>CM053601.1:88214190-88234110 GCA_028646575.1 Pseudocheirus occidentalis
GGGAGTCGAGGGTGTCCCTTGCGCCCCCTGGCGCTTGAAAGCAGCGGCTCTGTGCTTTCCGTCTGAGCAGCTGCGAGAGTCCGGAAGTCAGATGGGGTTGAACGCACTGAGATAATGGGAGCTAGCGTTCCAGGAACTCGGCTACGATTTCCAAATTTGCCCCGGTTCTGTGGCGCGCATTTCTGTTGTCAAAAAAGGGCTGTTTGTGCCTGCAGATTAGTGGGGAGGAGAATTCTGTTGTCCGTGGCTCCCTTTAAATATTTTTCCTGAGCTGGTCTTTTTCCCAAGGTGATTCCCTTGGCTCAGGCGCGGTCCTTCCAGGCGGTGACTCCTGCGACCCCAGCCCTGAAGGTGGGTGAGCCTCTGCTTTGAACCTGAACTTGACCTTGAACTTGGCCTCGTTTCCGACCTTGGCCCTGAACTTGAACCAGCAGACCGTTGAACCTGAACTTTGACCTCGACCGTGACTTTGAACTCGACCTTGACCAAAAAAAAAAAGCGGCCGGTTCGACTTTGAACTTGGGCTTGAACTTGACAATGGCCCGACCTTGGCCTTGACCGACCTTGAACTTGGCACCGTTGCCTGTTCCTGAGCCTGACCTTGACCTTGAGCTTGACTTTTGCCCGGGCCAGACCTGCTCGGTCCTGACCTTGACCCTGAACTTCAACTTGGACCTGAACTTGGTCTCGGCCCTGACCTTGAACTTGACTTTGTCGTCATGGTTTTTGGCCTTGAGCTTGATTTTGTCCTTGAACTTGCCCTTTTGCTGTTCCTGACCTTGAACTTCGACTTGGACCAGAACTTGGGCTCGTTCCTGACTTTGAACTTGACCTTGACAAAAAGGCGCGAGTTTTTTTTTTTAGCTTGAACTCAAACTTGGCCTGCTTTCGAGCTTGACCTTGACCTCGCTGTCGAGGCCTTGAACTTGACCTCGAGCCCGCCCTTTGCCCTGAACTTGACAAGGCCCGAACTTGACCTTGACCATGACTCATCCCTCCCAACCCTGATCTCGAACATGACCCCCTTTTGACCCCGAACTTGACCACGGCCCGATTTTTTTCATTTGTTCCAAAATTTGCCCCAGAATCCCTCCTTCCCAGACAGTCATCTCTTACACTAAAAAAGTTTTCCTTTGTCAAGGTCAAGTTCAAGTTTATGGCTGGGGTCAGGCCCGAGGCCAAGTTCAAGGCCACAGTCAGTGCAGGTCAAGGTCAAGTTTCAAGGGCCCATCCAAGGTCAAGTTCATGGCCGGGCACCCACAGACCCTCTCGAGGTCAATGTCGGAACCAAGGTCAAGTTCAAGGGCGCGTCCAAGGCCAGGGTAGGGTTCGAGGTCGCGGTCAGGTTCAAGTTCAAGGCCCAAAAGGCCCAGCTGGCTTCAAGGTCAAGTTCAGGTTCAAAGCCGAGGGCTGAGGCCACGGCCAGGTTCGGGGTTGAGTTCAAGTTCAAGTTCGGGGCTGGGGTCGCGGGAGTCGCCGCCGGGAAGGACCGCGCCTGAGCAGAACACTCACCCGACAGCCAAGGGAATCATCTGGGGAAAAAGACCAGCTCAGGAAAAATACTTAAGCTGAGCCAGGGACAACAGAGGCCTCCGAGAAGCTTCCAACAAGCCCGCGGTATCCTCTAGCGGGATCTCCCAATTGCCAGCAATGGCCAGAGTTCTGCTCCCCACTAATCTGCAGGCACAAACAGCCCTTTTTTGACAACAGAAATGCGCGCCACAGAACCGGGGCAAATTTGGAAATCGCCGGTTCCTTCTAACACCCATCATTTTCCTCAGCACAACCGTTTCTTTTCAGCAGAAGTTCCCTAGATCTTCCTGGGCTCAAACGCTCAACTCCCCCCACTATCCCACAGGTAAAAGTTCAAGTGGCTGGTGCCAAGGCAGCCTCTTAAACCAGCTAAGTCCAGGGCTTGCCTCTAGTTGTTTAAGAGGCTAGCCCTTGCTGTTAAAATGGAAATGAGCCTGGAGGTGTTCACTCTTCACAGGGATCTTCTCAAATTGCCCTGGAAGGACCTCAGTTTGCCCCTGTTCTTGTTTATCTTCACCCACACTTTGTTTGCCCTAACGTGCTATTTTAACTCTTTTGTGGGGGAAGATCGTGAGAGTTTGGGATTTTCTGACCTACTCTGCCATCTTTCCAGAATCCTCTTAGCATTCACATTTTTAAAGGAAAAATTAAATGAATTGCAGAAGGAAATAGATAAACTATACTTAACTTTTGCTTTTCAGAACTAGATAAATCTAACAATAAAATAAATAAGATAGAAGTTAAGGAGATAAGTAGAATCTTTAAGAATATAGAAATGATAAATCTCTGGAATGAATTGACTAGGAATAGAAAGGAATATAACTTTGTCTCAGTTCTACATGGCACCTTCACAAAAGTTGACCATGAATTAGAGCATAAAACCTCACAAACAAATACAGAAAAGGAGAAATATTAAAGATACTCTTTTCACCATAATGCAATAAAATAATATTCAATAAAGAGTTATGGAATGATAGATGAAAAGCTAATTGGAAACTAAATAATCTAAATAAATCTAAAGAATGAATATGTCAGAGAACAAATCATAGAAGTTAATAACTTCATTAAAGAGAATGACAACAACGTGACAACATAACAAATTTTTGACATGCAACCAAAGAAATACTTAGGAGAAAATTTGTATATTTAAAGTACATCAATACAAGAGAGAAAGTATAGATAAATTAATTAGGCATGCAACTAAAAATTTTAGAAAAATAATAAATCAGAGCTTCCCATTTAAATACCAAAATGGAAATCATGAAAATCAAAGAAGAGATTAAAAAACTGAAATTAGAAAGAGGGAAAATTGAATGAATAATTAAAATGAGATGCCGGTTTTAACAAAACAAAAAACAATAAAATAAACCATTGGTTATTTTTATCTAAAAAAAATGAAAGAAGGAAACTAAATTACCAGTATCAAAAAATGAGAAGACTAAATATGCCACGAATAAAGATGAAATTAAAGTAATTATTAGAGGTTAATTTGTTCAATTATATGCAAGTAAAAGTGACCAAGTGAAATGAATGAATTTTCACAAAAAACAAACTATCAGATTAAAAAAAGAGAAATAGAATACTTAAATAACCCTATATTGAGAAAGAAATTGAACAAGCCACAAATGAGTCCTCTTAAAAAAAATCTGTAGGACTGAACAGATTTACAAATGAATTCTGCCAAACCTTTTTATAAAAAGTATTATTCCTAATACTCTATAGACTATTTTTAGACATAGGTTTAAAAAGCACTGCCCCACAACTTTTGTGACATATGTGTGTTTATATATAATTAAATGTTTTTCAATGTAAAATATTTTTTGCAACTAAAAAAATGAGTCCTAAATACTCCCTCTCCTGTCTCCCTCCCCAACTTTAAGAAAGCAGGCAATTTGATATTAATTATACATGTGAAGCCATACAAAACATTTCTATGTTGGCCTTGTCACAAAAGAAAACATGGACCAAAAAAATCCAAGAAAAATAAAGACGGATTTTTTTAAAACTATACTTCAACCTTTATTCAGAATTCATCAGTTCTCTGTCTTTGGAAGTAGACAGCATTTTTCATCAAGGAATTTTTGGAATTGTTTTGGATCATTGTTTTGATTGGAGTATCTAAATCTTTCACAGGTGTTTTTTTTTCACAACAAAATACAAACAGTATTTCACAACAATACTGCTGTTACTGAGTACAATATTCTCCTAGTTCTGCTCACTTCACTTTACATAAGCTCATGTAAGTCTGGTTTATCTGAAACCATGCTGCTCATTATTTTTATAGCACATTATTATTCCATATTATTTCATTCACAATCATATACCATAACTTGTTAAGCCATTCCCCAATTCATGGGCATCCCCTCAATTTCCTGTTCTTTGCCACCACAAAAAAAGCTGTTAAAAGTATTTCAGTACAAATAGGTCCTTTTCCCTTTTCTTTGATTTCTTTCAGATATACACCCATTAGTGATATTTCTGTGTCAAAGATATGCACTGTTCAATAGACCTTTAGGCATAGTCCCAAGTTCTTCTCCAGAATGGTTATATTAATTCACAACTCCAACAACAATGCATCAGTGCTCCAATTTTTCTACATCTTATGTGGCAGCTCTCATTTTACTTTTCTGTCATCCTAACCAATATGAAAAATATAAGGTGGTATCTTAGAATTGTTTCAATTCACATTTCTATAACCAGAAGTGATTTAGATTTTTTTCATGTGACCATTGATAGTTTTGATTTCTTCTGAAAACTACATGTTTATATCCTTGGACAATTTTTCAACTGGGGCATACTTCTTTTTTTTTTTCAAAATTGGCTCAATTTGCTATATACTTGAGAAATGAGGCCTTTATCAGAGGAATTTGCTATTTAATTTTACCCCCATTTCCTACTGATTTTGACTGTATTTGTTTTATTTGTTCAAAAGTTCTTAATTATGTGTAATCAAAATTAGCTATTTTACTTCACATGGTCATCTCTATCTCGAGTTTGATTGTGAACTCTTCCCTTATCCATAAATGTGACTGGTATATTTCTCTATACTCCTCTAGTTTACTAATGATATCACCCTTTATATATAAGGCATTTTTAGTTTGACCATATCCTGGCATACATTGTAAGATGTTGATATATGCCTGATGTCTGTTAAACAGCTTTCCAGTTTTCCCAGTAATTTTTTTTTGCATTTAATCATATTTTTTCCCGATTACATATAAAGATAGCTTTTAGCATTCATTTTTTTTAAGATTTTGAGTTTCAAATTTTTCCCTCCTCCCCAAGACAGCAAGCAATCTGATTCAGGTTATATATGTACAATGATGTTAAACATAGGTCCACATTAGTTATGTTATGAAAGAAGACTCAGAACAAAAGGGAAAGCCACGAGAAAAAAAAAGCAACAAAAACAGTGAAAATAGTAGGCTTCTATCTGCATTCAGACTCCATAGCTTTTTATCTGGATGTAGATAGCATTTTCCATCTTTAATGTTTTTTCCAGGCAACTTTTGTCAAATGATAAGTTCTTTCCACAAAAGTTTTAATACTTGGGTTTATCAAACACTAGATTGCTATGGTCATTTATGACTACAAATTGTGTATCTGAATTTATTCCACCTATCTACCACTCTATTTCTTAGCCAGTAGCAGATAGTTTTGATGATTATCACTTTGTAATATAGTTTGAAATCTGAAATTTTCAGGCAACTTTTTTTTAACATTTTTTCTGTCTACCTAAATATTTGTGACTTTTTGTTCTTCCAGATGAATTTTGTTGTTTTTTTCTAGTTCAATAAATTAATTCTCTATTATTTTGATTGGAATTGCACTGAATAAGTAAATTAATTTAGGTAGATTTGTCATTTTTATTATGTTGGCTTGGCCTACTCACAAACAATTAATATTTCTCCAGTTCTTTAGGTCTCTATTTGTGTGAAAAGTGTTTTATTGCTTTTGTTCACATCATTCTTGGGTTCGTCTTGGCAGGTAGACACCCAAGTATTTTATATTATCTACAGTTATTTTAAATAGAATTCTCTTTCAATCTCTTCCTGCTGGAAATTGTTGGTTAGTATAAAGAAGTGCTAATAACCTGTGTGGTTTTATTTTATATTCTGTAACTTTGATGAAGGTGTTAATTATTTCACCTAGTTTTTAGTTGATTCTCTAGGTATACCTACATCTAGGTACCATAACATCATTTGCAAGGAGTGACAGTTTTGTTTCCTCAAAGCCTATTTTGTATTTTTTTTCTGGTAGTGTTTCTTGTCTTATTGTTATAACTAGCGTGGCTAGTACAATACTGAATTATAGTTGTGAAAATGGGCATCCTTGATCAACCCCTGATCTTATTGAGAAGGCTTCAAGTTTATCTACATTTCAGATAATGCTTGCTGGTGGTTTTAGATACATGCTACTTCTCATTGTAAGGAAAGTCTCATTGATTCTTATGCTTTTTAATATTTCTAATAGGAATGGGTATGGTATTTTGTCAAAGTTTTTTTCTGCATCTACTGAGACTGTCATATGATTTTTATTGTTTTGGTTATTCATTGGTCAACTATGCTGATGATTTCTTAATATTGAACCAGCTCTGCATTTCTGTTATAAATCCCACCTAGCCCCAGTGTATGACCTTTGAGATTTATTTCTGTAATTTTCTTGCTAGTGTTTTATTTTAAATTTTATCATTGTTATTTTTTAAGGAAATTGGCCCATTATTTTTCTTCTCTGTTTTTGTTGAGATATCAAAACCCTATTTGTTTTCATAAAAGGAATTTGACAGAACTCCTTTTTTTTTACCATTTTTTTCAA
Organism: Pseudocheirus occidentalis; assembly: GCA_028646575.1. Lineage (NCBI taxonomy): Eukaryota > Metazoa > Chordata > Mammalia > Diprotodontia > Pseudocheiridae > Pseudocheirus > Pseudocheirus occidentalis. The sequence continues at coordinate 88,220,539 of CM053601.1, forward strand.
ATAGTTTATAGAATATTGGGAGTAATTGTTCTTTAAATGTTTGGTAACATTCACTTGTGAATCCATCTAGTCCCGGTAAACCTTTTCTTACAGCACTCATTTATGGCTTGTTCAATTGATAGAGAATAAGATAGAGAATGCATCTCTTTTTGTTTTGTTTTGTTTCTTCTTTCTCATTGTTCATTCCTTTGGTTATAATCCTTCTTTACAACTTAACTAATGTTTAATGTGAAGGTATGTGTAGATCCTATATTTGATTGCATGTTGCCATGGGGAGGAGGGGGGGAGAAAAGGGAAGGGAAGAAAATTTGAAACTCAAGAGATTGTGGAACTGAATGTTTGTAAACTAAAAGTAAATAAACAAATTTTTTAAAAATAAACTAAATAAAATAAAACAAAACCAGCTCTTAGTTTTATTAGTATAATATTTTCCTTACTGCAAAATTCATTAATCTCTCCTTTGATTTTCATGATTTCCAATTTGGTGTTTAATTGGTGATCTTTACTTTAGTTTTTTCTTCTAGTTTTTGTCAGTCTGCTCTTTTTCTATTTTATTGACATAAGCATTTAGACATCTGCATTTCCCCCCTCAGTACTGCTTTGACTACATCCCACAAATTTTGGTATGCTATCTCATTGTTGTTATACTCTTTAATGAAGTTATTGATGCTCCAATGATTTATCCTTTGACCCATTTGTTCTTTTGGATTAGATTATTCATTTCCAATTAATTTTTAACCTCTGCTTCCATAATCCTTTATTTATTGTAATTTTGTTGCATTATGATGAAAAGGCTACATTTAAAGCTTCTTCTTTTCTTTAATTGTTTATGAGATTTTTGTGCCCTCAGTTTTTGTTAAGGTACCACATACAGTGGAGAAAAAAGGTACATTTCTTTCTATTCCCATTCAGTTTTTTCCAGACATCTATCAAATCAAATTTTTCAAAGGTTTTATTTATTTCTTTGACTTCTTTCTTATCTATTTTATGGTTTGGTTTATATGTCTGAGAGGTGAAAGTTGATGTCATGACTACTATAATTTTACTATTTATTCCTATAATTCATTTAACTTTTCCTTTAAGAATTTGGATGCTATTCTAGCTTGTGTATGTGTATTTGTATTGATAATAATTCATTGTTTATGGTTTCTTTTTAGCAAGATGTAGTTTCCCTGCTTGTCTTTTTTTAATTAGATCTATTTTTACTTTTGTTTTGTTGGAAATCATGATTATTACCTGTTCCTTTTTTACTTCAGCTGAAGTATAATAGATTATGCTTCAGCCTCTTATTTCAACTCTCTGTGTGTCTCTGATTCAAGTATGTTTATTGCAAACAACCTTGTTGTTGGATTCTGATTTCTAATTCATTCTGTTATCCATGTCTTTTTTATGGGTGAGTTCATCCCATTCACATTCACAGTTATGATTACTAATCGTGCCTTTCCCTCCATTTTCTTACATTTATCCTTTTCCCTCTCTCTCTTTTTTAATCTTATCCCTTCTCTAAAGACTATTTCATTTCTCACCACTGAGCTCTTATGTGCTCTTCCACTTATTACCCTTTTACCTTTTATTTTTTCTTATTTAATATTTTATTTTTCTCAATTACATATCAAAAGAAATTTAACATTTTTTCCCCAAATTTTAAGTTCCAAATTCCCTCCCTCCATTCCCACCCCTCCATTGAGAAGATAAGCAATTAGACATAGGTTATACATGTGCAGTCATGCAAAACACATTTCCATGTGAGTCATTCTGTGAAAGAAAACACAGACCAAAAAGAAAGAAAGGAAGGAAGAAAGAGAGAAAGAAAGAAAGAAAGAAACAAACAAACAAAGAAACAAAGAAAGAAAGAAAGAAAAAGAAAGAAAGGGAGGGAAGAAGGAAGGAAGGAAGGAAGGAAGGAAGGAAGGAAGGAAGGAAGGAAGGAAGAAAAATAAAGCAAGGAAAAAAGCATCTCTGATCTGCATTTAAACTTTCCCAGTTCTTTCTCTGCAAATGAACAGCAACTTCCATTGTAAGTCTTACAGAACTGTCTTGGGTCATTGCATTACTGAGAATGGATAGATTGTTCATAGTAGATCATCATACAATATTGCTGTTACTATACACAATATTCTACTGGTTCTGCTCATTTCACTTTGCATTAGTTCATGTAAGTCTTTTCATGTTTTTCTGAGAGCATTGTGCTCATCACTTCTTAAAGCACAATAGTATTACATCATAATCATATACAACAACTTGTGCAGTCATTTTCCAATTGATAGACATTCCCTCAATTTCCAATTCTTTGACACCACTAAAAGAGCTGCTATAAATATTTGTGTACATATAGATCCTTTTCCTTTTTTATCTTCTCTTTGGGATACACATCTAGTAGTGGTTTTTCTTGAAAGAAGGATGGTTTTATAGTCTTTTGGGCATAGTTCCAAATTTTTCTCCAGAATGTTTGAATCAATACAGAACTTTGCCAATAGTACATTAGTATTTAAATTTTCCTACACCTTCTCCAATATTTGTCATTTTTTGGTAATATTTAACAATTTGACTGCTGTGAGGTATTAGCTCTGAGTTATTTCAATTTGCATTTCTCTCATCAATTGTGATTTAGTGCATTTTATGTGACTGTAGATAACTTTGATTATTTTATCTGAAAATTGCTTGTTCATATCTTTTGACCATTTATCATTTGAGGAATTGCTCTTGTTTCTATAAATTTGACTCAGTTTTCTATATGATTGAGAAATGCAGTCTTTATCAGAGAAACTAAATGTAAAGTTTTTTATACTGTAATTATTACCAACTATATATTTCCCTCCATCCTATTTCCCCTATTTTTCTTACTCTCTCTTTTTACTCTCTCCATTCTCAAGACTGTTTTGCTTTTGACTCCCCCAAATTGTCTTTCCTTCTACCAGCCTCACTCTTTTCTTATCCCCTTCCCTTCCTACTTTCCTGTATGATAAGAAAAATTTCTATACCCAACTGAGTGTGTATATTATTCCTTCTTTGAGTCAATTACAATGAGAGGAAGGATCAAGTGTTCCTTTTCCCATTTCCCCCACTTATTCTTCCATTGTCAAATCTCTTTCAGACCCTTCTTATGTCAGATAGCTTATCCCATTCTACCTCTCCCTTTTCCCTTCTACCAATGCATTCTTCTTTCTCATTGCTTAATTTTTTTAAGATAATCATGGCGTCATCCCTTTTCAGTCACATCTCTGCTTTCTTTCCATATATAGTCCTTCTAATTTCCCTTGTAATGAGAAAGTTTTTATAGATTGTAAATATCATTTTCCTATGTAGGAATATAAACAACCTACCCTTACTGAATTCCCTATAGTTTATCTTTCCTGTTGACCTTTTAAATTTTCTTGTGCATGTTTTATTTGAAAATCAAATCATTTATTCAGCTCTGGTCTTTTCATCAGAAATACTTAATGTAGTCTACTTAATTGAGTGTTCATTCAATCCACACCACCACCACCCCTTCCTGAAAGATTATGATCAGTTTTGCTGAGGAAGTGATTCTGGTTGTAATACTAGCTCTTTTGCTCTTCAGAATATTGTATTCCAAGCCCTCCAATCCTTTAAGGTAGAAGATGCTAAGTCTTGTGTAATTCTGACTGGGGCTCCACAATATTTGAATTGTTTCTTTTTAACTGCTTGCAGCATTTTGTCCTTAATCTGGGGGATCTGGAATTTGACTATAATAGTCCTGAGAGTTTTCATTCTGTGATCTTTTTCTGGAGGTGATGAATGGATTCTTTCCATTTTTCTTTTACCCTCCAGTTCTATAATATCAGGGAAGTTTTCCTTGATAATTTCCCATCTTGAAAGATGATGTCTAGGCTTTTTTTATTCTGGCTTTCAGGTAGTCCAATAATTTTTAAATTATCTCTCTTGGATGTATTTTCCAAGTATGTTGCTTTTCCAATGAGATATTTCACATTACTTTCTATTTTTTTCATTCTTTTCATTTTTGTGATGCCTCTACAAAGCTGCTGACTCTTTTTTTCCATTATTTTCTTCCATTAGTCTCATTTTTCTTCCCAATTTGTCTTCTATATCTCTTACTTGATTTCTAAAACTGTTTTTGAACTCTTCCATGGCCTGAGACCAATTCATATTTTTCTAAGAGCTTTTGGATACAGGAATTTTGACTTTGTTGTCTTCTTTTAACTGTGTGTTTTGATCTTCCTTGTCTCCAGAGTAACTTTCTATGGTCAGAATTTTTTCTGCTGTTTGCTGACTTGTCAGACAATTACTTAACTTTTAACTCTTTGCTAAAGTACATCTTTGCTTTAGAAGTGGAGAGGGCACTGTCAACAGGATGTAAATGGGAATTAGGGAAACATATGGTTGAAATAATGCAAGACTAAGGTTTTTCAGGGCAAGGTTGGCAATAGTTTAAAATAATAAGGGACTTGAGGGTCCGTAAAAATTCAAAACATTCCTTCCTCATGCTCCATTAACCATTTTAAAACATAACCTCTTAGGAATAGCCACCATGTTCCAGTGACATGAGGTTTCACTTTAAGAAGAGTAGAATATCTCAGTAGTGAAGATCCCTGACATTTTAATTTCATTACATCTATTTTGTCTGCTTATTTTTTCTTTATTTATTCCCACTGGCAATTTGAAAACAATCTGTAAATCCCTAAGAAAATCTCCCTTCTAATATACATTGATATGGAAAATAGTTGTCATACTTTGGGGACATGTCCTTTGCCTCTTAATATAGTACATTTTCTTCCCTTGTACCTCCTGGAAGCCAAAAAGTATACCAATTGCATTAGGAAGCTGCACCATTTATCTCTTGAGAACATTCATATATGTGTTGATCCACTATCTATTTCCAACCTTGTACCTTGACTTGGAAAAACATTTTAATGTCTGGGAACAAGTGTTTGCAGATTCCATACATATGCCACCATGGGGATGGGGAGGGGAGAACAGGGGGGAGAAAATCTGAAACTCAAGTGATTCTGTAAGTGAATATTGTAAACTAAAAGTAAATAAACAAGTCAAAAAATTAATGAACAGCTATTTCTCTTTTAAATGTTCCACCTGTTAGACAAAATTTTATCTCTTTTTCTTTTGCAAATCAAATCTCCAGAAAATTTATCTTTGTCCATTTCTTAGTAAATGTCTAGGCCAGTACACTTTTAGCAGAGCATTATCCAGTTATTTAGGCTCACAAAAAATCATTCTTTACCTTAGTAGCACCTAGGAAGCCCATGAATGTTGCTGAGCAGTAACATTCTGGGCCTTACGAGGATTATTTTGACTTGTGATTAATAAATAATAATTATAAGTAATATGTATAACACTTAAAATTTTGCAAATCACTTTTTTGTAATGGTAATTAATTTAAATTTAAAGGCCCCTTTTTGCTATATCAAGTAAGGAGGTGCTTAGCCATTAGTAACTAATCAAACCTCTGTGAAAGAAACAGAAGTTGTGAGCTCTGTCTCCTGCTGCTGGCATAACAGGAAGGTGTTGGCTGAAACAAGAAGCCTGTGTGCGTGTGTGCGTGTGTGTGTGTGTGTGTGTGTGTGTGTGTGTGTGTAAGAGAAGCCCCAGAGAGGCACATTGAGAATTTTCTCCTGACAAGATCCTCATGGAAGAAGCCATTCTGCTGAGAGATCTGGTAAAGGCTGGAATTACTGCCAGGAAGGCTGCCTGGAAGGCCAAAGTGGCTGCTGCTGCCTGGAAGGCTGAGATTTCTTCTGGATCCTAGGGCCAGCCAAACTGCCAGAGAACTGAAGAAGCATGACCAGAAGGCTAAGACTTTGTTTGTGGATTGGTTGATCCTTGAATTCCCAGGAACAGAAATTGTAAAGGTTTTGAGATGTACTGGACCCTGTGAACTTCAGTGTGTAGCAGGAACTGCTTGGAGGACTGGACAAGGACCTGGGAGCTGTCTGCCTCTGAATCCAGGTGACCAGTGAATTCAGGTAGGTGTTGGGACCATGGAAGAGGATCCAGGGAATCCTAGAAACCACCCCAACTCAAGATGAAGAAAAAGTCTCTCCTCAGAAATTGAATGCTGTGATGATAACATGGTTTACTGGTGACCAAGGGGTAGGGGGCTTGTGTGTTTTCTAATGATTGTATTTAGTGATTAGTGATACTTAGTAAGTAATTGTTAAATAAGTGAGTGATTAAGTTAACCTGGTTGCCCCATGAGTGGAAGACTCACTTGTATTCTGAGATGACTGAATGATTAAGTAAGGAAGCAAACCCCCTTAGGGATACCAGATGATTATTTTTTCATACCTTGTTCTAAATATTGTGATTTTCTGTGATAAGATGTAATGTTGTGAATACTGTTTCTTGATTTATTTTGAATGTTTTCTTTTGATTTGTTCTTGAATAAATAGAATGTCCACTATACTGTGTAATCAGAATCTTAAAAGCTGTTCACAGTAGCATTCTTTTGGGAAGTTGCTCATCCATGGCATTACATTGACATATATTAACTTATTTAATATGAAGAATGTAGTACCTCAGTTTCCTTATCTATAAATGAGAGGGATACACTAGATAGCCTCTGGTGTCTCTTACAGACTTACACCTAATCCCATAATCCTATGATTTTAAGATAACCAGGAAAAATCCCTCCACATGCAGATTTTATGGAAATAGAAATACTACTTTTAGGAATGGCCTAAAGGATCCTTTGATATTTGGAGCACAGCTATTATAAGATGACCAGTTATGTTCACTCTGGACAAATAAATCACTCTTTTAGTGCACTAGAAAATCCTATAAACTTGTACATTGCTGAACAAGTGGTACCATCCATTGGTAGCACAAATCCTTGTTTCTTTTGTATAAAATATTGCTATCTGTATCTGAATATGTCTCCCTTGAGAAAATGTTAATTTCTTGAGGCCAAAGTCTGTTTCATTTTTGTCTTGTATCTCCAGCACCAAGAATAGTACTAAGTACCATCTATACTCTTAAAAAATCTTATTGGTTGATTGATTGTATGATACTTCCTCTCAAGAAATAACAGTATCTGCCCAGCTACTTTACTCCCATATTCCTCTGCCTTAAGGGACATATTACACAAAGATGGTGGAAGCTAATTCATATATATTGACCTATGCATTGTGCTATTCTGATATCTCATTTCTATTCCAGCAAAAGGAAAAAAGCACAAGGATAGGTAAATGGACATTCTTTCTACTGTCATATTCCCCTGTCCTTTCCAGCCAGTTGTCTACCACTGATAATGGATTTGTTGTGATAGTTTTACAAAGGAAAAAATTGGATTTCAGCTTTACATACTCACAAGCAAAGACCATTTTTATAGTCAAAAGGTGAACATTGCAGAAATATTTTCCTAATGCATATGTACTATGGAGTTTCACTCCTCACTTCTTGATCTCTTTTTAGACTAGACTTTATATTATAAAGAAAAACTTGTGTGTAAAATTGATTTTGAAAAGGTTATCTTTGGCAGAGTCCTTCTATGTCTACTTCACTAACCTCTCTCATATTTCACCTTCAAAATGGAGCATTCAAACTAGATTTTCTATTCCTCTGACATTCTGCCCACACTCTCAGGCATCCAAGGGAAAATATTGGTCTCTTTCTTTACAAGAATAAAACCTACAGTAAAAATCTTTAGTACATTTTTTTTCTTCTTCACTGTTCTATACATAGATAACTTTTGGCAGTAAAAGACATGAACAAAAATGTTACCATAAAAACAGAAGAGAACAAAAGGCCCATAAGTCCTTAGTAATCTTTAATTAATTTTCTGAGACTTAGGAAATTTAACTTACAACAAAGGAAGTAAGGTGTTTCCTTTCTTCTAATTCCCAAGCAAATTATTATTGTTGTTACACACTGCTTAAAAAAGGAATACATGTGTTTAAACCCAAAGTTAAGACAACATACATCTCTTTACAATCTGATCCTGCTTTGCAAGATAGAAGGGTATGTTAACCAGCTTTCTCCCAATGATGGCAGCCTGCCTACAGCTGCAGCATGCTGGTGACATTTGAGTCAAGAGCAATATGGATTCTACCTTTCTTCTATGCTATTAATTGTATGATTATAGACAAGTCTGATCACCTCTTTAAGATTCAACTTTTCCATCTCTAAAAGGAAGAGGACAGCTGCGGTATCTATACTTAAAAGTTATTATGAATCTGGTATTAAGCAGCATAAATTTGAGGCTGGCACAACTTGTAAGAAACAAAATAACAAAGCCCTAACTTTGAGAGAACCTTATCAGAGGAACATTATAACAACCTAGCTGAATGAGAGAGGGAGAAAGATTCCATCAAGGAAACAGTTTGTAGATCCATTTCATTTTCTCTGATTTAATCAACTTCATTCTTATCCAAATGCCTTAAAAAATCTAAGGTCAGACCAATTCTTAGAAATGAATAGGGAGGACATGGCATGTGACCTACCTACCACACAAGAAGGTGTTGGATTAGTATGTTCTCACATACTCACATTAGTATGTTCTCAAAAGAGAAATGGGTGTGGCTTTCCAATGCAGTTGGTGGCTGTTGTTAGGAAAACATTTTATATACAAATAGTAAAGATTTTTGTGAATGTGAATAGCAATGAATAAGAATGTGGGTGATGATAATGAGGACAAAGCTATTTAAACCTTTGGTTTTGAAGAAATTGGGAAATTGGACTGTATGTCCTTCACAATGTCTTCAATTAATTTCTGGAGTCCAAGATAGAATTTGGTCAGAGAGAGGGAAAGGGTGATAAATATGATAGAAAAAGATGGAAGAGAGGAAGAGGGAAGAAAGGAAGTGAGTTTAGAAGGGAAGTAAAAGAAATAAGATGCACTTTGGGTACACAATTAATCTCATTTGCCTCCAGGTCTAGTACAGCTCTTGCAAGTCTGCATGTTCTTAGAGATCTCTTGAAAACCTCTCTGTACTTTCTGTCACTCAGCCTTGGTGCCCCAGTTTAATCTCTTGACCTTATCCACTCACATCCAGGTCATTTAAGGGAATTGTCACTGACTTAACCCCATACAAATGTGATCCATTTTAGATAGTATTGATGTCATCTAAACTGTCCTTGCCCAAGTCCCTAACCAAAGTCTCTTGAGATAATAGATATCAAATAAATATTCAAGTAGATAGAATAATAAATAAATTAAGGAATGCAGAAGAAAAAAGGGAGAGTAGAGGAATAGATGAATAAAGATGAATACAGCTGAACATGTAGATGGAAAAGTCAGGAAATTCATTACATATGCCCTGGCAAATGTGTTGAAGGCATGAAAAGCAAAAATGGAGAAACAGAATACACACCAAGCTACAGAATATACACCAATATAAAAATATATTCTTCCTAGACAGTTTCCATGGCCTAATGTCTGAATAGAGAGTGCTTTATTCAGTGTTAAGAAGAATAACAGATATTATACCACTGATCTAGGATTTTAAGCCTTATGGAAACTTTTACACCATGTCTTACATTATAAAAATATCTAGGGGAAGCAAGCCATAGGTAAAATACCACCTCTAGTTTTGTGAAAGGCTAATCCAAAAGAACATTCTACTTTTGTCTGGGGATATTTGCATATAATTCCTATTAGCTAGAATGGGAGTTGGGTGTATTCCATTTACTAGTAGTGTTAATTAGTTGATTAACTAATAGAGCTGCTATAAAAGAGCTGCTATAAAATAGTATTTGTGCTTTCTTAAGCATGGACAGGTGCTTGACAGGAACAAACGCTGCAGATGGCACTCTCAAGTGCTTAAAATGTTTATTTCTTACCCTTGACAAAAACAGGGTCTCTTTGAAATGGTATAATGCAATTACAGATGGCAAAAAAAAATAGCTTTGTTCCAGGATCTCTCTAAAGTACCTATTCAATTGCTGTATTAAATACAATGCCTATTGCACCAAGTATTCAATTTCCCATAAAAGATCACAATGGCACAGAAAGAAGTAATTTAATTTGTTTTATTTATCAAGTTAAAGGTGGGGAGAACAGCAGCTCTGGCACTCTCTCTCCCTCTCTCCCTTTTTCTCTGTATGTGTGTGTGTGTGTGCATTTAAATATATTCACACATATATCTAAATATATGCATACATATTTGCTCAATATTCATTACATACTAGAAGAATTCTCTCCTCTGAACTGACTGTTAATTACAAATTGATCATTCACAACTTTTCATTATATTGAAAGATACTGTAAGGCCCTCAGAAAGAGCCCTACTTGTAAAATGCTAAGAGAGCTTTTTTTCTCCATATCCATAATTATTTTTTTATCTTTGTGAGTAATTCTTTCTAAACTATTCAACTTCTGACATAGACCTGTGTCCTTTTCTACCTGTATGACCTTGGGCAAAGAAAGTTTTAGACTTTGTTTCTTCCTGTTTGCTATTTAATTGGCCCCAGTTCCTTCCTTGTTACTTCCAAGTCAGTTTGAAGAGGGTGCCCAAAGAGGGTTAAGGCTGCCTGAGACCCCAAAATACCAACATGCTGGGTCCTGCAGAAAGAATTCCACTCAAGTCTTCTCAGGCAAAGAAAAAATCAAGTTTATTGAAAGTTCAAGTTCGCCATATGGGCTGCTAGGCCATTTCACTGGCGCTCTTACAGAGCAAGTCTCTGCTAAGCTAAGTCTATGGCGCTCTCACACCACATGGAGGGAAGATGGGGTTCTATATACAAAAAGGTTGTGGGAGAAATCTAGGGGTGGTCAAGAGGAAGAGATTGGGGAGAGTCTTCAGGAGGAGTCAGATGAGGTCAGACTCCAGTAGGGAGGGTCTTCAGGAGTCAAGATGAGATCAGACTCCAGTAATGAGTAGTTAAGGGTGGGAAGTTGCTGGAGGCTACCTGGAGACCATAGACAATGGTGGACCAGGCCAGTTCAAGGGTGGGAACAGGAACATTAAGGGTGGGAAACTATTGGAACAAAGTAGGGCTAAAGACTTGGGCAGAGCCACAGCTTAAGGCTCATGACCTCAGGCAAATGTCTTCCCTGGAAAGGTTTACTTTCCCAGAGCCTGTACCTCAAAGATTCAAGGAGCTCAAGGGGGTGTCCCAGAGCCTACACCTCATTAAGATGACCTTCATGAGCTTCATTTTTTCTCATGAATGAATGAAAAGGATGGACTATAGGGACTCTCAGAGGTCTTTCAGCTCTTGATCCATGATATCATGATCCTAGGAAATCAATGCCATTCATTTCATACATGAAAGAGCAGGGTTCTCTTTGAGAAGAAGATCAATTTTATAGCTAAATAGTCTGTTTGTCAAAATTCTTCTTTTGGGATGTACATAGTTTGCCTACTCTTCATATGTCAGGTGGACAGTTTCACCTTCATACCAATGTGCTACATTATTTCCCGTGTCCTATTTCCCATGGACAAAGGGGAAACAAAGGGAGCAAACATTTACTAATGGGCCAGGCACTGTGCTAAGTGCCTAAGTGCTTTGAAATCATTACCTCTTTTAATTTCACAATGACCTTGGTGTTTATTATCATTATTAGCATTTTACAGTTGAGGAAAATGAGGCACACTGAGGTTAAGTGACTTGCCCAGGATCACACAGTAACTGCCTGGGGCCAGATTTTAAACTCAAATCCAAATCAAAACTTTAAACTCTAGGTCTAGTGTTCTATTGTGCTATCAAAGATGTGAAAATTCTCTTATGTCCCTCTTCTTGCTGCCTTCCTTCATATAATATCTAGGCTTTCAGAGTCCCTAAGACTAGACGAGTCCTAGAGACACTAGACTCATACTATGGTACTGTCATCTCTTGGTCTCTTGTACTTTTGGAATGTGACAGAAATAACATTCAGCAATTGTATATGGAGGAACACAAAAGAGAAAAGGCAAGAAATATTTTGAAAGACCAAATTTCTTATGGTAAGAAAAAATATATTCATCCTAGACAGTTTCCAAAACTCTATTTTATGTTTCATTCAGTTTTTACTTGTCTACATTCCACTACATATGTGTCTGAAATAATCCTACAGCAATCAGTCAATATATATTAAACACTTGATGTGTACCAGGCATTTTGCCTGCATACAAAGACAAAAGAAAAGTCCTTATGCTCAACAGTGTACATTGTGAATAAGGTAAACAACATGCTCATATATAGGGATATTAAAAACTGTACAAAAAATGTAATATAGCTAGCATTTCCACAGGTTTGTATAACCTATAAGCAGTTACATGGTGCAATAAATAGAGTCATGAGCCAGGAGTCAGGAAAAGCCAAAATTGCATCTGACCTCAGACACTAAATGAGTGACTGTGGGCAAGTCACTTAGTCCTGTTTCAGCCTCAGTTTTTTCATCTTTAAAATGAGCTGGAGAAAAAAAATGGTAAAACCCTCCAGTATCTTTGCAAAGAAAACCCCAGGCAGAGCCAAGATGGCAGCATAGAAGCAGCAAGGCTTCACAGCTCCCACACAACCACCCTAAACACCCATAAAATATGACCCCAGACAAAGTCTAGGACTCTCAGACTCACAAAAATACAGAAAACACATCTCTCACTGAAGGCAGCTCAGCAGAAGGGGCTCATCACAGTGGGCCGGGAGTGGAGGCTGGCCCACCCTGAAGCCGAGACTAGGGCCAGGGCCAGGGCTGTAGGAAGGAGCTGAGCTGAGCTGAGTCAAGCTGAGCAGCAGCCAGTCTGCAGGAGAGAAGATCTACAGCCTCCAGCATCTCCACATCTACCAAGGCATGAAAAACAGGGTTTGGAGAGGGGCAGCAGCAGGAGGGGCTCATCCAGCAGGGAGATGAGATCAGCCCAGCCCGAAAACCACAATGTGGCCAGGCAAGGCTCCAGGGTGTCCAGGAGGAGGCGAGCCAAACCACAGTGTGAGTCTACTTAAGAAAAGATCCAAAACACCTGCCTGAGGGGATCTTTAAATCCAGCAAACCAGATGAGAAATGGTTAGTGAAAGTGAAATTTTGAAACTTAATTTGGGGGAGGAAAAGTAGTTTGCCCAATCTGACCTGGGGCAAAGAAGCAGAAGGGGAAGGCAAATGCTGGAACCAGCAGTGGCCACCACCAGCTGCTTCAGAACCCCTGGCCTGCGGACTCCGCAGAGGTGGGGCTGAATCAATTGATCAGGGCCAAGTGCTCTTGTGTTGAGCAGCCTGGATACAGATTATGGTCTTGGGTGATGGTCCTGGGGTGTGCTTTCAGCAAGCCAAAGCTAGGGGGACTTGCAACATCCCCCTAATAGATCCAGCAGCTGGGAAAACCCCAGCAGTTTGGAACACAGCTTTCCTCCCTGGAAGCAGAGTTTCACAGAGCTAAAAAAAAAAAAACAATTAATTGACTGGACAACATGAGGAAAAGGAAGCAAAATAAGAACAGCAATAAAACTCTAGAATCCTTTTTTGGGGACAAAAAGGATCAAAGCATGAAATGGGAGGAAAACAGCCCAGAACTCAGAACTCCCACCCCAAATGCTTCCAAGACACTTGAAGAATGCCTAGAAGCTATACATCAACTGGAAAAAGGACTTTGAAAACCAAATAAGAGAAGTAGAGGAAAAATTGGGAAGAGAAATGAGAATGATGCGAGAAAATCATGAAAA
>CM053601.1:88234610-88271204 GCA_028646575.1 Pseudocheirus occidentalis
CCCTCTCCTTGTTTTGTGCTGCTTCTTTCTCGCATTTGGTATTTTCTTGGCAAAGAGCCATCTCCTTCTCCAGCTCATTTTACAAATAAGGAACTGAGGCAAACAGGGTTAAGTGACTTGCCCAGGGTCACATGGCTAGCAAGTATCAGGCCAGATTTGAAGTCACTAAAATGAGTCTACCTGACTCCAGGCCCAGCACTATCCACTGTGCCAACTAGTTTCCCCTAATCATTAATTACTAACAAATAATTATTATTTGTAACTCCAGTCTATTCTCTAGTTACATGCACAAGGATTTAAAAAAAATATTGATGCTTATCTATAACCATATGAAAAAATGCCCTAAATCACTATTGATTAGAAAAATAAAAATCAAAACAACCCTGAGGTAAAGGAATTACTAATCAGTGTCTAGTCCCGCATCCGTTGCTAGCATAGGGATCCCCTACAACCTCTTTATGACAGTTTTTAGATTCCCTTATTATCTCTGGCTCAAGAGCTTCCAACTTTGTTGCTACATTTATTACCATCAACAAGAACCACCACTGTTGTTTCCTCCTCCATATACACTCTTGGCCGGTCTCTGCCCCTATGTCACAAATCGTTCCTTCTGACCTTCTAAGTTGTCTTCATCTGGAAGAATGTTTCACTATGATCTTTTGTTGGCTCTTCCACTCTTGATTTAATTCAAGGTATTATTTTAAAATTCTTTTGAGGGGAATGTTGGAGGGTTTGTCTGAGTGCTTCCTCTACTCTGCCATTTTGGTTCAGTCTCCCTCCTTGTTTCACATTTCACTGAAAAAATAGTAGAGGCTATTTGCTAAGAATCCTCTTCCCTTTCCCTTTTCATATCTCAGATGCCTTTTGCCACTCTTTGTTCCTTTGCCCCCATCTTAGGTGATAATATGGATAATTCTTGCCAAATCAGATCCCTTTACTTGCACAAATGATCTTATGAACTCTTTTTCCCATAACAGTTTACCCTCTCTATCATTCCTACTCTCTCACTAATTTTCAATGTCTCCTGGTCCAGTGGCTTCTTCCCAAACACCTACAAACACACGTCTTCCCTATCCTTGGAAATATTAATTTGATCCATCCATCTTCACTAACTTTTGAACTCTCTCTCATCCTTTTTGTATATAAACTCTTTAGAAAAGGCCATTTATAATTGTTTTTTTCTACTTACTTTATAATTCTTACTGTCTTGCTTCAAAATCATCATTCACCTGAAAGCGTTCTCTCCACAATTATGAATGATCTTTCAATCACCAAATCTAATGGCTTTCTCCAAGTTCTTGTCCTTTTTTATTTCTCTGCAATCTTTGACACTATCAATCACTCTTTTCTTCATCATTTTTTTCTTTCCAGGTTTTACTGATACTACCCTCTCCCATTTCTTTTCTTAGTAGTCTGATAGCTTCTTCTCAATCTCTTGATGAATCTTTACCTAGGTCACCTTTGTTAAAGGTAAATGTCCTCCAAAGACGCTTTCCTAAGTCCTCTTCTCACTTTCTTTTATTTATTTATTTTGGTGATATGATCATTACTCATGGATTTATTATCATCTCTATGCAGCTATTTCTCAGATCTATTTATGTAATCCTAACTTACAAACTTACATCTCCATCTTCTTACTGAATATCTCAAACTGGATGTCCCATTCATATCTTAAACTGAATGTGTCCAAAATTAAATTCATTAACTTTTCCCCCAAATCCTCCCCTCTTTCCAATTTTCCTACTACTGTCAAGAGAACTAAATTTCTCTATGTCCATCAACCTCACAACCTCAACTCCTCAGTCTCTCTCCCACCTTATATCAATTTTTTTGCCAATGCTTGTCCATACCCTTATAGCCACTGTTGTTTCCAACATCCTATTACTTTGTATTATTATTGCATAGACTTTGTGTGTATATGTTGTTTCTCCTAATAGAACGTAAACTCTTGAAGGCAGGAGTATTTTGTCTATTTATCTCCATTGCCTAGCATATTGTCTGGTATGTAAGTAGTCATTTAATAAATGTTTATTGATTGATTCATCCATTTAAAAATTACTCTTTCCAGGTTTGTGAACAAAACCAACCAACAGAAAAAGCTTGAGAGGCAGAATCTTTCTGACATACATGATAAGGAATTAAATGTTTATTGTCACTTTTGAGGGGAGGGTAGGAGGAGGGATAACTTTCTTTTTAGAGTTTCTATTTAGTAAGCCTAATAAAAACATCTGATAAAAAATTTTTAGAGTTGGAAAGGACTTCAAAGGTCATGGAGTTCAAACTCTACTTTCACAGATGAAACAACAGAATTTGGATTTGAATCCAAGTCCTATTAGTCTAAATCTTATCCTCTTTCTGTTGTATCAGGTGTGTGTGTGTGTGTGTGTGTGTGTGTGTGTGTGTGTGTGTAGAATTCAGCATATAAGTTTGACTTTATATTTTGTAAAATATATGTTCATCTTAGGCTAAGTGGAGTGAGATACAGAATTGTTGAATGCAAAAACCTCTAACTTTAAAAAAAATTTGTTTTCAAAATTCAAGTATTTTAGCCTTTTGAAATGAAGAAAGATGGCCTATAATCCACATAACTAAGAATTAAAGAAGATACTGTATTTACTTAAGCTATAGACACTCATTTAATAGTGGGCTACTGACAGTGTAGGCGACTCTCATTCTCAAACAAGTACTTGGAGTCAGAAAGACAGTTGAATCCCACCTCAGAGACTTACTAGCTGTGTGATCCTGTATACGCCCCTTGTTTGCTCCCAAGTCTCCCTTTCCTCATTAGCAAAAGAAGTGACAAATATAATAATTATACATACACACATATACACAATACATATGTGCACATGCACACATACATACATACATATAATCTAAGGGGTATGACTATCAAATGAGAAAATAAATGTCAAGTTCTTTATAAAACTGACATTCTATAAATGCTAGCTCTGAAGAAGGGATGATGTTTCTCTTTAGTCTTTCAGGGATCTCCAGGATCTTTAAAAATAATTTTGTTGTTCTAGTTAAGGAATCTTCTAGGATTTTTTTCTTTTCTGTAGCCAGAACGTATACATGGAGAAAAGAATGCAGAGGGATACTCTTCTATCATTATTATGTCACTGTTATTGAGGCACCTGAAAAATGAGCAATAGCAAGGATAAGCCATTCTCCTCAGTGAAGGCTTCAAAGATTTTATTTTTATCAAGCTTCTATTTATGAGGTACTGGCTTTTTCTGGGTGTGAGGTCTTAGGGGAAGAATGAGTCATATAAAAATACTGATTTTTCTTTCATGATATTTAACAAAGGACTTTCTATTTTCTCAAAATTTTATGAGCCCCCAAATGCCTCATAAAAAGAACCAAAGAATTTCCTCTTTTAAAATAAACATCATAATACTAATAGTACCTTATATTTATATTGAATTTTGCAACTTCCATATTTAAGTTCTCATTACCAAAGTCCTTGGAATTGTTAAATGGTTCAATGTCAGAATTGGATATGATTTTATTGAATGAAAAACTGTTTTGCCAACTATTTTGCTGCTCTGCTCTAAGGACCATTGGGATTTCCCATCTGCCAAGCTGCTATTTTATCTTTATGCTCCTACATTTTCTCTTCTACTACTAAAATATGAGCTCCTTGAGAGTGGTGCCTGTCTCACTTTTCTATCATAATCCACAATCTTTTAGCACACAGTAAGCACTCAATTAGAGCCTTTTCATTCATTCATTCACCCGTATTATTTCACCTATATAGTATTATATTATCCTTGTAACAGCTCTAGGCTGAGGAGAGCTGTCTTCCCCATTTTTATCCCCAGTGCTATTCCCATTTTATGGCTGTGACAACTTAGACGAGAATTTCTTTGTTCAAGGGACAGATCAAATTTAGTACCCAAGCATTTTGACTGCTAGTCCTCTGCTCTTTCCATCATTATGTTTGAAGAGCTGTGGTATGTACAGAAAACTAGAAAGAAGTCCTTGTTCTCTGTTGTTCCAACACTGTGAAATTGGATGAAGGAAACATTGTATGTTAAAAATAGACCTGTTATTTTTGCTTAATGCTATTTTGCAAAACAATTCTTTCAGTGAGAGATCCTGAGAGTATTCTGGAATATCAGCTGGAAGAGTAGCTGCCTAAGCAACTACTTCTAGGTTTCAATGACAAGCTTATTTATGGAGACTGCTAGAAAAATTCAAGGGCATACACTCCACACCCATTCCCTCTCATGCATACCAACTTCACCATCCATTTGGAGATGATGGTGGCAGAGCTGATGATTGCTTAAGAAGAAACCTATAAACTCTTTCAAAAGCCATGAGTTGGAACAGCTTAGGTACATAATAAGTAGAAACAAATAAATCTAGAAGCTTAGTGTTCAGTTAACCCAAAGATCCCAGCAACTGGCATAATGACTCATTATACAACAAAAACTACTGGGTAAAACTGGAAAACAGTCAGATGGAAACTAGACGTAGATCAGTACCTCACATCATAAGCTCCAAAGGGATTCATGACTTAGATATAAAAGTTAATATGAGAAAGACATTGTAGGCCAAGGAAGAATTTTACCTTTGGACATATGGGAAAGAGTTAATGACCAAGTGAGGGGTCAAAAGAATCTTTAGAAGTTAATGGCTCGGGGGCAGCTAGGTGGCACAGTGAATAGAGCACTGATCCTGGAGTCAGGAGTACCTGAGTTCAAATTCGGCCTCAGACACTTAACACAAAAAACTAGCCATGTGACCTTGGGCAAGTCACTTAACCCCAACTGCCCTCCAAAAATAAACAAACAAACAAGCAAACAAAAAAGAAGATAATGGCTCATCACTAGAGATACTGAGTCTATGTAGTAAATAAGATCCAGTCATGTGGCATACATGGGTGTGGATAAGGCAGCACTGAGAAAAACTTGTAGTCACCATATTTCTTTGGTCGTAACAATAAGTAATTATATGTGATGACTGGGTAATTCACACACTACTAAAATACATACTAATTCTCCAAATGTCTTAATCTAATATCTAAATCTAAGACTTTGGTATTTTCTGGAGTTGAAAGGTATATTTTAACCTGCCTTTTACTGGAAATTTTTTTTGATGAGAAATACAATTATTAGTGAACACAAACACTTCAATATGCAGAAAACAACATAGAAGATTATAAATAAAACTGGTGTTATTTGTTTTAAGGTATGGATTAAATTCAACAGGACAGTTACAGAACTTCCCTGCTTTTGTCCTCTTCTGAACTTCTTTTAGCTTTCTTCTGTGTATTTCTCATATTCAACACTGTTTAACGTTTGCCCCACTCTGGAGTTCTATGAACAAAATTCCTTTCTTTCAGAATTACACCAAACTTAAAGATAGCAGGGTTCTAGGCCTTGTTCTGAATAATCACCTGAACTGTCATATGATAACTACTTCTGACATTATAATTACACCACTGGCTGAAGAGTTTGTGCAGAGCCCAGGTATTCCACAAGCTGGGGTCACTAATGGACATTAAATTAAATAAATTGGCAGAAAGAATGGCAGCAAGGTGGTAGAGAAAATGGGAAATGGGACAGTGGTTTATTTCAAATTCTGCAGTGTGACAAAAGGAAACATCAAGACAGTATACTCCTATTGTGAACATCAAATTTAGCGTTTGATTCTTACCTTTGACATAGTATTGTTTTTAACATTATTAGACCTCTCATGGCCTCTATTTACTCTTCTGTTAAATGAGTGGGTTGAATTAAATGATCTATAAGATCTTCTCACATAGGAATACTGTGTTTGGTTGGGTTTTTGTTTGGTTGGTTTTTTTGTTTTGGTTTTTGGCTAGGTCTTGTGATTTCATTGGTTTGAGAATTCCTGATGAGGAAATTCCTGATAAGGAAATTATTGGTGAGGAGACACCCTTCATCAATGTACATTTGCTACTGTTCTGTAATTGAAAGGTTAAGTGACTGATTCACCCAGGGTCAAACAACCAGTATGTCAGCTATAAGAATTGTACTGAGGTTTTCTGTCTCTGAAGCCATCTTTCTAACCAGTGCATCTCTCCATGATCTTGGATTGTTTCTTTTTTTTTTCTTCAGTGGATTTACTCTGAATTAATGCAATGGGGTTGGAGTAGAAAAGGGAAAAAAGCATTTATTAAGCATGTACTATGTGCCAGGTGCTGTGTTAAGTGTTATATTGAAATCATCTCGTTTGATCCTCACAACATGTAGAGGTTAATGTTCTTATGAAATTCATTTTCATTTGAAGAAACTGAGGTTAAATAACTTAAATGAGTTCAAATTTGAACTCACATCTTGCTGCCTCTGATGCTTTGTGATTTAAATATAGCATTCATCTCTTTTGGGGAATCAAATGAATAATATTAATTTTGGGTAGACCAATAGTCTTGTTCATATATATAATTCAATTCAATAAGAATTTATTAAATGTCTGTTATATATGAGGCATTCTACTGGGGATAAAATTCCTAAACCAAAAAAAGGTCCTGTCTTCAAGGAGTTAATATACTTGTAGGAGGTAGTACAAAAGGAACACAAATAATTAAGTACAAATATAAGTAAGTAAATTAAAGTAATTTCAGGAAAAATTAATTCTGTCATTGAATCTCATAGGTAAAGTCAATACATGCCCCAAAATATAAGTATACTAACTTATTTTCCTGCTTCCAAGCTCTCCCTTCACAAATTAAACTAATCTTCCAAAAACGCTTATTTCATGACAACACTAACATATTCAAAAATCTCCAATAAATCAAATACTTGTTGTTCAGTATTTAACATGTTCTTGATGCTATGGAGAAAATAAAATAATTATCTGTAAATGAATGTGAAATGGGTGCAATATTTTTCTTGGTTCAAAATAACCTACTGACAGAGGGATCAAACAAATGAACAAAAGTTTTATCTACATGATAAAAATAAATTTGACAAATTTAGATATTCAAATAGTAAATATTTGAGTGAGTTTATGTCTCACTTTACAATAATAATCAAAAGGAATGAGACTGTCATATATCTTTCAAATAGGCTTGTGTAATTATGACATATGCAAGAGAGATTGATTGTTGGAGAAGCTTTTTTTAAGTGCTGTTTAAAGCAACATTTCATTCTATCCAATGAAATAATTGTTTTATAATCAACAGCAAGCAATTAACACAATAAGATCTTACATTTTTTAATATCTTTCGGTCAATTCACTGATGGTAAAAATATATTCTGTTACGAAATGTCACTTGCAAAAAAACCTGCCTATTCCTTTCTAATATTCTTATCAAATGTGTCTTTGATTCCCATATAGATTATTTCCATTAAAATTATTTAGATGTGGAAATTTATAATCTTGGACAGATTGTGTAGTTGGACAGTGAATTAGACACAAAATGAATAAGAATGGGAAAGTTGAATTGCCTGTGGAAAACCACAGTTACTTTCATGTTCATTTCCTTTTATTTCTGGAGGCGGAAAGGCAAGGTAGTTGGGGTTAAGTGACTTGCCTAAGGTCACATAGTGTGTTAAGTGTCTCAGGTCAGATTTAAACTGGGTTAGTGCTCTATTCACTGCACCACCTAGATGCACTCATGTTGATTTCTTTAAACAAAGATCTGTCTTTTAAAAATTGACATTCTTTGGGTAAAGTTATATGGAAATCATGGAACATTACAGTCTACAAAGAACTGAAATTGAAAATTGCCTAAAGAGGGGATATGGTGGACATGAACACGTTGCAATGCCTTATAAATAAGGAATTATGAGGAGACAGTGATATAAAGGATGTAATCAATGAAATATGATTTTAAAAAGGATGATAGTTTGAACATACAGTGAGAATAAGGGTTACTCAGTCTATGACTTCTTTGTTGCCCTGATATCCTCATCATATAAAGAGAATTTGAGAAAGGCCCCTAATATGTCAAGTGAATCTTTTGTAGTGAATTTATGGGAAGACTTGACTGATAGTATACGAGATGGGCAAGCATGGATAAATTATATCTTCTTCAGTAGGCAGAATGTTCACATTAATGAGAGTGGTTACAATATTCTGGAGTATTGATGTACAGTAGATAGTGAAATGGAATAATTTAGTCCCATGTATCTATTGCTTGTTTGTTTTTAAACTTTTTTGCAAGATCTGAGTTGGCAGTTATCCAGAAAAAAAATTGAACTTAAATGAAAGTAGGATAGGTTTCTGTTAGAAATAAATAACTTGTTTTAAGAAAATTTTTATAAACAACTTCTGTTTTTATACTTAGGTAGTTTCTCTCAATACTCTCATTAAAGCTCTCCTTTGTAATAAAGGAATGCAATCAAAATGATCAACTTCAACAGCACACCAAGAGGGCCAAAATGTGTTTTTCATTATAGGTCAACAAAAGGTTATATATATAGGTTCACAAAAGTCTTCCCACATTACCCTGAATTCCTCATAGTCATCATTTTAAAGGCTGCAATGGCACTCCATTATACCACAATGTACTCAGCCATTCTCCAAGGAAAATCTTTAAGAAAATCAGTATGATAACAGGGTTGTTTAGTTTAATTGGATATTAAAGGTTTTTAAAAGAATCTACCTCTTGGGTGACTTTAAAGTAGAAAACAGACATCTCTCCACTATAGCCAATTTTGAAACTGAATTATAAGAAAGCTGAACTTCCAGGAGTCTTGTTTCCTCCATAATTCTGTGTTTTCAGGTAGTTTAGCTTAACAAACACCAAATTACCTATTTGCCTCTATGAAACTGGAGGTGTCCTATGCATATCAAGTCTAGCTCCTTACCCAGAGATAAGCTCACTAGAATGTGTAACTAAGACTGAAGTGGATCTTATGGTGGCAAATTGACCTTAGAATTGTCAGAACCCTTCCTATACCCATAAACAAGGCTGTTCCCAGTTTTCAGGAATTTACCAGAGACTTGGTGACTGAATATGGATTGGCCTAGGATAAAATTGGAAACTGCTCCTTAAGCAGAAGTCATATCAATTTTCGTATTTGTATATCTAGTGCCCTGTACTGTATGCTTAATAATTTTCCATTGTTTAACTGGAAGCCCAGGGCATGGCTCTAGATCACAGGTTCCCGTTTATTTGACCTACCACCCCCTTTAAAAAAATTACTTAGCACTTCTGCTTCCCCGCAGAAATCTACTTTATTTAGTCCTTTAACTCTTTTTTAATGTGTCACTTCAAAAATATATTTTTTAAAATGCACCATTAATTTAATAATTTATTGTAAATTTGTGGGGTTTTCATGCATTAAAATTTCTATGATACAATATTGCATCATGTAACCATAATATTGTATTATAAACAAGTCATTATGGACACATATTCCTGCTGATACATGCTGCACTTCCCCAAAATGCACAATAAAATGCTTACCTTCCAACACTTGCTTGTTATGGCCTATCTGTGGACTTGACCACTAAATTGGTTATAACTCACATTTTGTGTGTTTATTTGGAAAATAATATAATCATTATGACTTTAATTAATGACACAACTGCCCCCCTGGAGGTACTGAACCAATGAGGAGGGGGGCAGTATTGCCCACTTTGGGAACCTATTCCTAGATTGTAAAGGAGAGAAGGACGCTGAAAAACAGGTGAAAAGTTAACTGCCTTTCTGTGTTGTTTCATCTAATAGTCTATTATCACTATTTGTGAGTTAGAGCATTTTCATATTCCCATCTATGCCTAATGATTAAGAAGGCACATTCTCTGATGAACATTAGCCCTTATAAAGCAAAATGGAGAAGGATAAAGAGTGCTGGACTTGGAATAGAGGTGACTTCAATCCATATTCTGATACTAACCCTACTAGCCTCACATATCTAATTTATAAAATGGGGTTGACAATACTATTTCTAATACTTTAGGAACAAGTACTTCAAATTGGACCCATATCCTGTTGTGATAATTTGCCCATTAGGTTCTATTAAAATCTCTCTCTTCTTTCAAAGGACAGCACAGATGCCACCTCTTCCATGAGGCCTTCCCTGATTACTCTAGTTGTTAGTGCCTTTTGGAGTTACTGTATATTACTCTGTACCCAAGCTGTATAAACTTATTCATGTACATAGTACAGCTTCCATTACAATGTAAACTTCCTGAGGACAGGTACTTTTTTGTCTTTGCATTCCCAGTGCCTTGTATAAAGTAACGCAATAACTATATGTTGATTCAAATTGAATAAATGACATTGTTAAATTAAAGATTGTAGGAATCATTAGCTTCCCTGAGAGACTCTGGCAGAAATCTCATTCATTTCCCCAGAAGCAGTTGTATGCATGCCATGAAGGGTTTTAAAGGCAAGTAGATTAAATATAGAAGGGATGTAATTTTAAGTGACTCCTGCTAGAATGTGTAAATGACTCCAGCTTCAGATTAAGCTGGCTATCACAGGGAGATTGGTTAGGAAATTGCTCTTTCACTGGGATCAATGAATTAATAAAACTTTTTTTACTGATGCCACATAAAGTTTCAACTCTGTTTTTAAGATTCAGTTGTATTTCAAGTTAATTTCTTTAAAAAAACCCAAAATTGAAGGTAATGAAAACAAAACCTCTTTGGCATAAAGTTAATACATTTAAAAGCCCAAATGGAAAGCAATTAGTAAAAATGACAATGAGACCTTTTAAATTATTGACAACAAAAATGTTAAAGCTTAAATAAAAGTTTGAAAGCCTTAGCTATGCTGACAAAGTTCCTATGCATTCAAACATCATATTGAAACCATCCTAACATAATTAAATCCAACATTTTCATTTAAAAAATCATAATTAAATGGTGTTCATCCTAAATTCCTAATGATCTAGAAGTAAATAAAATCATAAAACATGAACATTTTATCATAAAATAATGATAATGTGCCAGACATTTTGTTAAGCACTTTATCATTATTATTTCATTTGATTTTCACAACAACCATGGGAGGTAGGTAGTATTCTTATCCCTTTGTACAGGTGTGGAAATTAAAGAGGTGCACAGCTGGTAAATATCTTAGGCTAGATTTGAACTTGGTCTTGATTCTGAGTCTGGTGCTTTATCCACTATGACACCTAATTGCTTCATTTATTTATCATATAGCACACATTGATCATTCCAACTAAATATGTGCATCTAAAATGAACTGCTTTAAAAATGTCTTATTCTGAAAATGAATTGTTATCTGAACCAAATGTCACAGCTGTGGTATCTTAATGTATACATTTCTGATTTGAAGGCAATTTGACAAAAGTGAAGAGGTTCTATATTGTTAGGTGTTTCTGTTGAATGTCCTTTGGCATGCCCTAAGGATAGTAAGTCAACAAATTGAATAAAACTGATTTTCTTCCCCCTTGCATTGCTATGAGGCTGTGCTATTTCTCTATCTTTGCAGTAAAATGTTTTATCCATTAGATAATTTGACACTTGAAAAACAATGGTTGTAGAGAACAGAGAGTTGGATTTGGAGTCAAGAAGATTTAGGCTTAAATCTTGTCTCAGATGCAACTGTGTAACAATTCACAAATGATGTGAACTTTCAGGGCCTCCAGGAAGTCTTTCAGGCTCTGATTTAATTTTAGAAGGCCCTTTTTCTGAGTAGGGGGCAATTCCAGGGTTATACTCTTGTTGCTGTTGTTCAGGCATTTAGTTGTGTGACCCCATGGACCATACTGTCCATGAGGTTTTCTTGCCAAAGATACTGGAGTGGTTTGAAATTTTCTTCTCTTTTGGATTAAGGCAAACAGAGATTAAGTGGCTTGCCCAGGGTGTGGGCAGCTAGTGTCTGAGGCCAAATTTTAACTCAGGTCTTCCTGACTTAAGGTACAGTGCTCTCTCTGCTGAGCTTTTCCCGATTTCAATATGAATTTATTAAAAAGGATTAGAGATTGTGACTTGGGAGCAGAGAGAATTGTGAGATCATTGCTATATCTGGAAGGAGAATTAAGTGAAATTTGGTTGCAACAAAAATTTGCAGTGTCAGCTTCAGCAACAGGTAGCAACCAACTATGCTCACACAGAGAATAATAAAAATTGATTTGGTAAAGCTTTGTTAGGTATTTGTATCAGGAGCTATCCATAATGATAAAAAAAATCCTGACCCTTCACTTGTTGGTGTAATCTCACCTATGTGCAAAGCAGATACCAACCTGCATCAATAAAGGATGTTTCCCAGCCAAAGAAATGACAAATTCAACAGGAAATAGCACAAAAGGTAAAAAGAGAATCGTCACCTAAATAAAAGTTTAAATGAGCCAGTTCAGAATGGCTCATTACATTTTAAAAGTATTTTCTATATGTATATGTTTGAGGTTTACTATTAACTATAAAAAACTAACACTCTACATGAAATTAATTTTTTCATTTGGTCAAAAGTAGACACAAAAGTCACTATAACTGTAATAAAGTACAGAACACTAATAATCTTGTATGGGAAATTGGCTCATTAAAATGTTTTTTAATTACTTCTGGTTTTAACATTGATAACAGTTAGATTTCTCATCTGAACTATGTGGGTGTATTGCCTCCCAAAAGTTCTTCCAGGAGTTTTTGGGAGATTTCATTACTATGTTTAAGGCAACTAGATAATGCATTGGATAGAGTACTGAACCTGGAGTCAAGAAAATTAATCTTCATGAGTTTAAATCTAGCCTTACACACTCTCTGTGTGACCCTGGGCAAACTCTCTTTGCCTGAGTTTCCTCATCTGCAAAATGGAGAAGGAAATGACAAATCACTCCAGTATCTTTGCCAAGAAAACCTCAAAGGATATCATAGTCACCTGAAATGACTGAACAACAACAATTACTGTTATTTGAAAAGTACCTGTGGGCCCTATAAAAATGTAGGTGATTTAGAGATGGGCAAGAAAGGACTTCCAATTAATACTATTAAATATCCACTACTCATAGGTATTCAGAGTGTGGGTGGGTATTGTCAAATTCTGGGGTGAAAACTGTCATTGACTAGACAAAGGACCCATGTGAATGTGCACCCAAAAGAATGCTGGCAAATCAATACTCCTTCTAATCATGGTTATATGCTTGAGTAGTTATGACCTTTCTACCACCAGGTGGTAAGCAGGATAGGTGGGAATCAGGGAGAAAGGAGAATGAGAAAGGACTCTTGCAGAAGACTGGGTCAGTGGTAAGTTTGAAAGGAATCTAAGAAAAACAGAAGGTAGTAGTGAGATGAAAGATCATTCTAAATATTGGAAAAGGCATGGAATCTGGAAGTAGAAGAATGGCAATATCTGTGTCACTGGATCATAAAGTATGTCAGTGGTCACAAAGCTGTGAAGGAAGCTGATAGATGCATACACTTGTACACATGATTCCTATAATACTTGATAGACAAGTAGCCTTTGATGACCAATGTGTTCTTGATATTGATGCCACTGCATTTTGTCTACCACAAAGTAAATATACAAGGACAGGGTATTCTCAGAAGTAGACTTTAAAAGATGCCTTTGAGATGTGAATAAATGACTTCAACGGTTCAATGGGCTTTCCTGGGGTAGGATTATCTGACAGATATATTGCTAATTTAGCTATTTGGATTTTAAAGCCTTTCACAACCTTTTACAAATCCACCTACCTAGCCTTATTATACATTACTCCTTTCACCCAACATTCAAAGGTTACTAAACTTGTCTTTCTCAATCATGATATCTCATTGTCAATATGAATGTCTTTGCACTGGCTGGCCCTCATGTCTGGAATATTCTTCCTTTTCCTTCTTCCTCATGGAATCTCTCACTTTTTTCATGAAACCTTCCATGGATGTTCCCTGCCCCTCAACTGAAAGTGCCTTCCTTCACTAATTATGTATATATTTATATGCCTTTGATAAATTCTATATCATTAATTATATGAGGCAAAAAGAGATCCCTGGCTTATTATTGTACATTAATCATTTTTTAACAGTAAGATCCACATTTCTCAACAAAATCTGCTTTAAAAAGTGAATTGAAACATCTCTATAGGAAAGAATATATTTTGCCATCACTAATGTTAGCAAAATCTAATCTCTCAAAAAGTATTCATGATATTCAAATATGACAAACTATAATTTATCTTGTTCTAATTTGGTCCTACAATGTCAATGATAGCATGGTTGAATTTGAAATAATTATTTTGTATTTATAAATGAAACTAGATGGTAATAGTAATCATTTGCCTTTATGTAGTAACCATTTTGCATATATTATTTCATTCAACCCTTCTAGCAAATCAGTATATTAGGGAAGCAGGCAACTAGGTAGTACAGTGGAGAGAGTGCCAGGCCTGGAGTCAGAAAGATCTGAGTTTAAATCTAGCCTCAGACCCTTAATAGCTGTGTGACCCTGGGTAAGTCACAACCCCTATTTGCCTCAGTTTTTTATCTGTAAAATGGTGATACACTGGAGAAGGAAATGACAAAAGAGGCCCATAGATAACATCCATGGAGTCACATAGAGCTGGACAGTACTCAACAACAAATATCAGAGAACACAATTATGATAACCTCCATTTTACAGATGAGGCCAATCCTGAGCCTCGGAAAGTTAAAGAAGCATCATAAATAAGAGAATGTTAGAGCTAGACAGTAGTTTAGAGATAATCAAATCCAACCTCTTAAAATTTACATGTGAAGCAGAAGTGACTTGTGTATAGTCACACAGGAAATAATAGAGCTAAGGCTCAAACTCACATCTTATGATTTCAAATCTTTCCATTTTAAGACTCTACAACTCACACTGGGTAATTTTTCATCCTGGATACTGGAAAAGGACCTGTATGTACAAGAATATTTATTGCAGCTCTTTTTGTAGTAGTGAAGAATTGGAAATTGAGGGGATATACATCAGTTAGGGAATGGCTGGATGAGTTGAATATGATTATGATGGAATGCTACTGTGCTATAAGAAATGATGAGCAGGATATTCTCAGAGCAACCTGGAAAGATTTGCATGAATTAATACAAAGTGAAATGGACAGAACCAAGAGAACACTATATACAGCAACAGTAATATTATATGATGATCAACTGTGAATGACTTAGCTATTCTCAACAATACAATGGCCCAAGACAATTCTGAAGTACTTTTGTGAAAAATTCTATCCATCTTCAGAGAAAGAACTGAAGTCTGAATTAAAATTGAAACATACTTTTAAACTTTATTTTTCTAATTAATTTTTGCTTGTATTTTCTTTTACAAAATGACTGACATGGAAATATGTTTTGTGTGGCTGCACATCAAATTGCTTGCCTTCTCAATGAGGGAGAGAACAGAAGGAGAGGGAATTTAAAACCATTTTTAATGTTAAAAATTGTTTTCACATGGAATTTGGGAAAATAAAATATTAAATTAAAAAAATAATCTGACCCCCTGGTTGCTTTCCTTTCTTCTAACATCTGCTACTTCTAATTCATCTTCCACATATAATGCCAAAAGAATTTTTCTAATAATTAGCTAAGATGATATTTAAGTCCACTGGCTTCTTACCTTTTCCAGAATAAAGGATTTTAACCATTTTTAAAATCATGGATACCTTAGACAGTCTGGTGAAACCTATGGACCCTTTTAAGAACAATGCTTATAAATGCATAAAATCAAATACATAGTATTACAAAAGGAAACAAATTTTATTGAAATAAATATGTGTGTATACACATCTATATATATATATCTATATGTATATATATATATGTATATATATTTTACCCATCCAAGTTTATGCATCCCCTGAAATCTATCTACAGAATCCATATTCTAGAACAAAGTAGAAACTTCCCTTTCATGCTTTTTAGGTTCTTCACAATTAGCCTCCAAACTAATTTTTGACTTAATTCTTATCATTCTTCTTCACATACTTCACACATTCCAGCTAAATTTTCTTACTTTTGGTTTTCCTGCAATCCAGTTTTCAATCTCCCACCTATATGCCTTTTTAGAGGCTGTCCCTGATACCAGGAATGCTGTCTTTCTTGACCTTCATCTCTTTGAATATCTTTGTTTCTTTCAAGACTCAGCTCAGCTGCTACCTCCTGCAAGAAGGCTTTTGCAATCCCCCTCCCTAATAGTTAGTGTTCTTCTCTTCTAACTCTCATATCTTTATTTTTATTTATGTATCATATCCCTCCATAGAATAAGAATTTGTATTCCATATTTCTATACTCTATTGAGGCTTTAGACTTTTCCTTTTTGTCTTTGAGTCTCTCTCCCAGGTCAAAGCCTTGCATATGCTTAATAAATGCTCCTTGAATTGAATTAAAATGAACTTCAAAGTCACCAAAAGTTTTGTAAACATTTGGGGTCATAAAACAAAACATTTCTCCAACTATGTCAATTACAGATATTTTCTTTCCCAATTTCTCAGAATGGTAGAATTTCAGAGCTGGCAGGGACTTCTACAGTTGCCTAATCAAACCAATACCTTTCTCCATGGACATAATAAGTGGTCATTCATCCAGCCTCTCCTTGAATCTGCTACTTCTTGAGGCAGATAACTCCACTGTTGAATAACTCTAGTTGTCATCTAGTAGAAATTTTTTTTTACCACTTTGCAATGTATATCCTCTTCGTTTTGCTGCCAGACAGAACAAGTTCTTAAAATAGTTGAAGACACCTTCAAGCCTTCCCTTCTCCATACTAAGCATCTTAAGTTACCCTCAATTCTTTTTAATGCATGAACTCAAAGTCTTTCTATATACCCTTTGCTCTCCTCTTGATTCTTTCCAGTTTAATATTTTTCCTAAAATGTATTGTTATAGTAAAAATAAGGTTTATCTTACCTTAATAAGATAGTAGAAATAAGTTTGACAGCTTAGCAGAACTGACTCCATTTTGTTTCAAGATTTCTTTTTGTAATTGAGTTGTTTTTCTCTAAGCTGTTTTTCAATAATAAGAGAAGCCCTTGTGTGGTATAATCAGGTAAACAGGTATGTGTTCTTAAATAACTGATAAGCATATGTGGACCCTCTGATATGACAGATCATCAGTGGAAAAATAGTTTAAAAAACAACTGTCTCAGTAGTTTGTGTAATGAATTATGTAGTAAACAAATTGTGAAATACCTATAGCTAGAAATGTGGAAAACTCTCTGCTGACCCTAGCCATCTACTTGCTCCTAGGCTGTAACTAGGACTGACTCCTGCATTCCTCACACTTGAGACTCAATGGTGTTTATTTGAGAACAGTGCTTATTGACTGAGAGTTGTCAGAAGACCACCAAAGAGGGAGACACATAGCCTGTGGTGGGACAGAAAGGGCATGAGATTTGCTCTTCTAGGGACTTCCCAGAGGGATCTGCTCCAGCTAGGCTTTGAATATATTGATTAATAAAGTTTGATTGCATGCAATGGGAAGTATGAGACCATTTGGGGCTTTGGTTGCACTGGTTAGCATATATAACAATACATCAGTTAAAAGTATGCATGCTGTATTTATAAGAGAACAGAAAAGAATACAAGACTTCAGTTGTGGTCAGACCAAGGAAGGTAGCAGCTGGAGAATCACCTCCTTATTCTTGGAAGCAATGATTCTCAATGCAGCCCAAGATGAAATTAACACCTTGGACTTCCCTCTCACCCAGCTGCCTCACATTGAGCTTGCCAGCTCACTTATGCACCCAGATTTTTTTTTGCTTTTTTAGACAAGTTCCTGTCTAATCCTTTACAGAAGAGAAAACAAAAAGCTTGCTCAAGACCAGACAACACATTAGCG
Source organism: Pseudocheirus occidentalis (assembly GCA_028646575.1). Classification (NCBI taxonomy): domain Eukaryota; kingdom Metazoa; phylum Chordata; class Mammalia; order Diprotodontia; family Pseudocheiridae; genus Pseudocheirus; species Pseudocheirus occidentalis. Next base: position 88,252,309 of record CM053601.1, read on the forward strand.
TCTGGCTGGATCCATTTAGATTTGCCCCTTAGCCTTAGCCAATAAAGTCTTATAATCCAAGTAGAACACAGAGCTCTAGAGACCCAAGAACTCTGGTGAATGATGCTCAAGATGAGCCTCTGAAAATTATTCAGATTTGTTGAATGGGATAAGCAGGCCAAAGTTTAGCATGGACAAAACTATCAGCAATTTGCCTTCAACAAATTTTGATTTCCCATTCTTTTGAATGGGATTAGAAAGTGAACCTTCCTGACCCTCTTCTGATTGTGGTGGAAAAAGGTTAGCAGATTAGTTTGGCACTTCTACTCTTTCCTGCTCCAGCCAATGTTTTAAATTCTTATATTTTCCCTACCAGGTCAAAAGGAAACTATAGGAAGGTTTGGAGAATGGTTTAGCCTCACTTAACTCACCTTTCCCTGGTTAAATAATTATAACTATACAGTTATTTTCTAACATCCCCCTGTTTGTTAGCTATGTATTTTTCTCCATGAGGAAAGATATGTCTGTTTTGGGTAGATAAATGTCTCACAGAATCACGAGGAGCTCTACAATTTCTTTGGGAATTTTTTTGGTCCCAATGCAGTATGGAAAAGCAGGATCAGGAGATTCATCAATGTAAATATAATTTATGTTAAAGTTGAAAGCCCTAATCATTTACTTTTCTACTGGTTATTGAGAGAGCAAGGAGTCTGTAGCTAATGTTGGACTTTCAAAAGGCTAGTCAGCTAATTGACTCTGGTAACCATAGTGTTAGGGACATTGTTAATTTCACAATGGTTTTGAAGTAGTCTGTGGGAAAGAGAAGTTCTTAGAAAAATTAAGCCAAGTTAAACAAAGAAAGGGAAAAAATATGCTGTTATTCCCTTTACTCAAAGTCTGGGTTAAAAGTCTGATTATGTGGGAAGATGCCAAAGGGTCAGACATACAAAACCCAGGGAGCTTGGCTCCATGACAAATACCTAAATATAACTTATGGTTTCAAGTGTTTTTTTCCTATTTCATTCCATTAATTTAAGAACCACGATATAGATTTCTATCAAACCCCAAAGGGTAGGTTCATTTCTTTATTAAACAATCATTTATGGTCTGGAAATTTTTAAACCAAATCATATTTTGCATGCTAACTTATTTTTTTGCATAAATGCCAGTACAATTTTGTGGACACTTTGTAGCCATTTACAGATCAAATGGATTATGCCTATAGGAGAGTGATGTTTAACAGATGACATGGAAATATTTTTGTGTATTTGTAATGCCCAAGATATTTAATGATGAATTTCATTAGTTGTAGATGAAATCATATAAATTGCATTTACATTAGTTAGGGGAGGACTTAAACTACAAAAATAAAGTTAAAATGGATATCCTGAGAAAATTTCCTTGAAATGGAATCACTTAATACTTACAATAACACTATTACACAGGATTGTTTCAAGGATTAAAAGAAATCAGAGCAAGAACTAGAACTGAGCCATCAGAACATGATCCCAGGATGAAAATGCCATCTTGTAGAGTACTTCCTACCCTGCTTTGCTCAAATGGCTTCAGTGTAGGGATGTATTACCTCCCACTTCTGCAGTCAACAACCTCATGATATACTTTCTCGCCTTGACTACTGAGCCCAAGGCCCTTTCCACCCCTATCAGTGACCAGTTCTAAGACACTTCTGAATGTTTGAATAAACCTATTTTTCCCCATTCCTAAAGCTTCTTTTAAATGCAAAATTGGTTTTGACTTTAAATGAAATAATATACATAAAATCTTTTCTAAGTCTTCAAGTATTTTTTCAGTTGATAATAATAACACAGGTAGAAAACCAAGCCAAGGGAGTAACTGTTGCAATCAAATGGGAGGGAAGTAGTGGGTCAGTCAGTCTGGAGGCCACAGACAGTTCTCTGGTTGAACCAAACTCTGAACAGACTTATTTGAGCATGACTCAAGTTATATACATACATACATACATACATATATATATATATATATATATATATATATATATATGTATATATATATATATATATACACACACAGATATACATATATGTTTGGCTGCATCTTGTATTCTAAGTCTAAATATGTCAGGATTGTGGAAGAAGGAGGTCCTTGAAATGTGCTGATATCTTACTAAGAAAACTGTCTTTTTTCCAAGGTTCACAATATTGTTTGTTATTTGGAGTTAAGTTTTATATTCTTTGGGTTGGGATTTTAAAATGTTGATGAAATCCTCTGAGCCATTCTTGAAACAACCAAGAGTTTTCTCTTTTCCTCTTTCTCTTTCTAATTTGAGTCCATTTGGCTTCCTGACAATTCATTTCAATTTTGCATTCATTTTCCCTTGCACCCTATGCTCTCTCTCTCCCCCCCCCCTTCCCAACAAACCACTTTCCTCATATTAGACACTGAGCCCTTAACTGGAGAGAAGTAGTGATGGCCTATTTTCTTTTTAATTTGTCTGAATAAAGACTGTTATTGTTAAGAATACAGTCAAGGATATGATGAGATTGAAAGGTAAGATCTATCTCCTCAATTAAAAAATAAGATTCTGTAAGGGGTCTATGAGTTGCAATGTTGCCAGACTGTTTTTTCTTTGCCTTTTACATTTTGGAGGGCAACTGGGGTGAAGTGACTTGCCCAAGGTCACACAGCTAGGTTTTGTGTTAAGTGTCTGAGGCCAGATTTGAACTCAGGTCCTCCCAACCCCAGGGCCGGTGCTCTATTCACTGCACTACCTAGCTGCCCCTTATCAGACTGTTTTAATATATTGGTAGGTTTTGATGATTTCTTTCCCCCCCACAACCTGCTTCTAATGTTGTTTTTTTTTTAAATAAAAATTCATTGTTATGTGGGAAGGCTTTCTGCAAGGGCTGAGAGAAGGATACAAGAAGAAATTTAGGTGGCATAAAAACAAAATAATTTCTTAAAATACCTCGTGTGTCTTTGAGGAGATTTCAGGCTTAGGAGTGCTTCTACTGCAATGTGCATTGAGTCACTCAAAAAAAGAAAATGTTGCAATTCAATAATCAACACATACTTCATTGTAAAGAAGTTGCCCAAAGGGAGCTGCCATGTTAGTTTGTATATTGCGGCGTTACTAAGTTTCCTTATTCCTTCTCATTAAAGCTGATGAATGGAACCTCTGCTATATGGGGGTGGGGATACTATGTGGATAGTTTAAAAGAGCTGACTATGAAAAGAGAGATTCGTACAATGTTGCCCTACTGGGGCAAATTGGGTGTTCTTCCTCTCTGGTTACTTGGATAGGTCTTGTACACTTTTGTTCTTTATTCTCCTGAAGAGGAAAAAAACTTCTCCTCACATCTGCAAGTGTGGAAAGGGGGTAGAGTCTCAAGGTACTATTTTTCAGTGCACTTAGAAAAAAACAGCAATCTGTTGGGACCCAAAAGAAGAGTTAGGTGTCACACAGGTAAGGAATCAGTGAGTGAATGAATTAATGGAACATTTATTAAGCATTTACTATTTGCAGAGCACTGCTCTAAGCACTGGATATATAGATAAAAATGTAAGATGGCCTCTGCTTTCAAAGAGCTTCTGTTCTAATGGGGGAGACAATAAATATGAAGGTTTTAACTGCAGGTCAGATGGGAAAGTCCTAGGGCCTTATGGTAAGCTCCAAAATGGGTAGTAATGCTTCTTCTTTAATATAATTTTTACTGCTAAAATCATGAGTTTTTGGTGTCAAACACAGTTTTGATTGGACTTTTCCCTGGACTTTTGAGACAAGAACTTTCTTTTCTGGGTCCTCAATAGCATGGCTAGAGCACCTGCAGGAGAAGTTGCTAGGCTGCATTTCCACAGGAGTTGCTTCCCAGGATGCTCTAACACTAGACTAGACCAAGTCTGCTTGGTACTACTCTGCAGTCTCAAGCTATACTTCTCTTAAGAGAAAGTGATACCAGCTGGACTGGGCCCTCCCAGCCCCCTGAGTTCTTAGAGTCATTCTAAAAGACTAGAGGAAATAGACCATTAAGGAGGGTTTTGTTTTGGTTTGTTTTGTTGGCTGTAATTGGGGAAGTGTTGGGCAGGTGCCTGTTACTTCTTTGTGGGAATAGTTGGGAGGAAGTGAACTTCTGGATTTGGTGCTTGCCTGCTAAAGGAGGAGAGGATTTGCTGGCTTGGGAAGAAATGCCATTCTGAATGTTTTCACATATTTGCTTTTTAAAAAATTGTTATTAATTTCTAACTCTGATTAAAGAGCTATGAACCTTTGTAACTGACCTAAGATGAAATGCAGTATGAATGGGCTAAATGGAAGTAAAATGGGGTTTAAACCATGAGGGGTGGGACAGATCTACATGTAAATCAATCCTAGGCTATGAAATTCTTTTACATTCTTGTAAAGGAGTGGAGGTAAGGGAGCAGCCAAGTAGGTGGTAGAGTGCAAAAGAGAAGTTCAATGATAACTCAGAACATACTCTGGTACTGGATGGGGCTCACAACAGCTGGGGATGAATAGGTGATATTCTGGGGGTTAAATGGATACAGGGGTGTGAGCACATGCATTGCTCTCTAATGACCCATAGTAGTAAAATTGAGGTTACTGATTCTAATAGGGTATTTTGCTATACAACAAAGTTGTAGGAGTTTTCATTTGAAAGTTACATTGTTTAAGCCTACAATATTTTGCTCGATACTATAAGCCACTGAAAAGAGAAGTTGAAGAACAATTTCTACTCTACTGTAATTAATTTGTGTAGACTTGGGTTTATTAAATTTAAGGACACTTGATTTTTGGCATGTGTGACTTGTAAGTTATATGAACTGCCCAGGTAGGTCTTGTATGTCAACTCGGATTGTCTAAATACAGTTTGTGGGGAGGCATGGATAGGTATCTCTTGCATTTTTCCAATCCTTTTCCAAGGAAGATTGTAATCTCTGCTTTCAGAGGAGGAAGAGAAGGTCCATGAAGGGGGTTGCTTTTTTCTCTGAGACAGAAGAATATCAGAATATAAACATATGTGTACACACATAAACATATATAGGTACACACACATACACACACAATATGTGTGTTGTGGGTGTGTGTATATTTTTGTCCCTCCTCCAACAAAGAATACTGGTGTAGGGACTGAAATGATAGTTGTTTTTCATTATTTGAAAAGCTTTCATATGGAAGAGAATTTAAGTTTGTTGTGCTTGGCACAGAGTGCAGAACGAGGAGCAATGAATAAAAGTTTCACAGGGCACATTTACATTTGTTGTAACAATAAGAGTTTTCCAAAAGTGGAAGAGCTATCCAGAATTATAAGGACACTGTCCCCTTTCCCCTTCCTGTTGTCATTCAAGAAAAGCTAAATGACTACTTGGAGGTGTCATAGTAGGATTCTTTTTCACATATGATTGAGACTAGATGACTGCCGAGGTCCTTTCTAAGTCTAAAATTCTGGAGTTTTGTGAAATGCAATTTAGACAGTTAAGAAAAAAAAATATTGAGTTTACACCACTGCATGTCTTAAGCTTTGGAGCAAATATGACCTTTCATCTTTTTCTTCTTATTGATGAAATAATATCTCCTCTTGAAAATTGTTAAAAACAAAGAAAACTTTGAATGTTTACTTAGCACTTACATAAATAGTCACACCTGATTCTCACAAAAACCGTGTGAAATAGATACTTCAAATACTGTTGTCATTTTATAAGGAGAAAACCAAGTCTTACAGAGGTTAAGCAATTTGCCCATTGCTGCATAACCAGTGAGTATTGGAGTCAAGATTCAATTAGACCTCCTAAACCAAAATATACTGTTCTTCTACTCCCAGTCCCCATACCTAGCTTTCTGGTAGAATGTCTTAGGATGGACTGACATATGAGAATGGTTACTTTGACGACAACATGTCATGGTGGACTAGTTGAACAACACTGACAAAAAGAAAATTTTAACAATATTATTATATGAATTATTTTTCCATCTTCCCCTCTGTCTACCACCAGTACAACCTGCTTATTTTGGATTGTTTTTTTTTACTGTGGTACAGCATAATATTCCAAATTTCCTTTAAGGGAATCTCTTAAGTTTAGCAAAGTAAGAGGGAGGAGAAACCCACTAAGCTATTATTTATATATGTTCTGTGGTGAAGTTACAGGCTATGGATTTTGTGATGTTTATGAAAGAAAGATCTTTTGAACTTATTCATAAAGGGCATCATTAAAATTAGCTCCAGAACCTTTAAATCAGTCAACAGATCTCCTTCAGAATAAAGGGCTTTATAATGGCTAACATTCATAGAATTAATAAGTGAATAAACAAACAAACAAATATGTATAAATAAGTAAATAAGAGATATTTTCAACCTCTGGCTCAGAAATACATGACGAAACCTCTGACATTCGTTATAAATAGCATTCTCTTTAAACTATAGGCGATGAAAAGACCATCAAAGCCCCTTCTTGTAGGAGAAGAGTCAAGATGGTGGAGTAGAAGAAGCACTCAGATGAATTTTCCCAACATCAGTCTCCAAACAACTTGAAAAATAATGCCACAAATTGAAATCTTCAGTGTGAAAGCCAACAAATGGCCAGAGGGAAAGTCTTATTGTTTAAGACAATTTGGAGGTTCAAACAAGAGATCTGTAGCATGGGAATGGAGACTGACTTGGAACTCACATGGTTAGAACATTAGTGGTAAGATTAGGTGGTAGCAACAAAAGCAGCAGCACCCTTGGAAAGTCTCAAAGCCAGAGATAGTAAAAGGATAGGGCAACTGGAAAGAAAGAAACTCTAGGGGACCTCTGTGACAGCACTGGAGATAGGAATGGAAGCTACTTGGCATCTCCACTGCTTATACCCACATGTGGATTATGGTTCAAGGGTAAAGAGGAGAGTTTTCAGTCAAGAGGAAGCAGGAGCCCTAAGTAGCAGTTTATCTATTGTAATCTCAAGAGATTATGGACCCTTCTTGGATAAGGACAGGAGTGCAGACCAGGAAAGTACTGATCGCTCCTTTCCCCAGACCACACCACCTTGGAAGCACCAAAAACTTCTAAATCCCCAGAATTAGTTTTGAAACAACAATGCAAAAAGGCCTGAAATTTGGGATGGTGCTATTCTTCTCCCCAACCTCCAAACTCCCAAGCCAGGATCAGAGCCAAAATTAACATAAACTTGAAGTTAGGAAACAGGCCAGAAAAAAAATGAGTAAACAATAAAAAAGAACATGATCATAAAAAGCTACTATGAAAGACCAAAACACAAATTCAGAAGAATATGGTGAAGTGAAAACAACTAAGAGTAAAGCCTCAAAGAAAAAAAATATGTACTGGCCACAAGCACAACAAAAATTCCCTGGAAGGGGCGGCTAGGTGGCGCAGTGAATAGAGCACCGGCCCTGGAATCAGAAGTACCTGAGTTCAAATCCAGCCTCAGACACTTAACACAAAAAACTAGCCGTGTGACCTTGGGCAAGTCACTTAATCCCAACTGCCCTCCAAAAAAGCAAAAAAAAAAAATTCCCTGGAAGACCTAAAAAAAAGGCTTTTCAGAAATAAATATGAGTTGTAGAGGAAGAACTAAGTAAAGAAATGGGAGTGAAGGAAGAAAATTAGGACAAGACAATTAACAGCTTCACAAAAGAGCAACAAAAAATACTGAAGAAAATAGCAACTTAAAACTCCAAACTGACCAAACAGTAAAAGAGGTACAAAACTTTATTGATGAAAATAATTCCTTAAAAAAGCAGAATTAGCCTTCTAGGAGCCAAGATCGCAGAGTAAGTAGTAAGTCACTATCACTCTCCCTTTTCTGATCTCTCAAAAATCAGATAATTACATCCCAAGAAAACCACTCTAACAACAGAGCCAGCAGAAAAAAAATTGAATGAAGAAAACAACTCCTCAAATAATACAATTGGCCAAATGGAAAGGAGGACACAAAAACTCACTGAAAAGAACTCCTTACAAAGCAGAATTCACCCAATGGAAAGGGAGACACAAAAATTCACTAAGGAGAAGTTCTTAAAAAGTAGAACTGGTCAAATAAAAAAGGAGGTACAAAAGCTAACTGAAGAAAACAATTTGTTAAAACTTAGAATTGGGCAATTGGAACCTAATAACACTATGAGACAACAAGAAGTAGTCAAAAATCAAAAGAATGAAAAAAAACCCAGAAGAAAATATAAAATATGTCATTAAGAAAAAAAACCCCCGATATGGAAAATAGATAAAGCAGAGATAATTTAAGAATTATTGGTCTACCCGAAATTCATGATTCAAAAAAGAGCCTGGACAGCATCTTTCAAGAAATTATCAAAGAAAACTGCCCCAAGGTTCTAGAACCAGAGGGCAAAGTAGTTATTGAAAGAATCCATTGATTACCTCCTGAAAGAAATCTCAAAATGAAAATGCTATGGAATATTATAACCAAGTACCAGAACAATTGGGTCAAGGAGAAAATACTTCAAGTAGCCAGAAAGAAACATTTTAAATATCATGAAACCATGCAAGACCTAGAAGCTTCTACATTAAAAGATCACAAGGCTTAGAATATGACATTGCACAAGGCAAAGAATCTTGGATTACAACCAAAGATCAACTACCCAACCAAACTGAGCTTTAATCTTTCAGGGGACTAGATGAAAATTCATTGAAATGTGGGAATCCCAAACCTTCCAGATTAAATTACCAGAGCTCAAGAGAAAGTTTGTTCTTCAAGTACAAGACTGAGGAGAGGTATACAAAGGTAAATGGGAAAGAAAAAGAGCATGTTATTCAATAAAGGTAAACTGTTTACATCCTTACATGGGAAGATGATATCTGTAACTCTTGAGAACTGTATTTTTATTATGATATTTAGTAGGGATATACATAGACAGAGAGCATGGGCATAAGTTGACTTTGATATGGTGAAAAAATTAATTAAGGGGAAAAAAAGTTGCACTAGGAGAAGAGGATGGGGGAGACAGAAAAGGGTAAATTACGCCACATCAAGAAGCATAAAGACCTATCACAGTACAGGGAAAGAAGGGAGGGAGTCAAGCATTGTTTGAACTTTATTCTTATTGGATTAGGCTCAAAGAGGAAATAACACACACACTCACTTGGGTATAGAAATCTATCTTACTACAACTATCTTACCAAAAAGAAACATTTTCAATATCATGGAACCACTGTCAGGATTACGCAAGACCTAGTAGTTTCTACATTAAAGCATCACAGGCCTTGGAATATAATATTGCATAAATAGGAGGAGAAAGGGGAAAGTAATGGGCTGATGGAAGAAAAGGCAGCTTGACGGAGCTAGTGGTCAGAAGCAAAATGCTTATGAGGAGGGAAAAGGAAAAAGGAGAGAGAAAAGCATAAATGGGGGTGGGTGGGAGGTTTGGATAGAGAGAAAGACACAATTAATAGACATGATTGTGAATGTGAATGGGATGAACACTCCCATAAAATAGAAGCAGATTGCAGAAGGGATTAAAAGTCATAATCCCACAATATGCTGTTTACAAGAAACATATTTGAAGCAGAGAGATACACACAAAGAAAAAGTAAAAGGCTGGAGAAAAATATATTATACTTTGACTGAAGTAAAAAAAAACAGGGATAGTAATCCTGATCTCAGACAAAATAAAAGCAAAAATAGACCTAATTAAAAGAGATAAGAAAGGAAACCATATTCTGCTAAAAAAAAAGGTATTGTAGACAATAAAGTAATATCAATACCAAACATATATGCACTGAATGGTACAACATCCAAATTCTTATAAGAGAAGTGAAGTGAGTTACAGGAAGAAATAGACAATAAAACCATACTAGTGGGGGACCTCAACCTCTCCCTCTCAGAAATAGAAACATCTAACAACAAAATAAACAAGAAAGAAGTTAAGGAGATCAATAGAACTTTAGAAAGTTTAGATATGGTAGATAACTGGAGAAAATTGAATGGGAATACAAAGGATCCCCATTTTTTCACAGTGGTACATGACATGTACACAAAACTTGGCCATATACTAAGGCATAAAAACCTCATAATCTAATGCAGAAAGGCAGAAATATTACATCCATCCTTTCAGATCACAATGAAATATTATTACATGTAATGAAGGGTCATGGAAAAGTAGACTAAAAATTAATTGGAAACTAAATAATTTAACCTTAAAGAATGAATGGCTCAAACAACAAATCACAGAAACAGTCAATAACTTCATCCAAGAGAATAACAGTGATGAGACAACATTCTAAAACTTATGGGATGCAGTCAAAGCAGTTCTTAGGGGAAATTTTATCTCACTTAATACTTATATGAAAAAAATAGAGAAAGAGGAGATCAATGAATTGGTCATGCAACTAAAAAAGGTAGAAAATGAACAATTAAAAAACCCCAATTAAATACCAAATTAGAAATTCTGAAAATCAAATGAGAGATTAATAAAATTGAAATTAAGAGAACTATTGAACTCATAAATAAAACTAAGAGCTGGTTTTATCAAAAAGCCAATAAAATGGATAAACCTTTGGTTAATTTTATTGTAAAAAAGAAGAAAACAAATTACCAGCATCAAAAATGAAAAGATGACTTCACCACCAATGAAGAAGAAATTAAAACAATCATTAGGAGCTATTTTACCCAACTGTTTAAATTTAACAATCTTAGTGAAATAGATGAATATTTACAAAGAATATAAATTGTTCAGATTTATAGGAGAGGAAATAAAATACTTAAATAACCCCATTTCAGAAAAAGAAATTGAAAAAGCCATCAATAAAATCCCTAAGAAAAAATCTCCAGGGTCAGGTGGATTAACAAGTGAATTCAACCAAATATTTAAAGAACAGTCAATTCCAATACTACATAAACTGTTTGGAAAAATAGCCAGAGAAGGAGTCCTACCAAATTCTTTCTGTGATACATATATAGTACTGATACTGAAACCAAGAAGAACCAAAACAGAGGGAAAAATATACACCAATTTTCCTAATGAATACATATGCAAAATTTTTACATGAAACATTAGCCAAGAAAGCATAGAAATAGTCACACTCTGGATCATACAACATTAAATAGTTAAAACCTTAAAGGAGTGGAGGGCTTAGAATATGATATTCCAAAAGGCAAAAGAGCTAGGATTACAACCAAGAATAATATACCCAGGAAGGCTGAATATAATCCTTCAATAGGAAAAACAAATGGGTACTTAATGAAATAGAGAACTTCCAAGCATTCCTGATGAAAAGACCACAGTTGAATAGAAAATGTCATATTCAAATTCAAGACTCAAGAGAAACATAAGGTAAACATGAAAGAGAAATCATAAATGACTCAGTAAGGTCAAACTATTTACATTTCTATATGGAAAGAAAATACATGTAACCTGTAAAAACCTTATCAGGACAGTTAGAAGGAGTATACATAGACAGAGGGCATAGGTATGAGTCAATAATGTGGGGATGATTGCCAAAAAAGAAAATGTAGGGGTTAGAAAGCAGGATGCTCTGAGAGAAGAGGAAAGAGAGAAGGGGAAAAATTATGTCTTATAAAAGATATATCTAACAAAAGGCTTTTACAGTAGAAGGCGAAGTGCTGGGGGGGGTGCAGGCAATGCTTGAACATTACTCTCAACTAAATTGGTTCAAAGAGGAAAGAATATACACACACATATGCATCATGCACACAATTGGGTATAGCAATCTATCTTATCCAATAAAAAATCAGTATAGAAAGGGAATGAGAAAAGAGGTGAGGGTAATAGAAATAAGGGAAGATTAAGGGAGGTAGTAGTGTGACAGTCTTTGGATGTAGGAAAGGGTTAAGAGAGAGAAAATTTGAAACTTAAGGGAATGTGGAACTGAATCTTGAAAACTGAAAGTAAACAAACAAATCATAGCTGTGAATGTGAAAGGTACAAACTTATTTGTTTATAGCAGAATAGATTAGAAACCATAATCCAACAATAAGTTGTTTGAAAAACAATACCCTTGAAACCAAGAGACACACACAGTTAAAATAAAGGGCTGGAGAAGAATATATTATGCTTCAACTTAAATTTAAAAAAGCAATCATGATTTCACACAAAGCAAAAGGAAAAATATATACAATTAAAAGCGATAAGTAGGGAAGCCACATCTTGCTAAAAGACAACTGAGACAATGAAATAATATTAATACCAAACTTATATGCACGAAATGTCATAGCATCCAAATTCTTAAAGGAAAAGCTAAATGAATTATAGGACAAAATAGACAGTAAAACTGTACCAGTGGGGGACTTCAGCTTTCTCCTTCTATAGCTAGATAAATCTAACCACAAAATAAATAAGAAAAACATTAAGTGATTCTGAAGGCCGAGTCAAGACAGCAGCATAGAAACAATAGAACTCCATGAGCTCCCCCCAATACCACCTCAAATACCTATAAAATATGACTCTAAACAAATTTTAGAGCTCCAGACTCCACAAAAATGACAGAGTAACAAAGCTCCCACTGAAGGCAGCCCAGCGGGTGGTCATCACCTGGTACTGGAAGCAGAGCCCAGGCCCATATGGTTTCAACCCTAGGGCATCCAGGAGAAGCCACAGCTATAGCATTCAGGAGAGTGGATCAACAGCAGCTGTGGCAATTTCCAAAATCACCAAGCCACAAGAGCCAAGGACAAAGGGAAAAGGTCAGTGGAACTTGGCAAAATTTGTGGAAGAGGGTCTGGCAAGAACTGCCTCCAGAGCTAGCAGCAGTCTGAAGCAGCGTCCCTGCAGCTGCCTCCACATAGGTGCTTCAGAAGCTCCCTGCCTGCAGATTTCAGGGGAGCCAAGTGATCATTCAGAGGCTAAGTACTCTTGCATAGAGCTACCTGGATCAGATCATGGTCTTGGGTGGTGGTCCTGAGATGCATTTTCAGTGAGCCAGAGCTAGTGGGGGCTGCAAAAAACAGTTGCCTCCTAATAGCTCCAGCAGCTGCAAAACCCCCAGCAATTTGGGCCAGAGCTCTCCATTCTGAAAGCAAAGTTTTACTACTGAGCCCAAAAGCCATGTAATTGACTGGCAACATGAGCAGGCAAAGGAAGCAAAGCAAGCCCAGCAATCCAACTTTAGATTCCTTTTGTGGGGGAAAAAGGGACCAAAGCATGGAACAGGAGGAAGACAACACAGTCAGAACTCTAACACCAAAAGCTTCCAAGTAAATCCAAAAAAACTGGACAGAGGCCATAAAGGGGGTTGAAATTTGAAAACCAAATAAGAGAAGTGGATAAAAAATTGGGGAGAGAAATGAGAATGATGCAAGAAAATCATGAAAAGAGAGTCAACAACCTGACTGAAAAAAATAACACCTTAAAAAATAGACTAACTCAAATGGCAAAGGAGGCCCAAAAAGTCAATGAGAAGAAGAATGCCTTAAAAAGTCAAATTTGCCAGATGTAAATAGAATCTTAAAAGCTTGAGGTGGAGAATTGTAACTTGTGAAACTTTTCTCAGGATGAGGATAGGTGAAGGGAATATATATGTATATACACACACACACACACACACACACACACACACACATATATATATATATACATACATATATACACACATATGAATACATACCCATGCGTCTGTATAGGAGGCTATATATGCATATAAATACATATGTGAATGAGAGTATTTATGTGTATGTAGACAAAGGGCACAGGATCAATTGAATATGAAGGGATGATATTTTAAAAGGTGTAATTAAGAGGTGGTAGAGGAATAGAATGAGAGGAGACAGTGAGAGACAGAATGGGGTTAATCATCTCATATAGAAGAGGCAAGGGTTAACTGTTACAATGGAGGGGAAGAACAGGTAGGCAAAAAGGGAATGGGTCAACCTTACTCTCATTGAATTTGGCTTAGGGAGAGAATGACATACACTCTAAATTGGGTATCTTGTCCCATAGGAGAGTAGAGGGGAAGGGGATGAGAGGGGGAATGGTGGAGAGGAGGGCAGGAATGGTTGTTAGAAGCACACACTTCTGTAAAGGGACAGATACAAAGCAGAGAATAGAACAAGTAGAGCACAGGATAGAAAGGAAGGAAATATAGTCAGTGTTACACAATATGTTCATTGTGGAGATATGCTATGCAACCACACATGTATGACCTGTATTGAACTATCTATCTTTCCAGGGGGGTTGGTGACAACGGAGGAAAGGAAAGAATCTAGAATTTACAGTTCTAAAATCAAATGATAAAAATATTTTTTATTATTATTATTATTATTTACATGGAACTGAGAAACAAGATATGTATGCACTAGAATAGGCAGATCCATCTTACCAGAAAGTCAGACGGGTGATGGGGGAGGATATAGGAGAGAGAAGATTGGGGGAGGGGGCATACAGTGGGATTGTTATTTTGGGCTGGTGTGTAGGGGAAAGAGGGGGAGAAAATTTGTAACTCAAAATCTTGTGGAAATCAATGATGTAAATCAAAAATTAAACAAAAGTTAAAGGAAAAAACATTAAAGAGAATAGAATTTTTGAAGCGTTAGCTATGATAGATCTTTAGAGAAAATTTAATATGAATAGAAAGGCACATATCTTTTTTTTTCAGCTGTACATTAGCACATTCAAAAAAAAAGCCTGATCATTAATTAAAGCATAAAAGTGCACAAACAAATGCAGAAAAGTAGAAATATTTAATCTACCCCTATTATATCATAATATAATAAAATTGCATTCAATGAAATGCCGTGGAAACACAGATTAAAATATATTGAAAACTAATCAAATACTAAAGAAAAAGCAAGTCAAAGAAATCATAGAAGCAATTAATTATTTCATTAAAGAGAATGACAACAATGAGACAAGATTCTAAATTTTGTGGCATTCAGTCAAAGCAATACTTAAAGGAGAATTTTGTATCTTTAAATGTTTACATCAACAAAAAAGAGAAAGAACTGATTATTGAATTGGGCATGCAACTAAAAAAAACAGAAAAAATAAAAATCAATTAAACGTCAAAATAGAAATCCCAAAAATCAAAGGAGAGATTAATAAAATTAAAAGTAAGGAAGCCATTAAACTAATAAATAAACTGGAAAGCTAGTTTTATGGGAAAACAAGCAAAATAGATAAACTATTCATCAATTTTATTTTAAAAACTAAATACAGAAACCACATCACCAATATAAAAAAATGAAAATTACCAACAAAGATGAAATTAAAGCCATTTTGAGGAATTATTATTTTAATTATATGCCAGTAAAGTTGACAATCTAAATGAAATGAAAGAATATATACAAACATTTTAAATATCCAGATTAGCAGAAGACAAAATAGAAAAAAATGATATCTTTCAAAAAGAAATTGAAGAACACATAAATGAATTCTCTGAGTAAAACATCCCTAGGACCAAATGTATTCACAAATGAATTCTGCCAATCATTTAAGGAATAAACCCCAAACTCTATGAACCATTTGAAAAAAAAATAGGCAAAGAAATCCTACCAAACTCCTTTTATGATGCAAATATGGTTTTGATATCTAAATAAGCGAATGCAAAATAAGAAAAAGAAAACTGTGGGTCAATTTCCTTAATGAATATAATGTAAAAAATTAAATAAAATTTTGGCAAAAGAATTACAGCATTATATTGAAAAATTCACATGCTGTTACCAAGTGGGATTTATGCCAGGAAAGCAGAGATTGTTCAATATTAGGAAAACTCTAAGCATAATTAACAATATCAATAACAAAAACAACAAAAATGCATGATTATATCAATAGATGCAGAAAGCTTTTGAGAAAATGCAATGCTCATTCATGTAAAAAACACTAAAAATCATGGAAATCAATGGAACTTTTCTCAAAATGGTAAGTAGTAGCTTTGTAAAACTAAGAGAAAACTTTACTTAAATGGGGGATAAACTTGAAACATTTCTAAAAAAGACTGGAGATTAACCAAACCTGTCAATTATCAGTATAAAATAATTCAATATTGTACTAGCAATGGTAGCTATAGCAGTAAGACAAGAAAAAGAAATTGAAGGAATAAAAATAGACACTGAGGAAACAAAACCATTACTTTTTGCAGATGAGATGATGGTATACTGAGAGAACCCTAGAGAATCAACAACAACAAAAAAACCTAGTTGAAACAATTAACTTCAACCAAGTTGCAGGATATACATTAAACCCACATAAATCATTAATGTTTCTTTATACTACCAACAAAACACAGCAGGAAGACATAGAAAAAGAAATTATATTTAAAACAATTTCAGATATGATTGGGAGTCTACCTACCAACACCCATCCACATGCTATATGAACATAATTACACAATAATTTTTACAGAAATAAAAAATAGATCTAAGGAATTGGAGAAATATTAATTGCTCATGGATAGTTGAGACAATTCTACTTCAGTTAATTTACTTATTCAGTGTAATCCCAATCAAAATACTGAAGAATTACTTTATAGAGCTAGAAAAAATTAACAAAATTTATCCAGAAGAGCAAAAGATTAAGAATAGTATGGAATAAATGAAAAAAAAAGTGAAGGAAGATGTCCTTGCAGTACCAAATTTCAAACAAAGTAGTAATAATAAAAACAATTTGGTATTGCCCAAGAAATAGAGTGGTGGATCAGTGCAATAGATTAGATACATAATAGCCAGTGGTAAATGACCATAGTAATGTAGTTTTTTGATAAACCCAAAGATCAAAGCTTTAGGGGTAAGAACTCAACATCAGACAAAAATTGCTGGGAAAAATAGAAAGCAGTTTGTCAGAAACCAGGAATAGACCAACATATCACTACATATACCAAGATAAGGTCAATTTGATACATGATTTACATATAAAGGGTGATAGTATAAGTAATTGAAGGAAGCTTGAGAAAGTGTACCTGTCAGATCTATCAATTTGGAAAGAGTTTATGATGAAATAAAAAAATAAGATTACAGGAAGTAAAATGGATACTTTTGATTATATGAAATGAAAAAGTTTTTGTGCAAAGTAAACTAGCACAGCCAAAATTAGAATGAAAATGGGGAACTAGGGAAACATTTAGATCATGTTTCTTAGATAAAAGTTTTATTTCTCAAATATATACAGAACTGAACCAAATTTGTAAAACTCTGAACAAGTGCACAATTAATATATGGTCCAAACATGAACAAAAAGTTTTCAGAGGAAGAAATCAAAGCTCTCAATAGTCACATAAAGCAATGTTCTAAATCGCTAATGATTAGAGAAATACAAATTAAAACAACTCTGACATCCCACCTCACATTGATCAGATTGGTTAACATGGCAGAAAGGGAAAATGAGAAATTCTGGAGGTAATATGGAAAAATTGAGACCCTAATGCCCTATTGGTGGGGTGGTAAACTAGTCCAACCTCTGCCCCCAGGGTTATAAAATTGTGTTTGCCCTTTGACTCAGAAATACCAGTACTGGATCTATATGCCAAGGGGAAAGGTGTATGTGTACAAAAAATATTCATAGCAACTCTTTTTGTAATGACAAAGAACTAGGAATCAAGGGATTGTCCATCAATTTGGGAATTGCTAAACAAGTTGTTGTTTATGATTGTGATGGAAAAACATCCTATAAGAAATGAATCAGAAGTTTCAGGAAAAAAACCTAGAAAGACTTATACAACCTCATGCAAACCAAAATGAACAGAACCAAGAGAACATTGTATGGAGTAACAGCAACATTGTAAGGGTGATCACCTGTGAAAGACAACTACTCTGATCAAGAAAATGATACAATACAATTTCTAAAAACCTGGAGAGAACAGATAAACTTGGTGTGCATGTTGAAGCATTTTTAAAACTTTATTTTTTATTTTATTTTATTTTTTGTTTTGCAACATGGCTTATATGGAAGTCTATTCTGCATAACTTGACATATATAATTAATGTTATGTTGCTTGCTTTCTGAATGGGCAGGGGAGGGGTGGGAGAGAGGAAGGAAATTCAAAACTTAAAATTTAAGAGAACTTAAAACTTTTATATGTAATTGGGAAATATTTAACAAAAGAAATAAATATATTTTTGAAAAAAGTATTACAAAAAAGTACCATCAAAGCAGTTTTCACATTAATGAAATAGGCCAGGAACAAAGAAAGAACAATGTGGCATTTTAATTTGCTAGGATTATCTTAAATTTTTTATTTTAATATCTATTATTTGTTTCTTAGTATTTTAATGTAACCACCAAGTAAGGAAAACAAATTTTTAAGTAGGGAAAATGTGTCTTTGAGAAAAGAAAGAATAAAGGAATAGATACACTAATGTAGTTGTGAAGACTGTTCTGTTTGACCATTAATCATTCTGGTAAGAAATATTGAGGTTGGATAGGTGGAGCCAATATGGCAGTGTAGAAGCAGTAAATTTTCACAGCTCCCACATAGCCTCCTTAAATACCCAGAAAATACAACTATAAACAAAATTTAGGGCTCCCAAACTCACAAAGGGCTCATCACAACGGACTGGGAGACAAAACCATCCCAACCTGAAACTGTGAGGAGCCACAGCTGGAGTCTATAGGAGAGAGGATAGGCAGCAGCTGGGGCAGTTTGCAGACTTATCAAGTCAGAAGAAATAAGGCTAAGAGAAAGGTCAGTGGAATTTAGCTTAATTTGGGGGAGAAAAGCAGTCCTGCCAAATTACCCACAGGACAAGGAAGCAGCTGAAGTAGCAGTAGCTGCAGAAATGGAGGCAACCACCTCCAGAGGGCTGCTTCAGAGCCCGCATCATGCAGACTGCAGGGGGACCTAGCGATTGTGCAGAGGTCCAGTGCTCTTGTGTTGAGCGGCCTGGATACAGATCGTGGTCTTGGGTGGTGGTCCTGGGGTATGCTTTCAGCAAGCCAAAGCTGGTGGGGGCTGCAGCACCCTCCTAATAGCTCTGGCAGCTGTGGAAACCTCAGCAATTTGGGACAGAGCTTTCCCCCCTGGAAGCAGAGTTCCACAGAGCTA
>CM053601.1:88271704-88294799 GCA_028646575.1 Pseudocheirus occidentalis
CAATTGGAAACTTTTCTTTTTTGCTTTTTTTTTTTGGAGGGCAGTTGGGGTTAAGTGATTTGCCCAAGGTCACATGGCTAGTTTTTGTGTTAAGTGTCTGAGGCCGGATTTGAACTCAGGTACTCCTGACTCCAGGGCCACTGCTCTATTCACTGCACCACCTAGCCACCCCTAATGGGAAGCTTTTTGATAATAAGGTCACACACACACACACACACACACACACCCCCACTACAATACTAAAGAACTGATTTAGGCCTGTGGATGAGAAAAGAGACAACAGAAAAAATGTTCTACCTACTTCAGTTATTATTTCCCCTGTTCAGTTCATCAGTCAACAGTTGATTTCATTCATTCTTTATCCACGTTTAGCTCAGAATACACTGAAGCACAAATTCAAACAAGGCACACATGTAGACAGCTGGGAGTCCACAGAGGCATCTGGGAAAACCTGAAGCAGAGGTAACTCTGGAGGGGATGAATGATCCTGAACAAAATCATTATGCATACACCAGGTTGAAGAAGAGCTACAAGCAGTGCTAAACTGTAGAAACCCACAGAGATTTTATGAATTATAGGATTATACACACAAAGCTGGTGGAGGTCATTGAATCCAACATTCTCAATTTACAAATGAAAAACTAAGTCACTGAATGGATAAAGGATTTGCCACAGAGTCACATGGGGACTAAGAACCCAAGGTAGAATGTGAAAACAGGTATTCTTTACCACTGGTCTAGCACCATATCCACTATACCAGGATGCCTCTCTGTCATAGCCATTGTGTAAAATCAGATGTGAACTCTGGTCTTTCTGACTCCAAATCCATCACTATCCACTGTTCCAACTAGGTGTGTCATATCATCTGGCATGCTGTCATGCCCTTTTCCCAGGCTCCATTCCCCACTCCAACCTGCACAATTACAAAGTGGACTGAAATATTGTTGCCCTCTTTAATTATTAGACCCTCTTTTGTACTACCATCTGCAGCCCCCACCACCTATACTCTTTCCCAAAGGAAAAAAAATCTAGTTCAACTAACTACCTTACCTCACCTCTCTTTTTCTCTCTCACTCTCTTTCTCATCAGCATACACACACACACACACACATCCCTTGTCATTATTATTTTTTCTACTTTACTACTATGCCAACTAGAATATATACCCAATTATACTTTCAGGCCTATCTAAAATTCTACCTCAATCCAATTAAATTTAACATATATTTATTAAATTCTTATGGTGTTCAAGGTACCATGTGCAGAACTGGGAGAAACAAAGATAAATGAGCATAATACCTACTGCTCATAAAATCTTCATGAATTATTCCATTGTGCATTATATTTTTTTTCTTTCTCACCCTCCATTTACATTTCTTGTCTATATTATACAATATGCAATTTAATATCCTATATGTCTTGCTCTCATTTATCTTAGGTCTTTTCTTCTCAGAGTAGTATAATAGATAGAGAATTTACCTAAGGGTCAGAAATATCTGGTTCGTTGTTCTAGGCATCTCACTAAGATTTTAAGTCTGAAAGAAGGTGCCAACTTAAAATTGTATGTGGAATTTGAACAATGATTTCACAAGGCCAGTATCTATCACTGTCTTCTTGGCCCTTTGAGCCCAAAAACCATGCTATAAATTCATTTTGTTTTCTCAAAGATGGTATACAAAGCAGGAGTCAGTCAATATCTACTGTATTAAGGAGAAATACAAATACACAAAACAATCACCCCATAATTCTAGGTATATACTAGATGTTCAATATATAGAGTATTTACTGAGATCAACTCAAAACTGTCTCATTCAAAAGAAAAGCCATGTGATTATCAAAAAATCTTAGATTTGAAAGGGCCTACAGAGAATATTTCACTTGACCCATAATGGAAAATTATCTCATATATCATATGTTAACCCCGTAAAATGGAGATAACATTTCCTGCCTTGCCTAATTCCCTGGATCTTTTGTAACAGGCTAAATGATCAAGAGGCTGCAATATTGTTTGAAAAGTATACAACACTACATTCAGGTAAAATAATGATAAGTTACTACAACCACACTGCCAAATTAAAAGAACATAATCGAAGATAATGATAGAAGTGTATATTGACTCCTAATTTGTGCCAGGCACTCCAATAAGTGCTTTTTTAAAGCTATTACCTCATTTGAACCTCACAATAACTATGGGTAAATGCTATTAATAAGCCCATTTTACAGTAGGGGAAAATGAGGCAAACAGAAGTTTAATGATTTACCTGGTATCACACAGCTAATAAATAGCTGAGGCTTAATCTGAAATCAGGACTTCCTCTATGTTTGTTTGTATGTATGTATGCATGTATGTATGTATGTATATATGTATCTATCTATCTATCTATCTATCTATCTATCTATCTATCTATCTATCTATTTATCCATCAATCTATCTACCTATCTATCTGTCTATTCATAGAAATATAATACAATACACAAAATAGAAACAAATAAGATAGATTTCTTTTTATTTTACTCAGTTATTGGTAAAGCTTCCTCAGACATCCATTTTGCTTTTTTTGTCTAATGTTTTTCATTACTACTTTCTGTACAATATTGCAAAATTCTGCCCAGAGTTCTTCAGATAGTCTATCTACAAGATGCATTCTATTAAATCTATTCATCACCTCTACTTTATATTCATAAGGGATGTTATTTAGGTTATATTTAGATGGTTTGATGGTTTTTACTACTTGCTTCAAAATAAGTCTGAATTTTGCAATAACATTCTCATTATCTGATGCACAATAAACTCTTTTAACTGATGACTATGGAGCTTCTCCACCTTTAGCTGCAACATATTAATAATGAATCTGATTTCTATACTGACCATCTGAATATATTGTGTGAAATATCAGGCTGGAGAAATCAAAAGCTAGAATGAAAGTTGTCAAAAGAAATATAAACAATTTGAGTGAGATGCAGAGGATACCACTCTGATAAGAGAAGGTGAAAAAGAATTAAGGAGCTTCCTGATGAGTGTGGAAGAGTTTAAAAGCTCCCTTAAATCTTAACATCAAAAAAATATTAAGATCTTGTCAACTCTTCCTAACACTTTTTGGGAAACAGAAGAAGAATAAATAGAATCAGTGTCAGATTTTATATTCTTGGGCTTAAAGATAACTGCAGATGCTGACTGCTAAGCACAGAATGAAAAAAATGCTTTTTCCTTGGAAGGAAAGCTATAGCAACTCTGGGCAGCAGGATAAAAAAGCAGAGATACCTCCTTGTTGACAAAGGTCTATAGTCATAGATAACTTTTCTATATGGCTGTGAGAGTTGAATTGCAATGAAAGCTGGGTGCCACAAAATCAATGCTTTCAAATTTTGGTGCTGGAGAAGATTTTTGAGAGAGCCTTGGATAGTAAGAATATCAAGTCAATTGATACTTCAAATTAATTTTAATTTAATAATTAATTTAATAACTAAATTTAATCAATAAATTAATAATTAACTTAATAATTAATTCAAACTATTCACTGGAAGGTCAAATACTAAAACTGAAACTTGACTACTTCAGCACTACAATGAGAAAATGAATCTCATTGGAAAAGACCTTGATGTTGGAATAGAAGGTAAAAGGAAAAGGGGATAGCAAAGGATGAGATGGATAGGTAATGTCAGGGAAAAAATAAACATAAACTTGGACAGACTTTGAGAGAAAATGGAGGACAGAAGGACCTGACATGCTATGGTCCATGCGGTCACAGAGTTGGACAGGACTGAGTGATTGAACAAAAGCAATAAGAAAACTAGGTGGAGTACCAGTTCTGTAGTCAGGAAAGACCTGAGTTCAAATTTGACTTCAACTGTGCGTAACCTCTCTTTGCCTTAGTTTCCTCATCTGCAAAATGGGGGTATTAGCCCCTACCTCCCAGAGCTGTTGTGAGGATCATATAAGGCAATATTTGTAAATAACTTAGCATAGTATCTAGCATATAGAAAGGACTATATAAATGTTATTTGTTATTATTATCCATTGTGCCACCAACTGCCTTACTGAAAGAACCTTTGGAAAATATATGAATTACCTTTATAATGATGTTGATGATGAGAGGTAGCATTTGTGTAGCTCTTGAAATTTGGTAAAGCAGTTTTCTGATATTGTTATTTTAGCCTAAAAGGTAGGTACTATTGTTATCCTCATTTTCCATATGAGAAAACTGAGACAGAGAGAGGTTAAGTGACTTTGCTAGGTACATGCATCTAGTTAAGTGTTGAAATCTAGATTTAAAATCAGGTTTTTGGAATCCAGTTTTACCACTCTATCCATGGCACCACCTCATTGCCACATATGTTCATATTTTACTTCTAATACCTCTGTTTAAACAAAAAATAAACATTATATTAGCTGATCAAAGTATCGACTGAACTGGGCTTCCTGTGTATTATATGCAAGATCTATAACACTCTAAGGTGTTGCACAATCTCAGTCCATAATTGGCATTCATTGTCTTTGCTAAATGAGGAATTAACACCTCAAGTGAAGTGCTGGCCAGAGTCATCTACAATTTTGTAAACTGTCATTCCCCACTGTGGACATTGGCCAGCTTTTAAATTTTAATTGTGATACTTATATTAGGAACATAGCGGCAGAGAATGGAATGTTCATTGCATGTGATTTTAAGTTATTAATGAATTCCCATCTCTTGTGGTGAGAGAAGGGAGTAGTATCACGACACTATAAATTTAGAGCTAGAAGGGGTTCTTAGATGCCAATTAGTCCAAACTCCAGATTTTGTATACAAGGAAACTGGGGCCAAGAAAAGGTCAGTAATACCCCCAGGGACACTCATATAGTAAGTGCTCTTTCCACTGTATCATGCCAAATAGCTAGCTACTACTTTGAGATTTGTATAAAGTGCTTTACAAATGTTTTCTCATATTATTTTTCACAACAACCCTGTGAGGAAGTATTAATAATCAACATTTTACAGATAAGGCTCAGAGAGTTTCTATCACTTGCCCAGGGTCTCACCTCTAGTAAGTGACTGAGGCCAGGCTTCAACTTACACTTTGCTCACTTTATGCACTGGACTACTTAGCTGCCTCATGTATCAATGTCTCTCTTAAGGGAGAGATATTAATACATAAGATTTTTCCCCTTTATTTGAATGCAATATACTAATACTGTGCTATTTTGAACATAAGGTTTCTTTGAGATCTTACACTGCTCCTGAATTATTGCTTCTGTATTTATTATAGCCCTACAGCAAAATGTCTCCATTTCCTCATCTGATAAATGAGCCTACTGCACCAGAAAAGGTGCATCAACTTCCTTTATAATTTAGAAGATTTATATTAATAGAATTCTAAATAAGAGAGTTTGATGTGACAGTATTTTTCGTTGAGACTAATTTAACCAGTTTCCAAATTTTTTATTAAGTTTATACTGTGGCTTAAGTTACATATGCTACATAACACACCTACATATACATGTACTTATATTAGTAAATGTATATAAATATGTCTATACATATTATATACATGCATATGCATAGAAATGTGTGTATCTTTTCCCATTCATTATCCTAAACTTTTAAAACCCAAGAAAAATGTTAATTTATCAGTTGAGAAAATGCATACTTAGGCAAAGTAAACATTTTTGGGTGGTTCAGCTACTCTTCTTTGTACCCACCTGTGGCCATGGAGTAAAGTACCCTGACTTAAATAATCAATTCAAATCCATCCTCAGACACTTAGTTGTGTGATCCTGGCCAAGTTACTTAACTCTGATTGCCTCAGTTCCTCATTTGTAAAATAACCTGGAGAAGGAAATGGCAAACCACTGACAACAAAACCTCACATGGGGTCATACAGAGTGGAATACAACTGAAAAGACTGAATACAATAATTATTAATATTATAACCTCAAAGAGACAGTTAACAAAAGAGGGAATAGGAAACACCAGAAAAATGGTATAGGCAATAAAAGTCACCAACATTCATAATCCCACCCAAGTTTGAGGAATTATGTAAAAATTCATGTGAGGCATTTTTTTGTTGCAAAGGTTTTTAGGTTTTCCCCCTTTGAGACCAATGAAGAACAAAGGGCAAATCATAACAACAACAAGGTTAAGGCAATGATGCCATACTTCAAAGTATTTTGCTCTGTAATAAGCAAAAGTCTGAGATCAAGGCCATCTCTCTAAGTGATCCATACAAGCTTCATACCCACCTCTTCTGATTTTCAACAGTGAAAAGCAATGAAGCATTCATTAAATATTTCAAGTTTTCTGTTTAACATTTGTGAAAAAAGAGATTTATTCTAATAATGCATAACAGTATAAGTGTCTAACCAAGGGTCTTTTATTTGGGGATAATGAACTTAAAAAAATATATTTTCATAAATGTGTTTCAATATGAGTTCTTTTCTTTGTAATCCTAGGTATTTCATTTTATGCTTTTGAAAACATTATTCTGAGAAGTCCACACATGTTGATACACTGTCAAAGGAGTCCATTAAACAAAACAAAAAAAAAAGTTTACGAGCTCCTTGTTTAAGGAAAGCTAATTTTTCTCAATGAAAATTGTTCTATTGGAAATTTCAAATAACATGTTAAAATGATGCTACTTAAATCATTGCAAGAAGAAAAAAATAAACAGAAGTAAGTTTTCTTTGAAATATTGTAGCTATGGAAGACAATGAAATATTCCATTTAAAATTTGATCTTTATATATATGAAAAATATGATTAGATAAAATTTAAACTATATATATAAATATACATATATGTATATGTGTATTGCACAACTGCTATATGCAAAGCACCATGGGGTACCAAACACAAGCTTACACAGTACTTAAGGGTACAGGTTTTGGGGAGGAAAGAGATATTTCATTAATACATAATAGGCCTTCAATTCATCCCTAAATTCTCAGGTAGAATAGCTCCATCCACTGACAGGGGCAACAATTAATCCATATTTTTTCATCTCATATGATTTCTGTCTATATCTTTATAAAAATTCACTTGAAGATGTACTCAGTACACTGGAGGACACTTTTTAGAGCTTTGAATATGCTATGCGTACCGGTATAGTATTTGTTCTCATGTCTGTTAACTCTCCTCACAACCACATAGAGGGTTAATCATATTTCCTCTAATCACAGATTCTTCTTGATGTCTTTTATACCTGTACTAAAGTTCAAGCTATCATTGCCTGCATTGCTTTTGCCCACTCAACATTTCTCTTTGGATGATCTGCATTTTATATTCTCCAGTGATCATTGTATTCCATGATTCTCAGTCACATATATTCTCCCTAACTAGACTGCTAGCTCCTGGAAGTTAGAGGTTAACTTTTGTCTCTTTCTGTACCCCTGAATGTAGCAGAGTGCTTGGTACTTAACAGGTGCTTAGTAAATGTTTATTAATAAATGGTATATGATTGTAATGAAATATTACTGTGGTATAAGAAATGACAAACAGGATGATTTGAGAAAAACCTTAAGAATGTTCATGAACCGAAGCAAAGTAAAGTGAGTTGAACCAGGAGAACATCAAACACATAATAGTAATATTGTATGATGACCAATTGTGAATGACTTAGCTATTCTTGGCAACACAATGATCCAACATAATTCCAAAGAATGAATGATGAAAAATGCTATCCACCTCCAGAGGGGAAAAAACTGATAGAATCAGAATACAGACCAAAACATATTACTTTTTTTTCCTTCCTTCCTTACCTTCCTCCCTCCTTCCCTCCTTCCTTCCTTCCTTCCATTTTGTGCAGATAATAAGGACTATCAAAGTTCACAAGGAGAAATCATAATGTCATGTTGCATTCAATAAATGGATTTAAAGAAAAAGTGGTAGCATGCTAAACTTCCCTCCCCTGCCAAAAATGATTTAAAGCAAAGAATAAATCTGTCTTGCAGGTTAACCTCATTTAACCTTTTTTTGTAAACTCCAAGGCATTTATTCCAAATTCCAGCATACCAGCAAAAATATATAATTATAGTTTATGAGCATTTTATTAGCTACTTCAAAGGACAGTATATTGATTTCATTGACAATTACAAGAAATGTTACTTTTTTCATTTCAGAAATATGTGAAAGTTCACTTTAAAGTTCTCAGCAATTTTGAAAATTACAAAATTACCTTTTGTGAAGAATCCTACAGTATCAGTTCAATATGGTCATTATTCTTATGATTTGGAATAACTGCATAATTAGTGAGGTAACAATTATTTATTAGGGGGTTCTTATGTGCCAAGGATTGTATTAAATTCTGGAGATACAAATATGAAAAAGAAGCTCTAGAAGCTTCTATTCTAATAAAGGAATACACACAAAGGGAGCTAAATACCAGAAGGGAGGAGTGTTAGGAAAGATGCATGCTGTATGTAACCCATAGATTCTAAAGCAAAGCCAGGGGAGGAATGAAGAATGTGGGCACATGGCCTTACTCCTCCTGCTACTTCTGAGAAGAACTGCCTGATGAGAGAATGGGGTTATAGAGGCAGAAGAAATTTTCAGGGTGAGAAAGCCACACATAATAAGAGATATTCCAGGAGGTACACAGATAACAGTACATATTAGCTAAATTGCCATATGTCTTAAGTAATTGGTTAATATAAAAACTACTGTCCTCTACCAATATTGTCATTAAGACTACATAGAGTAGCAAATATTTTATTTTTATTTTTTCACTCTAAGTTTAATGAAAATGAGGTTGACCCACTCAAAATAAAGGAAATACTCATTTGTTAATAATTGTGAATGAATAAAATAGAAATTAAAATGTCCATCTATTTTGATATTCCATAAAAGACGCCAAAAACTACATTAAATCATTTAAATCCCTAATCTCTTTGCACCTGATAAATATACCGTCACTGGAATACGGAACACATTTACTCAAGTCCTAAGAAAATCATTTTCTTGATTCTCCAATTTCTCCAAATTTTGTATTTTCAAGCATCTGTTATTGTGAATTACTTCTTACAAAATTGTAAAACTAGTAAACTACATTTTCAAAAGACACGGAAAAGTATCAACCAAAAAGAAGGTATCCCTTTTTTTTAAAAAAGTCTAATTGCACAGTTTAGTGATGTAATAATTGTAGAACTAAGGAAATCCCCCTTAAGTATGCATTTTAAGTGCACACTAATAACATAATGGTCCTCAAAAGGTTTCAAGATCTTTACAGAAAAGACTTAATCCTTGCTCTTGAATAGCTTACAATCCATACACTAACAGCCACTCTTTAAGGGATTTTTTTTTCTAAGATGGAATTTGGTCACATTGCCTTTTAACCAATCTGATCACCAATCTGAAGCCCAGCAAACACTATAAATCCTAAATGGTTAATCACCAGCCTGTTCAATGATGTACGTGGGAGAGGGGAGGCGGGTGGATTTGTAATCACAGTCACTGTTGCAGACATTAACTATATTGTCACCAGTTGCGATATTTTTCCATAAATAGAATACCTACTCTGATGAAATCATAGATCCTTTAAGTAATTTTAAAACAAGAGTCTCTAAGTTACTAACATTATTTAAGCTCTGCAAAGCGCTTTACATAAACTGATGCTAACAATATACATGAGAGGCAAATACTGCAGATATAATCCCTATTTTACTAATAATTAAACTGAGATTCTGAAAGACTATGCCTTCCTTGTTACAAGTATAGGAATCACAATTCACCACCCATGTTTCTCTTGACTCTAAGTGCAGGCTTCTTTCCACTCTATCATGTTATAAATTGTCCTGAAAAAAGTTGGAAAGTTGAGCCAGAAGGAACATCACAACTTGACATAAGTCTTCGGAGGATTCCAAGTTCTTTAGATAATGGCCTTATCTCTTCTCCATCATGTCCATTGAAGAACAGCAATAGTTCAATCAAATACAAGATTCTTCTATATAAATATAGTACTCATAGTGTTTGAAGTGGGGAACTTGAAAAACATCTAATCCAACCGCTTTATTTTATAGATGGGGAAATAGAGGCTAACAGGCAAGAAATAACTTATTCAAGGTCAAATAGGTAGGAGAACGGCAAAACCAGGTCTCAAGATCAGGCTTTCTGAATTGTTGTTGTCATTATTTTCAAATTCTCAGGCTTGTGCTATTTTACTTCATAAATTTTTCAGGTAATGTATAAGCATTCAATTTATCTGTTAATTTGCATTGGCTCAAGTTTCTTCTATATTTTTTGTTCCTTATTCTGCTTTTACCCAGTTCAGATGACACTCACTATTTCTTGGCCTTTCTTCATTATTAATTTAACTTCCTACTGCAGACCTAGGTTAAACTCTTTCTCTTAATTACAAAAACTCACTGAAAATTAAAGAATTTCCTCTTCATACAATGCTTCAAATCCATTCTCAACTACTATACCATGAATTCTACCCACAATAGTTTCTAAATAACTAAATAACCTTTTCTCCCCCTGAGTAATCAGCACTGTCTTCAATTTTCTTTAGCTAAGTAAGTTTCTCATTACCATATAATCCATCTCTGAGTCTCCCCAACAGAGACGGTTCACCTGTCTCTGTCTCTCTCTGTCTGTCTCTCTCTGTTGCTCTCTCTCTCTCTCTCTCTCTCTCTCTCTCTCTCTCTCTCTCTCTCTCTCTCTGTCTCTGTTTCTGTCTCTCTCTCTTCCCCCCCACCCCAGTCAGGACTTATAATAGTTGCCATCTTCTTTGGGGATTCTTACTTTTTTGTGTGTGTTATGGAACATTTATTGTTTCGTGAAGCCTACTGAATCTCAGCAAAATGTTTTTAAATTCATAAAATAAAAAATAAGGTTATAAAGAAAACCAATTTTATTAAAATGTAAGTTTCAAGATTTTTAAAAAATCCACATATCCAATATTAAAGACCCCTTGCTCTGCATTTTCATCACTTCTGACATATAGCTACATATTCAACCTTAGTCTCTCTTTTGAACTCCAACTCTGTATCTCCAATTGCTTACTGGACATTTCAAATTATTTGTCACCATTGAACTTTCTGGATAAGTATGGCAGGATAATTTCAAGTCTTTGGAATCTTTAAAAAATTACACTGACCTTTCTGCCCATAATTGAAAAATTCAGCCATCCAATCAGATCTGGGATCTTCATCATTTTTTTTTGTTATTTAGAGGCAATAGTCATCTCTCTTAAAAACAGAATCTAGTGCATAGACATAGATATGTTTTGAGCTTTTCTTCTAGTCCCTAGATTTGCTAGTGACGTTTAATATTTGTGAAAACGTGCACCCTTAATTCCATAACATAAAACTGATTAGATGGTTAAAGATAAAGCTCCTCAAAACAAAAAGAGCAATTCATTTAATAACAAAACGGTAAAGGAAAAAAAAACAAGCTTAGAAATTATAATAATTTTCATCAATGTAATGACCAATCAGAATCCCAAAATATGAATGATATGTTATCTTACCCCGCCTCCTGGAAAAGAGGAGTTTGTTTTGCTCTCTTCTCGGTTTGGGAAGAGACAGAAGGAAGAAGGGAGCTAGGAACAAGTTTCTTTCCCTCACCTCATCAAAAGGAGAAGAGAACAGAAGGAATCATAGATGACCAGAACATCTTTGAAAGTAATTCAAGACCGTGAGTTTATTACATTCTTACATAACAGAGAATTAGAGTTTCATGTAAGTTTTCTGATCTACAATGTTTATGAAAATGGACATTCAATTTGATGTTTTTAAGTTCAGAATATAAACAATTTAAAGAAAGAATAATAAAGGTAATTATTAAATTTAGTGTCCAAATTCACTCACCTAAAGGTAAATAACTACCTATTATTTGCCTTTCTCGATATAACTTCACTCTGTATAACAACCAGTACCTATCCACATAAAAGAAACAAAATACATATTTTTTAGTTTTTAGAGGCTTCAATCACAATATTTGTATTTATATTAAAAAAGCATATACTTTGGCATAAGATACCACATACCATTTATTATGAACTTAAATAGTAATGAGGGGGGATCAATCTATAGAGAGAAATTACTATAAGCTCTAGTAGTTATTTACCCTGATCCACCAGAAATAGTTGTGGAAAAGTTGACAGGGAATTGATTTATTGGAACGATTTTAAATGAACCTGTAAAACAGATGAGTCTGTTCATAGAAGTCATACCAATCTGCAAACATGTTTAAAATAGCCAACAGCTGGGAGTTCGTACTTGTAAGCAAAATACCATACATGTCTTGCAGCATTTTGTCTAGCATAGACTTTAGTCTCTTTTAATTCTGATTCTTTAAGCAAATAATAAGAAAGCCATTCAAAGTCGCACTACAATATATCTTTCTAGACAAATTTAACATTACTTCCTTTCTGCTCCCTCTATTTTGAAGGCAAACATACAATGTCCAGCATTGATGCCTTTTACCAGTCCACCCCTTATGCTTAAATTGTTCTTCTATTCTCATGCTGGGATCTTTTGGGATCCATCGACCCCTTCAAGACTCAGTTTAAATTGACACCTCCTTTACCAGGCCTTTTCCAGATCTCCCAAGTTGTTAGTTCCTGCCCTCGATTATTTTATATTTACTGCATATGTTTTGCATTAATTTATTTGTGTGTATATCATTTCCCTCAAGTAGAATGTAACATCCTTGAGGGAAAGAATTTTTTGTGTCTCTTTTTTGTTCTGTCTTTGTATCATCAGTGTTGAACAGTACCAGGCATATAAGTGGGTAATTGGTAAGTGTTTGCTATATTAAATTCACTTGAAGCTAATCTTTAAAAATTGGTTTAGCAGTATTTTTCAATTTATGGAAACAATCAAATTCTAGCCACCAAATCCTATGGTATTTATTTCCTTCAGATGGGATGGCTATTTTTTTGTCATATGTTTCATGTAACCTTTTCAATTTTTTTTAAAATTTCAGTTTCAGGGCTGCAATTAAAATTCAGTCTTGACAATCCTATTAATAACTGCATATCTGCTCAACAGAAGTTCAAATTAAAAACTTCCACAAGAATTACTAACTATCCCATTGTTTTTGAATATTCACAACCTACTCATATATATGATCCTACCAATGTATTTGAGCAGTTATGCAACAAATGTTATACATTATAAAAATAGGTTAAACAACATAGTAATTAATATTTGCAAAACTCTAGATTGACAAGAATGTTTTTTTTCTTTTAATGATTATGGTTGGTGTTGTTTGTCCTTCATTTTTAAAAAGGACCAATGATCTCACAGAGTGATGTCTTCACTTATGTATGAATTGGATTTAAGTGAGGAATAATTGCACAAAGTTGCCAGCCTCATTTTTTTTTGTAAGATACTGAACTCCAATGGCAGGACAAAAGTCAGGACGACTGGCAATGGAATGCCATTAGTGTCTTTAATGCCTGACCATGTTCTAAGTGCTCTACAAACCTGCTTCAGCCAAATTCATGATCCTTGTAACAAATTATTCTCATCCACCCATTCTATGGGAGAAGTCTTCACATCTTGGGAGTAGACATCCCCCTAACTCACCAACAGGTTTGAATTCTGTCAGTTATCCTCAACCTGGTTTAGCCCATTTGCCGAGATGATTTATTGGGGTGTGGTTTCTGTGCATGCTATAGTTTTTTAAAGCCACAGGTGAGAATTGGTTGACAAATGAACACCAAAGGTGAATGATTGGCCCTGAAAAGAGTCTGGCAAATTTTCACACAAGAGGGCTAGACCTCCCTGAACATCTTATGTACCCTTTTTCAATGGTAAATGCCCTGACAAGGCACTTGGAATTTATAAACATTACGTAGTCTATTTTTATTGACACTCCAACAATTACTTCTGGAGTAAAATGATAAATACTACATCTATACAAAAATCTTTATGGAGACAAAATATTTCTATGTCAGATGCGTGTAATCTTCAAAAGTTGTATTAATACGTGTGGTTAGGGAACAGTACAGTCTAAATAAATAAAAATCTACTAGAGATGGTTTTATCCTGTCAGTACAGCTATGTAAGCTCTGAAATGCCTACCTCAGATTAATAGTTTTCTATACTCCCTCCCTCCCCTGTGCCAAAGTCGTAATGATTCAATTACAGAAAAAATAAATGAAGTTCAACAATGATGAAGCTCTGAGCTGGAGGCATGTTGTGGCTGACATGTGTGCTTCTCTCCCACAGCACTAAAAGTAAAAGTAATGTATACACACATACACATATATTCATAAAAATGAATGACCTGATACAATGAAAACCTACTCAATCATCTTACTGTCAGAGCAAAGGTACACCACCTTATCTATGTTTTCTTGGAAAAGAAGTATGCCTCTGTAGGCCTCAACATGTTTCCAGTTCACGTTTACCTTAGATAAGCTTCTCCTTCATTCATTAGTTGCATGAATCTCTGGAATCTACATTTTTTTTCTACATTTTTAGATAAAAGTCTATCTAAAATGTTTGTCTTTACTGATTCAGGTATCAACCACTTCGAGAGACTTGAGCAGAAGCAGGAAATGCCAAGCAACCACAACTTACAAGAACATTTATTAACCTCAAAGGCCAGTTCTGCTTTGAAAATGGAAGAGGTGGCTCAGTCTTGGGCACTATGCGCCCGCCTGCCCACAGGCCTCGGAGCTCCGCCAGCAGCTCCGCCTGCGGGGCCTCCCGGTGTCCCGCCCCAAACCGGCCTTGCTGGAGCGGCTGCGGGGGCCTGGGGCCCGGAACAGGCAGCTCCTGCTGCAGTGGTCGGTGTGGAGCCCCGGGGTCCGCTCCCGAGCCAGCCCAAACTCTAGCTCGAAGCCCAGGTCTAGTCCGCGACCTTGGACGGAGCCGCATGCCCCTCCTAGAACAGCTGGAAAGTCCCCCTGGCCCAGCTGTGCTACCCCTGAGGACCCGCCTGCTCCTCCCGCCCCGCCTCGAGTCCTGTCCTTGGAAGAAGTGCTCCAGGAGGCCATCAGCAGGGCACAGGACATTCTGGACGAACCTCTGGAGCCGCCGGCAGAAGCTCTGCCCCCAACCCCGCTGGATTTCCCAGGTTCCTTCGACCTCCTGTCCCCATCCCCGCCGCCGGACTCCGAGGACCTATCCTCCATCTTCTCCTTCTGCCTCCACTGCCTGCCAGCTCCCCATCGCCAGGAACAGGGCGGCCCCTGGAGGCGGCCAATTGGCTGGAGGCTCTAACCGGAAGCCCAGCTCTGGACTGCTCTGGTCCTACCCCTAGCATCTTCTGTACTGACTTGGCAGAGCTCGGGACCAGCAGACTCTGGGACTTGGGGGTGAAGGAATGGTGATGGGACCCTGCAGGAGGGGGCCGTATCGGGGACAGACATCCCACAGAAAGGGACACCCACGGGTCAGGAGCCACAGAACACGGCAACACAAACTCCGAAACACACAGACTGTCACACTGACAGTCACAGTCAAACGGTACTAGAGAAAAAGCGCTATTTCCACAGAGAGAAACAGAGAAAGACCTGCAAAGTGGCAAAGACACAGAGGGGGACAGGGAATGAGGGGGGGAATGAGAGGGAAACCACTGACATTCAGAACTACAGAAGTGATGATTCTTTCACAGGGACCCTGACTAGTGGACAGAAGGATGTTAAATTGAGAGGCTCATATCCTCAATCCCTGCCCACACCGAGAGCACTGGGGTCAGCTGAGTGATGCTGAGGAAGCCCCACACCCCAACAATTACTTCTGGAGTAAAATGATAAATACTACATCTATACAAAAATCTTTATGGAGACAAAATATTTCTATGTCAGATGCGTGTAATCTTCAAAAGTTGTATTAATACGTGTTTTCAGCACCTGACCAGCCTTAGGTGTAATGATTGTAGACTGGATTGTGGATTGCCCTCAGTGATGGTCCTTAATCTCTCTGCTCCTCAGTTGCCCCCTCTCTAAAAGGAGGGAGCTGGAATTCCTTTAAAATGAGTGTGAGACAGATTCTAAGCCCCACCTCTGACTTTTTGAATCTGTGATTTCTAGACTCACTGTGAGATTTGGGTGTCAACCACTCACTCTGGCCTTCAGTAGAATGACTCAAGGTTACTGGGCTTCTGCTTTCCAGAAACTGCAATCTTCACTGGGGAGGGGGAGAATGTACAGAGACTCATGAACATGGGCCATCTTTTATTTGCCATCTACTGACCACCCTGATGTATTTTCTTGAGTTTTGTTAAACTGTTAAAGACTGAAAACACACACACACGCATGCATGCACGCAGGCACGCATGCACAAAGACCAAAATCACAAATTTCCATTAGTTATAACTGCCATAATTCCATGGGCACTATTACTTCTCTGCTCTTCAGTCCTCAATCCTTATCTCTATCAATTCACTAGCTAGTCAAATAGTGTTAAAAATCTTTTTTTTCTTAAAATACTTTAACTTCTAAAAGTTTAGCATAATCAGCAACAACAGCAATAACAGTAACAAAAATATTTTCAAACACAGGGCCTACATACTTCTAGTTATACTATCCCTCTCCACCTCCCCCCAAAATGAAATACAACTGAATGTTTGATAATATCCTTTAGTTTTCATTTTACTTGTCTCCAATTCTGCATTTAATGTTTCTCTAGTAACTAATCTGGAGTATATTTTAACAAGACGAATTTAATACAGTGTACAAAAATGGAGTGATTGTTATTGCTTGAGCAAGATCTTTACTCCTAAAATAGCATTATGATATTTCCAGGAAAACTAGGAACTATGTAACATCAACTAGATTATTAAGAGAGTAAAGGTGCTATAGGGTGGCCTATTTCAACACCTTTATGACATTTTTTATTTTCATGGAATAGAAAATGGCCATATATGACACTATAACTATAAAGTAAGCATTATTGGTACTCTAAAGAAAATGAATAACTGTTGACATCCTTTACAGTTTTTCACTGTCAACTTTTTTGGGATATTAAGCTAAACTTGCTATGCCCCAAAGTTGAAAAATCTTTTGAAAAAGCAAGTAGCCAAAATGACTTCATATTAAATTTAAGGTATAATCCTTTATTAATAAAGAATATAATATAATTACTTCAGATTGTTCACTGGAAGGTCAAATACAGAAGCTTAAATACTTTGGCCACATAATGAGAAGACAGGATAATTTGAAAAGATCCTTATCTTGGGAAAGATTGAAGACAAAAGGCAAAGGGGACAGCAGAGGATGAGAAGTATAAATAGTGTCCTGGAAGCAACAAACTTGAACCTGTACTGTCTTCAGGAGATAGTGTAGGGTACAAGGGCCTGGGGTGCTCTATATTCTATGGGGTCACAAAGTGTCAGACATGACTGAAGACTAAGCAACAACAACAAAAAAAGATAAAGTTGGCATTGAAATTACAATAGTGAACAGAAAATAAACACATTTCATATTATAAAATATTTTATAATTTCCAAAAAAGTTTCATATGCATTTTATTCTGGGACCTCAACATAAGTGTGGGGCAGAGAGTTCAGATGACCTATCCACAATCACATTAACTAGTTGTTGGAAATACTATAATCTAGTTCTCCTCACTCCAACTGCTCCTTCCATTATAAAACATCCCTTCTCTTCTCAGTAAAACAAAACATTAGTAAAAAAACCAAGATAAAATTAGAACACTACCATGAAAGATTTAATATCTAAGAGAGCAACACCTTGGAATCATTTGGCTAATAAAATGCAGAGCTTAACATGTCAAGTACCTATGATTTCATATGTGTAGGAACTCCCTCTCTAACCATGCAGATCACAATTTATTGCAAAACTTAGAGTCCTAAGTCGCTTGAGACTCTTAAATCTTGAGTTTCCTAAAGGTCAAGTGACTTACCCATCAGTAACAGAAGAGGCTCTTGAACCTATTTCTTCCTGACTTCGAATTTAGCATTTTATTTTCTATGTCATAATGTCTCTCTCATTGCATGCATTCACAAATACATGGGTGGACACAAGAAAGCATCTTCATATGAATGAATATCCCTCCATAACCTCTCCAAGATGACTTACTGACACCCAAAAGGTAAACACAAAAAGTGATCCTCTCTACACTCAGGCTGCTCCACAGCAACAGAAATGACCCAATACCCAGGATAAGGTTCAAAATTTTCTGAACTTGGAGGGACTGATCAGAGCTTCTTCTCTATTTCCACAGGCTTGCAGAACATGGGTCATGCCTATGACCACTCTGTTATGCTGGGTTTGGACTTTACTAAAGTAGCTATAAGCACTTATATATGCAAAAAAGGTAGTCATATACATGTGTATCTTTAGGTGTTTGTATATTAAAAATGTGCCCGTCAGTGTATGTATAATAAACATCTGAACCACTACCAAATATTCACTTTTACATGAAATTATTCATTCTTTTTCTTCTTTTTTTTGTCTTCAAATGCTTTAACATGATTCTTTTGCAACTGATATCACCAAATTTTCACTCTTTCATAGGAGATTGCCAATTCTTTTAATGAATCTCAAGTGCTTAACAAAATTATTTAAAGACTGATAGAAAGTAAAATTCAATAGATAATCTTGTTTACCAGAAAGTCTTACTTCCAGGGTTTAGACTTATTTGAAACTTCTCTGGAAGAGTATATACCTGTACTTATAATATTAAGAATATTCAAGAATAGGAGCCTTCTTTAAAATTACAAGTAGCATCTATCTAAAACCACGAGCAAGTATTATATGTGATGAAAGTAAGTTAGACATATTTCCAATAAGAAAAGGGGTGAAACAAAGATGTCCTTTAGCATCACTGTTATTCAATATGGTACTGGAAACATTATCTTTAGCAATAAGGGAAGAAAAAGGAATTAGAATGAATTAGAATAGGCAAAGAAGAAACTGAGCCATCATTTTTTGCAGATGATATAGAGAGAGAGAATCTTACAGCATCAAGTAAAGAACTACTTGAAATAATAAACAACTATAGAAAAGTTGCAGGATATAAAATAAGCCCACATAAGACACCAGCATTTCTGCATATTACTAACAAAGTCCAACAGTAAGAGATAGAAAGAAGAATTCCATTTAAAGTTACTGTAGTCATTATAGAATATTTGGGAGTCTACAAGCAAAAACAGGAACTATGTGAACACAATTACAAAACACTTTTCACACAAATAAAGTCAGATCTAAATGACTGGAAAAACATCAGTTGCTTGTGTTTAGACCAAACTAATAAAATAAAAATGATAATTTCAACTAAATTAGTTTACTTATTCAATGCTTCTACCAATCAAGCAAAAAAAAATATTTTATAGAACTAGGAAAACTAACAAAATTCATCTCAAAGAACAAAAGATCCTAGGGATGGAGCCAAGAGGGCGGCACAGAAGCAGCAGCGTCCCACAGCTCCCACACGGCCACCCTAAACACCCATAAAAATATGATGCTGGACAAATTCTAGGACTCTCAAACTCAAAAAATACAGAAAACACATCTCTCACAGAAGGCAGCTCGGTAGCAGGGGATCACTGTGGCAGGACACCAGCCAAGGCTGGCCCAGCTTGAAACCAAAACCACAGCCAGGCCCTGGGGCGTTAGGAAGGAGCCACAACCAGTCTCCAAGAGAGAAGAGTTACAGCCTCCAGCAACTCCACATCTACCCTGGTGTGAAAAATAGGAATTAAAGAAAGGTGTGAAAAATAGGGATTATAGGAAGGCAGCTGGCAGGAGGGGCTCATCCCAGGCCAGGAGCTGAGACCAGCCCAGCCTGAAACCACCATGTGGCCAGGCTCCAGGGCAGCCTGGAGGAGCTGAGCCTCCCAAGTCACAACGTGAGTCTACTTCAAAGAAGATCTAAAGCACCTGGAGCAATCTGCATAAGCCAGGATTAAAAGTCAGTGAAAGTGAGTGAAGCTTTCAAGCTAAATTGGGGGAGGAAAAGCAGTTCAGGCAATCTACACCAGGGGCAAAGAAGCAGTGGGGGAAGGGCAGAAACTGCTGTAACTGGCGGCTGCCCCCAATGGGCTGCTTCAGAGCCCCTGGCCTGTGGATCGCACAGCGGGGCTGAGTCTATTGATCAGGGCCAAGTACTCTTGAGTTGAGCGGCCTAGATCCAGATCGTGGTCTTGGGTGGTGGTCCTGGGGAGCGCTTTCAGCAAGCCAAATCTAGGGGAGGTTGCAACACCCCCCAAATAGCTCTGGCAGCTGGGAAAA
This sequence comes from Pseudocheirus occidentalis, assembly GCA_028646575.1. NCBI lineage: Eukaryota > Metazoa > Chordata > Mammalia > Diprotodontia > Pseudocheiridae > Pseudocheirus > Pseudocheirus occidentalis. The sequence goes on from CM053601.1 coordinate 88,291,828, forward strand.
CCCCAGCGATTTGGAACAGAGCTTTCCCCCGTGGAAGCAGAGTTTCACAAACCTAAAAAAAAAACCCAACAATTAATTGACTGGACAACATGAGGAGAAGGAAACAAAATAAGAACAGCAATAAAACTGCAGAAACCTTTTTTGTGTGGACAAAATGGATCAAAGCATGGAACAGAAGGAAGGCAACACAGTCAGAACTCCCACACCAAACAAATAAGAGAAGTAGAGGAAAAACTGGGAAGAGAAATGAGAATGATGCAAGAAAACCATGAAAAGAGAGTCAACAACATGACTGAAGAAAACAACACTTTAAAAAATAGATTAAATCAAATGGCAAAAGCGGTCCAGAAAGCCAGTGAGGAGAAGAATGCCTTAAAAAGTCGAATTTGCCAGATGGAAAAAGAATCTCAAAAGCATTCTGAAGAGGTGAGAGTGCCTTAGAATGCCCTAGCACACAGACTTGCTCTGTAAGAGCACCATGAAATGGCCTAGCACCCCACATGCTGAACTTGAACTTTCAATAAACTTTACTTTTTCTTTGGCTGAGAAGACTTGAGTGGAATTCTTTCCACAGATCCAGCATGTTGGTATTTTGGGGTCTCAGGGGGCCCTAACCCTCTTTGGGTAAACCTCTTCATAAGGAGTGAAGTTAATACATAAAAGCAAAGCCTCAAGCCATGAAGAGGAGAGTGCCCGTGGCAGAGCCCAGCATCGCAGACCCCCACCAGCTCTTCCACAACACCAGTTCGGCCCATGGGCCCAGCAGCTATGCACCCCAGCGGACCCCCATGGGCCTGGGCTACACTTCCCCCTCACAGCCGGCCTTCCTCACCAACCCCATGTCCAACATGGTGGTAGTCTATGGAAACAGTCTGGCTATCCATGGCAAGGAGGTGGTAGACAGGAACATTGGCCACTTCATTCCTGTCACCAAGCTTAAGTACTACTTAGCTGTGAACCCTGTGTACGTGGGCAAGAAACTGGGCCTCTTGGTGTTTCCTTACCTGCACCAAGATTGGGATGTGCAGTACCAGCATGACATGCCAGTGGCCCCGACGTTTGACGTCAACGCCCCGGATCTCTACGTTCCAGCTATGGTCTTCATCACATACATCCTGGTTGCTGGCCTGGCTCTGGGGACACAGGACAGGTTCTCCCCTGACCTCCTGGGTCTGCAGGCTAGCTCGGCCCTGGCCTGGCTCACAGTGGATGTGCTGGTCATCCTGCTGAGCCTCTACCTGGTCACTGTCAACACAGACCTCACTACCATCAACCTGCTGGCCTTCTCGGGGTACAAGTATGTAGGGATGATCTGTGGGGTCATGACCAGCCTGCTCTTTGGGAGGACTGGCTATTACCTGGTGCTCAGCTGGTGTTGTGTGGCCTTCTTCATCTTCATGATCCGGACCCTTCACCTGAAAATCTTATCTGAAGTGGCAGCTGAAGACGTCCTGGTGTGAGGGATGCGGAACCAGCTCCACATGTACCTGACCATGGCCATTGTGGCCAACCTGCCCCTCTTCATTACTGGCTCACCTTTCACCTGGTCAGGTGAGGGGCCCTGGAGGCTGCCCAGACTGGGAGTGGGGATTGGCGAGGAATAGGCCACTCACCTCTGCAAACTTGAGAAGCAGGAAGTGGCGCTCCACTGAGGCTTGGGGGTCACTCTGGACTGAGCTGCCAGGGCCTCACTCTCCATCTCCCCACAAAGTCCCTGGCCTTTTGACTGGAACCTGCACCTCCTTCTCCACAAAGATTCCTCTCCTCCTTGCCTGCTATGCTTGAGCCGAGTTCCTAAAACCTCTGCACAGCATACTCCAGGCTGGGACTGTCACCCATGGGTGTCTGTTACAGGGACAAATAAACCCCTTGGGGGTGCTGCTAAAAAAAAAAGCATTCTGAAGAGGATAATTCTTTCAGAATTAGAGTGGAGCAAGTGGAAGCTAATGACTTTATGAGAAGCCAAGATACTATTAAACAGTTAAAAAAGAAATGAAACAAATAGAAAACAATGTGAAATATCTCCTTGAAAAAAACATTGACCTGGAAAATAGATCCAGGAGAGACAATATGAAAATCATTGGTCTACCTGAAACCCATGACCAGAAAAAGAACTTGGAAAGCATCTTTCAAGAAATCCTCAAAGGAAAATGCCCTGATGTTTTAAGGTCAGAGGGCAAAATAGAACTTGAAAGAATTCACCAATCACCTCTTCAAAAAGATCCCCAGAAAAAAACTCCTAGAAATGTTATTGCTAGGTTCCAGAATACCCAGCCAAAGGAGAAAATATTACAAGCTGCCAAGAGAAAAAAATTTGAATACTGTGGAAGCACTATCAGGATAACCCAAGATCTGGCAGCTTCTACACTGAGGGATTGAAGGGCCTGAAATATGATATTTTGAAGATTAAGGGAGCTGGGATTAAAATCAAGAATCAGCTACCCAGCAAAATTGAGCAAATTATTCCAGGGGAAAATATAGTCATTCAATGAGGTGGAGGACTTTCAAGCATTCTTGCTGAAAAAACCAGAACTGAACAGAAAATTTGACAATCAAACACAAGAAACATGAGAAAGTAAACATGGGAAATAAGTCATAAGGAACTTATCAAATATGAATTATTTACATGCCAATATGGAAAAATGATAATAGTAACTTATGAAACTTTTCTTAGTATGAGGATAGCTGAACGGAATACAAATGGATATATATGAATACTCACACATATGTCTATATAGGAGGATATATATGCATATGAATACATATCAGAGCATGTGTATATATGGGTTTATAGAGGTCATAAGATCAATTGAATATGAAGGGATGATACTTTAAAAGGAAAATTCTAAGGTAGGAGAGGACTAGAATGAGAGGAGACAGGGAGAGACAAAATGGGGCTAATCATCCCATGTGGATGAGGCAAGGGATAACTGTTACACCTTTACTTTCATTTACTCTCATCCAATCTGGCT
>CM053601.1:88294899-88312273 GCA_028646575.1 Pseudocheirus occidentalis
AGGGATGCTGGATGCTCACAGTTCAATAAAGGGACAGGGACAGGGTAGAGAACAGAACAAGGGGGGAGGGATAGGAAGGAGGAACATATGATCACTGTCACAATATGTCCACTATGAAGATGTCCTGTATAATCACACCTACATGACCTATATTGAATTGCCTGTCCTTCCAGCGGGTGTAGGTGACAAGGGAGGAACCGAAAGAATCTAGAATTTAAAGCTCTGCAATACCTGCAACTAGGAATGAAGATATACAGGGGCTGGGATAGGGAGATCCTCCCTGTTCTACCAAAAAGTTAGAGAGCAGACCAGGGGAGGGGCTCTACAGTGGGATTGCTGTTTTGGGGGTGGGGTAGGTGAAAGATGGGAAGAAAATTTGTAACTAAAAAATCTCATGAAAATGAATGATGTAAACAAGAAAACAAATAAAATTTATTACGTCAAAAAAAGAAAATATACAAATAAAGAACAAAAGGTCCATATTATCAAGGAAATTAATGAAAAGAAATGCTAGGGAAGGTATCCTAGCCATCACAAATCTTGAATTGTATTATAAAGCAGCAATCATAAAAACCACTTGGTACTGGCTAAGAAATAGGGGGGTAGATCAGTGGAATACATCAGGTACACAAGACACAATAGTCAATTATTATAGCAACCTACTATTTGATAAACCCAGATACTTCAACTTTTGGCATAAGAACTCAATATTTGTGAAAAACTTCTGGGAAAACTAAACTAATATGACAAAAACCTGGGCATAGACCAACATCTGGCAACATATACCATAATAAAGTCCAAATGGGTATATTATCTAGGTATAAAGACTGATACTATAAACAAATTAGGGGAGCAAGGAATAATTTATCTGTCAGATTTAGGGAGAACAGAGAAATTTATTACCAAAAAAGAGAAGAGAACATTATGAAAGTCAAAACAGGTAAGTTCAGTTACATTAAATTGAAAAGTTTTTGTACAAGTCAAAGCAATGAAGATTAGGAGGGAAGCAGAAAACTGGGAAAGAAATTTTACAACTAGTTTCTCTGATAAAAGCCTCATTTCTAAAATATAAAGAGAACTGAGTCAAATTTACAAGAACACAAGTCATTCCCCAATTGATAAATGATCAAAGGACATGAACAGGCAGTTTTCAGAGGAAGAACAAAGCTATCTATAGTCATATGAAAAAAATGCTCTGAATCACTATTGATTAGAGAGATACAAATCAAAACATGTCTGTGGTATCACGTCACACCTATCAGACAGGCTAACATGACAAAACAGGAAAATGATAAATGTAGGAGAAGATGTGGGAAAGTTGGAATATTAATTCACTGTTTGTGGAGTGGTGAGCTAATCCAACCATTCTGGAGAGCAATTTGGACTTATGTTCAAAGGGCTAAAAAATGCACATACCCTTGACCCAGCAATATTGCTTCTAGTGCTATATTCCAAAGAGATTCTAAAAATGGGAAAAGGACCTTAGAAAGAGGGAAAAGGGTGTACAAAAATATTTATAGTAGCTATCTGCGGTTCCCAAGAATAGGAAAATGACATGATGCCCATCAACTAGAGAATGGCTGAAGAAGTTGTGGTATATAATGGAATACTATTGTATTTCCATTTCCAAGAAATTAGAAGTATGTGGACTTCAGAAAAAACCTGGAAAGACTTACATGAACTGATGCTGAGTGAAGTGAGCAGAACCTGAAGAACATTACACACAGTGACAGCCACATTGTGTGATGACTTTGATACACTTAGCTCTTCTCAGCAATGCAAGGCCCCAAGACAACTCTAAAAGTCTCATCATGGAAAATGCCATCCATATCCACAGAAAGAACTATGGGATCTGAATGCAGATTGAAGCTATCTCTTTTTTGTTTTGTTTTGTTTTTCTTTCTTGTGGTTCCTCCCATTTGTTCTAATTCTTCTGTACAACATGACTAATGTGAAAATGTGTTTAATAACAATGCATATGTAAGTTCTAAATCAGACTGATGCCATCTTGGCTAGGGAATAGCAGACAAAAGTGGAGAAAATTTAAAACTTAAGGAAGTGAAAGTTGAAATCTAAAAATAAATATTTTTCCAAAAGGATATTCAAAAATAAATCTGACTTGAAGGTCATTTTGTATGCGAAGACAATATTTTTCCCAACTCTTCTAGCTGCACTGGAAATAACTGATCAGAATGTAAAAAGCATAAAGTAGGCAGTAAAAATGCCTATTTTAAAGTCAGTCACATCCTTACATATGTATTTAATAGTAAACATATCATCCCTGATGGTTTGGTCAGCTTTGGTGAGATAAGCAAAAACTGAATCCTTAGTTACTGAGGAAAAGGGCTCCTTGATGAACATCTCAAAAACGCTATTGGACTGGTCATCACAATGGCAGTTGTCCATAAAGCCTGTATGAATGCTGACCAAATGCATGTCCTGAGCCAAAGTTATACCATTCACAAGACTCAAGTATGAAATCACGAAGGCTGACATGTCACAAGACTCAAGTATAAAATCATGAAGGCTGACATGTATCTCCTCTCCCAATATCACTATATGACCCTATATCAAATGTAATCTGGCCCAGACACATCAGTGTGGCCCAATTAGATACCCACAAAACAGAGAATGATTGGAGTCTAATGACTGTCATAAATATTTTAAGTGTAAATGCTATGAATTTCTAATAGAGGGTAATGGAAATTCATATTGTGAGGGATGACATGCAGTGAAGTTTCCCCATTCTGAACATCCTAATACATTCTTATTTCTTCTTTATACTTTGTAACTAAACTCAGTACCATTTCCCCATATATATATGGGTGTCCCTGTGTATTTCAAGGTAATGTAAGAGCTATTGCATATTAATGAAATTGAATGGATTAACTATTGAGACAAAATTAGAGGAGTTTTTAGTTTAGGTAGAGGAATGATAGTGTGAAAGGAAGCAAAGAATTAAGTTTCTACATAACTACAAGAATTGCTGAAACAAGACTACTGATAAAAAGTACTGGACAGTAGCCTTGGGAAGAATTGGGTCCCCAGTTCCCAGAGAACTCCTAGATAATATTAAAAGTGAAATAATGTAGAATAAAAGGAGCTGGAAGCAGGAGGTGGATTTGACCAATCAGAAAACATACAGAGGCCGTGGCATACTCAGGCCAATATAAGGACACATTTAGGTTGAATTGAAGGGAGTTCAGTATTCTGGGGTTGTTGATGCGCTTGCTTTGTGGACCTCATATATTGCGTATGTTCTCTAACAAAATTTGAGCCTCATTAGTAATAATTATGGCAATAGATTGAAGACTGCTTTATGCTAATTGTTGGCATTAATAAGAAGATTGCAAGCTTGCCTTACCAACCAATGGTAAGGTAGGATAGTTGAGAGGGTGTGGAATTCCCACATCAGGGTTTTATAACCATGTCTTTGCCTTCTGTAGGGTGCTTCTACCTTCTGGTCCTTTGTCAGATCAGGGATGTCTTTTCTTTTCATTTTTTTTTACTAATTGATTTGTTTATTTTTAATTTACAAGATTTAGTTCCACAATCCCTTCAATTTCAAATTTTCTCCCCACCCTCTTCACCCCCCTACCCCACTACCATGGCGGCATGCAATCAAGTATATGATCTGCAAATACTTTCACATTGGACATTAGTCTTGTTGAATACAAGGGTTGTAACCAATGGAGTGAACCATGGGAAAGAAGAAACAAAACCAAACATGGAAAAGAATGATACCATGTAGCTTGCTTCAGTCTCCATTTAAACTCTGTTCTTTCTGGAGCTTTCTCTAAATGTTGACATCTCCTTTGAACCTGAAACTTGTAGCATTGTCTTATAACTGTGCATTGCTGTGAAGAATCCAGTTTTTCAAAGTTGGTCATCACTCACACAATGTGTTTGTGATTGTGTACAAATTTTTCCTGGTTCTGCTCTTCTCACTTAGCATCAGTTTATATATGCCTCTCAAGGTAAATATGAAGTCCACCTCCTCCCCATTTCTTATTGCACAATAGCATTCCATTACATTCATATACCACAACTTGTTTAGCCACTCTCCAATTCATGGGAATCCCCATAATTTCCAGTTTTTCCCACCACAAAGAGAGCTGCAATAAATATTTTTTTGCATATGGGACTTCCTCCCACTTCTATGATCTCTTTGGGATACCCCAAAAGTGTTATTACTGGGCCAAAGGGTATATACAATTATTTATAGCCTCTTAGGCATAGTTCCAGATTGATCTCCAGAATGGTTGAATCAGTTCACAGCTTCACCAACAATGCATTAGTGTTCCAATTTTTCCACATCCTGTCCAGCATTTGTCATTTTCCTGTTTTGTCATCTCAGCCAATCTGAATGGTGAGATGTGGGACCTCAAAGTTGTTTTGATTTGCATTTCTCAAATCAATGGTAATGTAGAGCATTTTTTCATACACTTAGAGATATCTTTAATTTCTACCTCTGAAAATTGCCTGCTCATATCCTTTAACCATTTATCAATTGGGGAATGACTTGTATTTGGTTATATTTTACTTAATTCCCTATATATTTTAGAAAGGAGACCTTTATCAGAGACACCAGTTGTAAATATTCTTTCCTCATTTCTCACTTCCCTCTTAATCTTGGTTACACTGGTTTTGTTTATACAGAAACTTTTCAATTTAATGTAATCAAAATTATCCATTTTGCATTTTATAATGCTTTCCAACTCTTCTTTGGTCATGTAGTCTTCTCTACACCATAAATATGACAGGTAAACTATTCCCTTGCTTCTCCAGATTACTCGCATTATCAGCCTTTATATCTAGAATGCACACCCATTTAGACTTGATTTTGGCGTACAGTGTTAGATAATGGTCTATGCCCAGTTTCTGCCATAATATATTCCAATTTTCCCAACAGTTTTTTTTTGTCAAATAGTGAGTTCTTATCCCAAAAACTGAGGTCTTTGGGTTTATCAAACAGTATATTACTATAATCACTGACTACTGAGTCTTTTGTACCCAATCTATTCCATTGGTCCCCTACTCTATTCCTCAGCCAATACCAAGTAGTTTTGATGACTACTGCTTTATAATACAGATTAAAAACTGCTATGGTTAGGCCACCTTCCATAACATTTCTTTTCATTAATTGCATTGATATTCTGGACTTTTTGTTCCTAGAAATGAATTTTGTCACTGTTTTTTTCCTAGCTCTATAAAGTAATTTTTTGGTAGATTAATTAGAATCTCACTAAATGCATAATTCAATTTAGGTTAAATTGTCATTTTTATTATATTAGCCTGACCCAGCCACAAGCAATTGATGTTTTTCCAATTAGTTAGATCTATATTTATAAAACTGTTTTGTAGTTGTATTCGTAAAGGTACTGGGTTTGCTTTGGCAGGCAGATTTCCAAATATTTCATAATGTCTACAGTAACTTTAAATGGGGTTTCTCTTACTATTTCTTGCTGTTGAGCTTTGTTAGAAACATATAAGAATGCTGAGGATTTAGGTGGATTTATTTTATATCATTCAATTTTCCTAAACTTATTTATTGTCTCAAGAGGTTTTTTAATTGATTCTCTAGGATTCTCCAAGTATATCATCATATCATCTACAAAGAGTGATAGCTTAGTCTCTTCTTTGACTAATTTGCTTCCTTTGATTTCTTTTTCTTCTCTTATTGCTACTGCTTTCATTTCTAGTACCAGATTGAATAAGAGGGGTGATAGTGGACATCCTTGTTTCAACCCTGGTCTTAATGGAAATGCTTCTAGTTTATCCCCATTGCATATAGTACTTGCTGATGGCTTTAAGTAGATGCTACCTATTATTGTAAGGAAAACTCCATTTATTTCTGTACTTTATAGTGTTTTAATAGGAATGGATGTTGTATTTTGTCAAAAGTTTTTCTGCATCTATTGAAATAATCATATGGTTTCTGCTAGTTTTATTGTTGATATGATCAACGATACTGAATGTTTTCCTAATACTGAACCATCCTTGCATTCCTGGAATAAATCAATCCTGATCAAAATGAATTATTCTTGTGATAAGGTGCTGTAGTCTTTTTGCTAATATTGTATTTAAAATTTTGCATCTATAATCATGAGGGACATAAGTCTATAATTTTCTTTCTCTGTTTCATCTCTCCCCTAGGATGCCTTTTCTTGTGAGATCATAAAAAACTCCTTTCCACTTTCTACCTTAAGAAGCCCCTGAGTTTAATTTGGGCAAGGGTCTTTACAGTCCCGCATAATGTTAAAAAAAATAATTACAATGATAATGTCTTTATACAGAGTACATGCTTACAGCCTCTCTCCATGCAATATGTAGCCATTCTCTGGGTTAATTTCATTAAATTATATTTAAGATTTTATCTGATTAATTATGGAATTATATATATGTATATATATATACATATATATGAAAGCTTTAAAATATTCTTTTTGCAAGGGTGAAGCACAAACTTGGCATGGGCTCCAGCTCTAGTTACTTCCAATACATGGGAAAAAATCACTCTAAACAAACTTTAGGGCTACAGAACTTGCAAAATGACAGAGAGAAAAAAATCTCCTGCTGAAGGAAGCCAGGCAGACTGACAGGAGAGGTCTATTGCAGAGCACTGGTAGATGATCATAGCCCCCCATAATCCACAGTTCTGGCCCCAGGGCAGCTCCAACCAACAGTAGCCAGAGAAGACTTCAGGATAGTGAAACACCAGCAACTGTGGCTGTTTCCAGATTCCTCAACCCACAAATGCCAAAGACAAAGTAAAATGTTAGTGTGAAACTCTGTTGGAACTGGGGGTGGAGGGGTGGTCTTGAAGAGTGTGGTCTGGATGCTGCCCCCAGGGTGAGAAGTGACAAAGGAGTGGTAGCTGGACACCACAGACTCCTGGCTGCTTCAAGGAGCTCCTGTCCTACAGATTGTAGGGGGAACAATTGACCATCCAGAAGGTCTTGGATGGTGGTCCTGGGGTGTGTGACCCATGAGCCAAAGCCTGTGGGGGTTGTAGACAGGGTATCCTCCTAATAGTTCCAGCAGCTGCCAAAACACCACTGATTTGGGATAAAGTTCTCTTCATTCTGGAAACAGTTATATCGTGGAAAAGAGATCAAATGTCAAATAATTGACTGGCAAAGTGAGCAAGCCATGGAAGCACAAACAAACCACAGAAGCCTCTTTGGGGCAAAAAGGATCAAGGCATGGAGTGGGAGGAAAACAGTGAAGTCAGCACTTCTGCATCAAAAGCCTCCAGGAAAAATATGATTTTTTTACAAGCCATGGAGGAGCTCAAGAAAGATTTTGAAAAGCAAGTAAGAGAAGTGAAGGAAAAATTTGGAAGAAAAATCAGAATGATGCAAGAAAATCAAGAAAAGCGGAGTCAACAGCCTGTTAAAGGAGAGGCAAAAATATACTAAAGAAAATAACACCTTAAAAATAGACTAACTGAAATGGCGAAAGAGGCCCAAAAAGCCAGTGAGCGGAAGAATGCCTTAAAAATGCTGAATTTGACAGATGGAAAAGGAATTTCAAAAACTCACTGAACAGAATAATTCCTTCAAAATTAGATTGGAGCAAATGGAAGCTAATGATTTTATGAGAAATCAAGATACTATAAAACAGATCCAAACAAATGAAAAAAAAAGTAGGCAATGTGAAATGTCTCATTGGAATAACCATTGATCAGGAAAATAGATCCAATAGCGATAATTTAAAAATCATTAGACTATCTGAAAGCCATGATCAAAAAAAGAGCCTGTACACCATCTTTCAAGAAATTATTGAGCATAATTGCCCTGATATTCTAGAACCATAGGGCAAAATAGAAGTTGAAATAATTCACTGTTCACTTCTGTGAAAACATCCCAAAAAGAAAACTCCTAGGAATATTATAGCCAAATTCCAGAGTTCCCAGGGCAAGGAGAAAATACTGCAAGCAGTCAAGAAGAAACAATTTAAGTATTGGGGAAACACAAACAGGATAAAAAAAGATCTATCAGCTTCTATATTAAAGGATTAAAGGGCTTGGAATATGATATTGCAGAAGTCAAAGGAGCTAGGACTAAAACCAAGAATCACCTACCCAGCAAAATGGAGTACATCGCTACAGAGGAAAATATAGTCATTCAGTGAAACAGAGGATTTTCAAGCATTCTTGATGGAAAAATCAAAGCTGAAAAGAAAACTTGACTTTCAAATACAAGAAGCAAGAGAAGCATAAAAAGAAATCATAAGGAACTTATTAAAGTTGAACTATCTACATTCCTACATGGAAAAATGATAACTGTAATTCATGAGACTTTTCTCAGTATGAGGATATTTGAAAGAAACATATATGTATATATGCATATATGCATATATACACACACATATGTGTGTGTATCTATACATATATATGTATATTGGATAGAAGCATGTATGTCTATTTAAATATATATGTAAGTGTAGCCATACGTATTATCATGTATCCATATATGGAGGGTACAGGATTAGTTGAATTTGAAGGGATTATATCTAAAAACTACAATTAAGAGGTGAGAGGGGAATTTACTGGGAGAAGGAGAAAAGGAGAGCTAGATCAGGGTAAATTATGTCATATAAAAGAGGCAAGAGAAAACTGTTACAATGGGGGGGAGAGCAGCAAGATGAAAGGGAATGGGAAAACATTATTATCATTGTATTTGGCTTAAGGAGGGAATAGCATACACTCTCAGTTGGGTATCTTACCCTACAGGAAAATAGGGGATAGGGGATAAAAGGGGGGATGATAGAAGGGAGGGCAGATTGGGGAAGAGGGTAGTTAGAAGCAAAAATTTTGAAAAGGTATGGGGTCAAAGGAGAAAATAGTATAAGTGGGTTACAGGATAAGATGGAGAGAAATATAGTTAGTCTTTCACAATATAACTACTATGGAAATGATTTTGGCAACCACACATGTACAACATATATTGAATTGCTTATCTTCCCAGTGGGGATGGGTGAGGGATCATATAATCAGGGAAGAAGAAGGAAAAAATCTGGAACTACAAGTTTTTAAAATAAATGTTTTTTAAAAAATTGTTTTCTAAATGCAAGTGGGAAATAAAATATACAGGGACTGGGGTATAGAAATCCATCTTGCCCTACTTGAAAATTATGGGTGTGATGGAGGAAGATGTAAGAAAGAACAGAGTGGGAGAATTAGTCTTCATTAGGCTTGCTCTTTTGGGGTTGGTATTAGGGGAAAGACGGGGAGAAAATTGTTAACACAGTCTTGTGGAAATGAATGTTTAAAATTAAAAATAAATAAATTCAAACTTAAAAAATAAAAAGAAAAGAAAGAAAAAATATTTTTACAAGTATATCCCAATTAATTTTCTTTAACTTCTATTCACATAGGTGTGTGACTAACTCTGAACTGACTTTGACAACAAAAGGATAAAGTATCAAATAAAATATCCATTTATATGAAGTCTCTGTTTATAAAACATAAGGTTTTAATATTTGTAGGAGAGAATTCATCCAAAGAAAGTCCAATGATCTCTGGTTAAATATTGCTGTGACTATAAGCAAACTCTGTCAGATTTATTAATAAAATATTTTTAAAACCATTTAAACACTATTGTATTCTAACATGTCTTGTCATAAACATCACAGAAAATAACATGAAGAAATTAATAAGAAATCATGTAATTGAGGTGACCAATTGCATTTAGTGATGTACTGAGGTACAGTTATCTTCAATGGCCACACATGATATACGTTCATATAAGGAATTCCAAAATTGCTGTACTGATGAACAATAGGGAATAAAGGCAAAAAAGTGTACCTAACTTTTTTTCTTAACTTTTTACTCTGGAAATATTATATAAAGAACACAGTGTACAAAGGACCAAATTTAGAGTTATAAATCCTTTCTGTTATTTTTCAATTATTTTTGCAATGAAGTCTAGCTATTGAAAAGATTATAAAAGAACACAAAAATTGCCTCACAGATGAAAAGGATTTTTCAATATTGATTCCAATCCTTTGGAGTAAAGTTCCCATATTAGAGTGCTGGACCTCTGTAATGGCTACTTCACAGGACATAGTGAGACTCAATTGAGACAGTTTCTAAAGCATTTTACAAACTAAATAAAGTACTACAAAAACATTGGGAATTAAAAATGTTATCATTATCTGTCTGGCACACAAGGCTTGGAATTTATGGAGACCTTACCCTACAGAGCTCATTTTCCAGCCTAAAGCACGGTCCCTCTCCTAAAAAATATTGGTCCTGGAAACGTCCACTTCTCTACATGCATAGCAGTCATTCTCTGCAGAAATCTCATGTAATTACATTTTAAAACAACTCCTGTCTCCTGTTGCTGAAGTAACAGGAAGGGGCTGAACATGGAGGGGCAATGCTGTTTATAAGGAAAAAACCCAGAGATGGAGAGTCAGAATTTCTTGAGTTAAGAATCTGGAGGCAAAAGCTGCTTCTGCTGGAGAAAGAGAATTTCTCTCAGCAGCATCTAGACGCTTCGCTACTACTGCTGGACTGAGAGTTGAGAAGAAAAATGAGAATCAGTAACTGAGACAGATCTTCTTGGAAAAAGCTCTGGGAAGGCAGAAGCTTCTTCCACCAGGGAGGCTGAAGAGTTGCTAGGGAGGCTGAAGAAAAGTCCAGGAGGCTGAAGGGGAGCTAGGGAGGCTGAAGAGGAAAGCTCACCACCCTCAACCCCAGGCTGGAGAGAAAGACTTTTATTTGGAGAACCTAGATAAAGTGATTTTGACTCTGGGAATCAGCCAAAATTTCTGATGAGTCTCAAGGCCATGTGGAGCTGCCAAAAGACTGAGGATTTGGGGTGGACTTGATGCTATGAGCTTCAGCATGGAACAGAGACTGCATGGAGGGTTGGACAAGGACCTGGGAGCTGTTTCCCTTTGAACCCAGGTGACAGTTTGGTGAATCCAGGTAGGATCTGGGACAATGAAAGGGTGGATCCAGGGAATATGAGAAACTACCCTGAGTCAAACTGAAACAAGACTTTACTTGGATACTGTGTACTGACTGAGAAATTGTAAATTTACTAGTGACCTAGGGATGGAGGTTCTGTGTATTTTCTGATGATTGAATAGTGAATAATGAAGAATGATTGAATGATCAAGTTGACTGAATGTTTGATTGACTAAATGATTGCACTTAGTTATTGATGACTGAATAAGTGACTTACTTTTTTTAAGAAAAATTCTAGGGCACATTATTAAAGAAGTAGGGAAAATATAGAAAAAGTATTATCATTAAGAGCTAAAATGAATTGATCAAGAATAGATTATACCAGACTAACTTCATTTCCTTTTCTGGTAGCATTTAAAGCCAGATATTGGAGTAATATCATAGATATGATTTAAGTATATTTTATCAAAGATTTCAAGAAAATTTCTCATGCTATCCTATGCAAAAGACAGAACAATATAGATGTTTTGACAGTACCCCAAGAGATTTAGAACTGCAAAATGAGTAGAATTAGAAAGTAGTTATTAATGATGCAAGGGCAACTTGAAAGCATAGGAAAAACATGAACTCATTCAACAAATGTAATGTTAAAAAAACAGTCAGGAAAACAATATGTATCAATGCAAATGGAAAGAACAGTCACAAGGAAACAATCAGAACTGAATATTATGAAATCATAATAACTAAACAGCTTCAAAGAAGAGATATGGAAAGCTACCTCTCTCTGCTTTTTCAAACTTAGTAGATCATCAATATCATAGTGGAGCAAAAGAAATCAGTATGATTACAGTCAGAAAATATGGATTCATTTACTGATTCTTCCATTTACTACTCCTGTGTAACTTTGTGCTTATCACTTTATTCTCAGGGCCTGTTTTATGATTTGTAGAATGAGGTCATCAGACTAGGGGACCTGAATTCTTTGCCGCTTCTTCCATTTGTTAGCCATATAATCTTGGTCAAGTGTTAAGATCATACAATTGGGTAATCCTGAAGACAAGGAAATTAGGATGTTACTTCTAATGTCCTTTTATATTTTACTCTATTTTATGACGGACAATTTCAAATATCCCTTCAAGCCTTCATACTATACCAAATGAAAAGTAAAATCTTACCATAAAAATATATGTGAATAGACTGCCTACATTGCTTTATCCATGGATGTCCAATGAAGAGAAATTATGTCTTCCATTCCCTGCTGCCCTGAGCTGAAAATATCAGCTATATATAAATGCTAGCCAAATGTTCCACTCAAATAAATGAAAATAAATTTCTGGATACCATTAATAAAATTAAAAGAAATGATGTTCACATCTCTCCTCCTGTAATGTTAATGGGATTTAAGATCTTCCCCACCCAATGATAGTCCCCACATGGAAGCCATTAAGGGAAGCTTATTTGTAGGAATACTTTCACACCTTCTGCTAATTTCTAATTAGGAACTGAGTCAGGAGGGTTGTTGTTGCCTCCTGGCTCTAAGAACTGCATATATATTCTGAGTTGGTATTTTGCTTTGGGGGCTTGCTTATGAGAAGGATCTTGTGATTCCCTCATTGAGATTCTGAGTGGCCATATGTTCAGAGCTCCATGACTGCTCAGAAGTAAAGGCTCTCTCAATCCAGGGATGTAGGTAAAGTGTATAGTGGATACAGACATTCAGAACCTTTTCTGTTGATCTTCATTTCTCTTCTTATATTTTCTCTGAAATTCAGGGTGCTGAATTTTCCACTGAACTAATGACTATAATTTAAAAAAGATTTTTGACCCCTTCAACAACTATCTTTCCTAGTAAACCTGATCTGAGAACTTGTGCTAGCAACCATCCTGGGTATGCCTGTGTAGCTGCTGCTACACCTCCTGAAGAAGTCCACTAATACATCATTGTGGGAATAGTATGTGTGCTAGAAAAGGACATTTTCATACTAAGGATATGCCAATTTTGTAAACTCTTTAACAGCATTACATATGTATATGTGTATGTGTATGTGTATGTGTATGTGTATGTGTATGTATATGTATATGTATATAATGCATGTGCATCATATACATTTATATAATGTATATACTGTACATACATTATATACATTTACATAATGTATATACATGTATATATACACACATACATTTGTTTATATACATGTACATGTACATATGTAGCATATATATGTGCATGCATATACATATATGTGTGTATATACATATATAAATATACATAAGAATGCGTGTATGTGTCTATATAAGTATGTAAGTTCACATTCTTGATTACCATCCCTTTGAAGCCTTCTTCCAAATAGCCTGATGAATTATAATAACAACTTCTGCTTTTGGCTTTAGGATGGAATCTTCTCAGGGCTATAACAATATCTTTAAGAGGTATATGGTCCTTGTAACCTGGTTCTGCTAGGTGAGCTAGGCTGGCTGGGATTGGAAAAGATCCAAGAGGCACAGCATATATAAGGTACAGTCACATGTGAGCAATATAGTTACTGAAAAAGGGAATACAAAGGACAGCAATTAAAGCAGTTTGAAACAGTTCTAATGCCTGAGGACAAAATAGCCATTCATATAAATGAAGTGAGAAGATCTCAATTCTGAGGCCATAACACTGACTTATATGCAGATAGCTATAATACATTGTCATCCATTAGCTCACTGTCAAGGTTTTGAAGGATATAGCTAAGAAACCATAAATCAAAGAACTGTTTATGGACTTAGGTAAAATTGTTATGTTATGTCATGTTATACATAATGTAGATGGTAGGGTTTTCAACTGGAGTTAGAGATTGGTCAGTATTTATTAATATAACTTGATTCCAAGGCATGAGAAGCAAGATAGGACAAACCAAAAGGGATGTAATAATAAGCTAGAGATTAGAAGAAGGAGAAGACACAACTGGCACCTGAAGAAGGAAACTAACAACAGAGTCTGCCCAAGTCTCTAGAAAGAAGCAGAGAAAAGAAGAATCAGCAGACAAGACTGGCTACTTTAGGGGCAGAGCTAAGATAACAGAAAGGAAGCAGTAGCCTTTCAAAGGTCTTGAACTATTCTGTCGCTAAAGGCGACAGAACTGAATTTAAAGGGACTTAAGAGTGACAGAACCAAATGGGAGAGAGAGTGTGGCAAACTTCCAGGCAAGGAAAGTGCCTACTCAGGTCTGGGCGAGGAGAACCCAGAGCACACAGGAGCTGCACCAGAGTGGAGCTGAGAGCAGAATACAGCAGACTGGGAAGAAGCCCCAGCCAGCCATCAGACTCACCCAGCCAAAGGGATTTACAGCCGTCTCACCACAGGACAGAGGATCATCCAACTGGGCAGGAAAAAAACTTGGGGCCCACAGCAGGGTCATCAGCTTCCCCTGGGGCAACATGGATGTTTAAAATCATACACCCAAACTTCCAGATGCTAAGATGGAGGAATAAAGTTTAGTTGCTCTGACCCCCTCCCCCCTGCCCTGACCCAAAAAGTCTGCAGTTAGATGCCCCACCCAGGGTAAAATCTTGAATTAGAGGAAACAGCCTTAAGGTTGGGCATGTCTAAGGAAAGGGGAAGGAAGACAGTGCAGAGCCTAAATCCGGGAGGGTGGAGCCAGCAGGCCCTAACAAGGACTGTAGCCCAGCCCTTTGCCTTCCAGCTACTGAACCTCCCTGAGCTGTAGCCCAGAGACACAGAGGTGGAAACCTGAAGGAGCCAGACACCCCAACCTCATAGGTTACTCTGTAAGACTCAGGGTAGCTCAGGGGAAACATTGAGAGACCTGGTTGGTCTTGGCCTCAGTCCTCACACTCAGAGCATATAGCTACCAAAACCCTACCTACCTGCCTGAGAAGCTCAGTACTTCAACACCCCAGAAGGAGATAGCCACTCTAAAAATCCAGGACATAAGTACTCACAATGGGACAAAAGGAAACTACCAAGGCTATGACCATCAAATCTTGTTATAATAAGCAAGAACAACCAAATTCAGAAGGCAAAACAGACTCTATACTCACACTGCAGACCACAGAAGGAAACGTGAATTGTTCTCAAGCCCAAAGAGTCTTCTTGCAGAATCTCAAAAGGGATTTTAAACATGAAATTAGAGAGGTAGGAGATAAATTCAAATCTACAATGACCAAACAAGAAAAAAAATCTCACTCAAGAAATCAAATCTTTAAAAAGTAAAATTGGAGAAATAGGACTGAAGGTTCAAAATCTAACTGGAGAAAATACTTCCCTAAAAATGGTTAAGGAACATATGGGAAAACAACTCCCAAACCTAATTGAGGAAAATAATTCACTAAAAATTATAATCAGACAACTTGAAGCTAAGGACTCTATGATGCAACAAGAGTCAGTCAAACAATATATAAAGACTGAAAAATTGGAAGAAAGTGCAAAATATCTCACTTGAAAAACAACTGACTTGGAAAAGAGGTCCAGGAGAGATAACCTAAGAATTATTGGCCTACCAGAAAATCATGATGAAAAAAACCAGCCTGGACAGCATCCTCCAAGAGATTGTTAAAGAGAACTGTCCTAAAGTTCTAGAATCAGAGGGAGAAATGGTTATTGAAAGAATCCACTGATCTCCTCCTGAAAGAGATCCAAAATTGAAAACTCCAAGAAATATTGTAGCCAAACTCCAGAGCTACAAAGTCAAGGAGAAAATACTGAATGCATCCAAAAAGAAGCAATTCAAATATTGTGGAACTACAGTCAGGATTACATAGGATTTGGCAGCACTACATTAAAAGACTGGAGGGAATGGAATGACATTTTTCGTAAAGCAAAAGAGCTAGGACTGCAACCAAGGATCAACTACCCAGCAAGACTTACCATATTATTTCAGGCAAAGAGATGGTCAATTAATGAAATAAAGGACTTCCAGATTTTCCTTATGAAAAAGCCTGAGCTCATTGGAAAATTCGATCTTCACTTACAAGATACAAGAAATACAGAAAAACGTAATAAGGAAAAACATACATTCACACATACATATACACACACAGATGCTCACACATGCACATAACTTGGGACTCAATAAGAGCAAACTGTTTACATTTCTTTATAAGAAGCAGATACCTGTCAATACTGAAATCTGTATAAATATTGTGACACTTGAGGGGGATGTACACAGAAAGAGGTGTGGGTAGAAGCTAACTAATTTGAAGATTTTTTAAAAAAGTGTTAGGGGATTGTAAGGGGAGAGGAGGAAAGGTAGAGGTAGAAGATGGTAGATTGTGCCACAGAAAGAGGCATAAAACCCATACTGGAGCGGAGGGATGGGACAGAGGGGGATGAGCGTCATATGATTGTTATTCTCATTGGTTGTGATTTGAAGAGGGATCAATACAAATGGCTAAGTTTAGATTCTAACATGAAAAGACGCAAAAATTCATGATAATAGAGGGAAAAGAGGGAGGGAGAGGTGCAATGTATGAAATTTACTAGTATCGGTTTGGGTTCAACAAGGGAATAACATACTCTGTTAAGAATAAAAATCTATTGTACCCTTCAAGCAGTAGGAGGGATAAGGGGGGAGTGGTGTAAGAAGGAGAGCATATTCTGGAGGGAGGGGAAGAGTAGCAAGGGGGAAAGGCAGTAAAGAGGGGGGATAACAGGGAGGGAATACCAAGGGAGGTGGTGGTGAAAACGAAAAATTTTTAAGGAGGGAAAGGGAAAAGGAAGGAATAAAGATATAAACAGGGAAGGGAATAAGATGAAGGCAAACTCACAGATAGAAATCATAACTGTGAATGTGAATGGGATGAACTCTTGCATAAAACAGAGATGGATAGCAGAATGGATTAAAAACCACAAACCTACAATATGTTGTCTACAAGAAATACATGTGAAACAAGGGGAGACGCACAGGGTAAAGGTAAAATGATGGAGTAGAATATATTATGCCCTGGCAAAAGTAAAAAAAAAAACAACAGGGGTAGCAATTCTTATATCAGATAAAGCAAAAGCTAAAATAGATCTAATTAAAATAGATAAAGAAGGAAACTACATCCTACTAAAAGGCACCATCGAGCATGAAGCAATGTCATTACTTAACATATATGCACCAAGTGGTATAGCAACCAAGTTCCTAGAGGAAAAGTCAAGGGAATTAGAGGAAGAAATAGATAGCAAAATGATACTAGTGGGGGACCTCAATCTCCCCCTCTCTGAACTTGATAAATCTAACCTCAAAATAAACAAGAAGGAAGTTAAGGAGGCAAATAGAATTTTAGAGAGGCTAGACATGATAGGTTTCTGGAGAAAACTGAATGGGGATAAAAAGGAATATACCTTCTTCTCAGCAGTACATGGCACATTCACAAAAATAGACCATGTACTAGGGCATAAAAACCTCACAATTCAGTGCAGAAAGGCAGAAATATTAAATGCATCATTCTCAGATCATG
>CM053601.1:88312773-88332940 GCA_028646575.1 Pseudocheirus occidentalis
AGCTAGAGGGGTGTTGGAGGAGGGCATAAAAGGGAACAGATTGTGGGAGGGACCTTACAGTGGGATCAATGTTCTGGGCTGGGGGGTAGGGGCAAAAAGGGGAGAAAATTTGTAACTCAAAACCTTGTGGAAATGAGTGATGTAATGAAGAAAATAAATTAAAATTAAAAAAAAAAGAAAATGAAGTGAGATTCAATGACTTTATATAAAGACAGATCTAATCCAACTCAGGACTTGAAATGACTTTTACTTTAAATCAACAATAACTATAACATGAGAGGTACATAGAATGATTGATAAAATTTTCTCTTAATGATCAGATATCAAAGGGGAATTCAAAATTCTGAATCTGTGCAACTGTATTAAGTCAACTGAAAAAAAATATTAATTTAAGCTCCCTGGCCACTATTTCAGGTACTGAATGTGTATGTTTCAAATAATTATAGGGCAAAAACATTATTCAGATAGGATAAATAAGAATTTGAAATAAAATACACTTGTCTAAAATGGGATAATATTTTATCAAATATAAGGTACTAACGTAAGAACCAGTAAAAATGGCTCATTAAATCAATGTCTATTACTTCAGGAAAAGTCTCTCTGTTTACCTTAGTCACTATCCACTATCCACATAGTTAATGGTACTCTTAAAAACACAAAAAAAATTTAAGAAATTTCTTAAATGACCAAAAAAACTTCAGTAGGATTAATGAGATTAAAAAGCATTAAAATGCTAGAAAAAAGATATTAAAAGTAACATGCTGGATTTATATAAGATCTTCTAGGGATGGGCACTAAGGGCTCAAATAAAAACATGCTATGCCCCCATAACCCTCACCTACCACCCCCTACTTCAGAGGCAGTCACCACAGATCAAAGATATAACTGAGTTAGGTTTGTGGGTCTGCTACATCCCTCCTCTCCATCACTAACCGTAATAATCCACCATAGTATAGTTTCAACTGTCTGCATTCACAGGGGATGAGAAGATAGCGCTCCAATATAAGATTCTGGAAAAGAAGCTATGTTTGTTTTCCTGGCCAAAGAGGTTGAAGAAAAATGATCAGTCGTTGGAATTCTTTTCCATACAGTAAGAATCCTAACATTCTCTCCAAAGCTAAATTCTCATGATTAATGATGATAACTTATTATTGTCGTTGCTATTACTATTGCTTTTACAGTGATTGCTTAAAATATAATAACTAGAAATCTCACCAAGGGGAATTTTAAGTAATCTAGCTTGTGTTCTTAGATATTCATGTTACCGATGAAATTTGGAGTGTTGTGAATCCCCTTACTATGCAGAACTAAGGAATGATTATGAGCTATTTACAAGTCACTTTCACAGTCTATACAAAATTTATCAGAGGCTGACAAGTTGATTTTTTTTCTCTCTGGAGAAAGAAAGAGAATACAAATAAACAAGGTGAGGTAACTTAATGTTTGCATTTTTTGTCATAAAAAATAACAATAATCAACTTGCTACCGGTGTCTGTGATTAATTCTACTTACTGTGACAAATACATTCACGTATGAAATTCTGAAATTATTTACAATACAATGTGATACACAATAAAATATGATTCCTATCCTTTAAGATTATTTAGCTGTTAATATGAAAAAAACACAGATAATCTTAGTTTAGAATTAAGTATTTCAAAAACACTTTTTTTAAAAACTTATTTTCCATTATGAATACTTTGGCATTGTAACAAAATTTTAATGCAAACATTATGCTTTCATGTTTAAAGAATATATAGCAAAACAAACTCAAATACAAAGGACTATAAAATATATGAACTTGAGTTAAGGATATCTAGATATTTAGATTTTTTCTTAGCTCAGAGAGAACTCTGATTACCAAAACAAATTTTAAAATGTCCTTGAAAATTCAGTATTACAACCACTGCATAATCACTATTGCTCCCAACTATGTAGATATAATATTGATTCATAAAAATAATTTAAGAACAATGGTTTAAGTAGGTATTGCCTCAACTAGTACCCATGATTTTTAAACTACATGGAATGAAAAGCTTTTACAATGGAGACCTAGAGAAAAAAGGTAAAAACCATGAGAGAACATAAGGAGAGACAAGTGTTCCCAGTTGTCCGGTCTGCTACTGGAGTTTTTGCAAAGATTTTTCAGTGAACAATGGCAAGATGAACTTTATATACTGATACTTTTATGTGTACACTTACTGACCCTGGGCAAGTCATTTAACCCTGTGGGCCTCAGTTTCCTCATCTGTAAAATGAGTTAGAAAAAGAAATTAAAAACTACTCTAGTATCATCACCAGAAAACCCCAAATGGGGTCATGAAGTGATAGATACAAACAAAAAACAACTGAACAAAAACAACTTTTAAATCATGACAAAAAGTAGATATCTACAGATGCAACAGCCAAGTCGACATTAAAAATAAAAGAATGTAGCTTAAAATATAAAAGAATTTGTACCAGAACAATTTCTATCTTAATACCACAAGGAAAAAACAACAACCAAAAGAATACGGAAAATAATAATACCTGACATCTGTATAAAAAACTTCAGACACATTATCTTATTTGATCTGTACAACAACTTTTGAAGTAGGTTAAAAATAGTCCTCCATTTCTATTTTAATGAAGAAAAAATGGAGATTCAGAGAGGTAAAATTGCTTCCCATGTTATACAACTAGCATGATTAAAGATTAGATTTGATCCCTATTATTTTCTGCCTCCAGGTACAATTTGTATCCACCACAAATAAACAGTATACATATTAGTTTGTAGATTCTCCTTTGGGGAAGAAGAGTACAGTTCGTGGAAAGGGCTTTAGCCAATGTATCCAACTAGTTCCATTGTTACCCAAGAAGTCATAAACAAGAAACTCTATAAAAATGTTTATACCCATAGGACTTCTCTCCCAGGTGCAACTAATATTGAGGTTGGAGTTCAAAACAAGTATCATACTTGTAGAAATAGAAAAGGTTATTACCAACAGCCAGGTGATTCAGTGGATAGAGCACTGAGCCTGGAGTCAGGAAGATCTGATTTCAAATTCAGTCTCAGACACTTATTAGGTGTATGACCTTGGGCAGGTTGCTTATGGAAAAATATTGGTAGATTGCTTAGTACAGTCTCTAGCACAGAGAAGGTCCTATATAAATGCTGGTTCTCCTCTCTTCCCTATGTAGCCTCTGTATGTCTTACTTTCTTGAGCTATAAAATAGGGATGATAGCACCTACCTTGCAGAGTTGTTGTGAGATAATATTTATGAAGAGAAAAATGAGGTAATATTTATAAAGTGTTTAGCACAGGATATGCATAGTTTTGTTGTTCAGTTTTGTCCGACTCTTCATGACCCATGTGCCACAGCATGCCAGTGCTGTCCCTGGGGTTTTCTTAGCAAAGATGCTGGAATGCTTTGCCATTTCCTTTTTGTGCCTGCACATAGTTGGTTCTACATATTTTCCCATCAATCCTACCCCTTTATTTCCTGTTCTTTCTGATGTAAGAACAAGATTCAGCTTACCCAAAATCACTTCCAAAAAGCCTGCAGTAGCATGAACTTCTAATACTTTTGAGACAAATTTGTACCACTACAAATACAAAGTCATCAAAAGTTAGACTTCTAACATAATTGGTAGGGTACTTGCCTTCCTAGCAGAGTCCCACATACAAAGCCTTATATATGAGAAAGGGATCTAATAATACAGAGGTCTTTTCCCTGATTTGTCAGTGGGTCACACAACTGAGAGCCTAAATCAAAAATTGGCCATAATACAATTCTGGTCTGGTTGAGTACTTGTACACCTGCACAAGTGAGAAGTTCAGTTTAGTCCATAAGTGTGGCAAGAGCATTGGCAATATGGCTTCTGGTTCTCTAGCAGCTTCAATCATGCCTAGAGTGAAAGAAGGGGCTTGTGGTTCTAAGTCAACCATCACCATCACAGTGCTAAGACCCTATTTAAGTACCAGCTGTGAGATGGGTTTAATAAGGGGGGATTCACATAGTTCACTGTCACCAGGCCAGACACAGTAATTAAAGGTCTTGCACATGAACTGAGTGTAGAAAGGCCTTCAACAATCTAGCCTTTCATGAGTAGACACATAGTAGAAAGCATAATTTTGGGGAGTGTTAGCCAAATAACTGGAGTTTATTGGCATATTTATGGGGGCAGGAGGAAGACTTAACAGCTTCTTGAGTATGGAAAGTTCTGTTCCTTTACCTACAGTATCAGTATCCCTATACTACTATACTTTAGAAGGATGCCCTATAGGTATGAAAACAGGCAGCCACAGTTTTGGGGTTTAAATCAACATGGCCACACTGGGGAAAAGCTTTCCAAATGACGTAAATGAATGAGGAGGGTTTTTTCTTGTTATGTTTTTAGGATGTAAATATTTGGGGGATGTTAGCAGCTTATTCATGGAATTTTTAATTTCTACCAAAAATATTATTTCAGTACTGTGATCTCATTTATCCTTGCACTCCCTCAAACAATAAACACCACAGACCACCCATGCCTACTCATCCTGTTTGGGTTTTGTCCATGTCCTCTTGTATATTTGCCTGAGGAGGCCCACTCAAGAGACTGGGAGCTTTGCTGGAGGTTTCTCAATATCATGTATATACTGATATACATATCATATATGTATATATATTTATATATACACACACATATACACACAATATCTACCAATTACATAATACTATTATCCTTTTCCCTCCAACAATTATCTCCTAAAGTGCATTTCTTGATAGTTGCCTTTAAGTTGATTCACTTCAAAGGCATATGGCATATGTGATGTTTCTCTATATAATTGGCTTTACTACTAAATTAAAATAACACTGATAAAAAATCATAACTATAGACTTTTGATGAATGAACAGTTGGAACAAGTGAAAATTATGTCAAAATCTCCTAGACTTAGTTCTAGTGTAGGAAAAGTGAAAAATAACTGAAAAAAATCATTCAAGACTAAAAAAGAAAAAAATGATACCGTGCATACTTAATATTGTCATATTACTAATACTCCAGACCAGCTTATCTAACCTCAAAGCTCCAATGGAATTAATAGCTTCTGAAAGGTTAATATTACAGTCCAACTCAAGCACATGCTACTTTTCATCCTGTGTAAACTGGAATGAAATGTTGTTAGTTATGGTTAATCTGAATGCCCATTTTGCTGCTGTCACTCACACATAATTTATTCACTCTGTGCTATCATTCTTCTCCAGAAAATCTCTTTATTTTCATAGCTTTAAATTTAAAGATTTGTGATGTCACCCTTCTTCAGAATGATGATGGATAATGAAAAATGTGTAAAAATAAATTTTCTCTTCCTTATTAACTTGCTTAACTTCATAATTTCAAATCTTATCCTGCTTTCAAGATCTTTCTCAAATCACTCCACTCTCTATGAAGCTTATCTTAATGATTCCTCTTTTTATTGACCTCCTTCTTTTCTAGATTCCAATAATATTTGTAATCTGTCTGGTTTTTGTTTGTTTTCTGTTCACTATGAGCTTGACATCTTCATCATCTCAATCCAGCTAGCCTGACTGTGTCTTGAAAGGAAGTCTGGCTTCAACTCTTTACCCTCTATAGTACCTTTCATCATGTGGGGCATATAGTTAATTATTGATAATTTCTTATCCATTTATGAGGAATTGAAGATAATGAAGATATACTCATGCCTTACAAAAATACAAAAAAATTTAAAAACCTGAATAAAACAAATAATTTATAGATATACCAATACATTCAGGTATGCTAGATCAAGACGGCCTTGCAAAGATAAGAAGTGGTGTAGCAGAGTGCATACAGTTATATGTGGAGTCAAAAAGTTCCCTAGATTTAAATTTTGGCCCCAAGACATGTTTGATGCCTATATGATTAGAGGCAAGTTCTCAGAGCCTCAGGAAAAACCATATATTAAGTGAAGGGCATTTCCATATGACTACTCTCTTTATAGATAAAAGCATAGCTTGTAACCTGACTCCCCTCAGATAGACAGATGGACAGACAGATGGATGGATGGATGGATGGATGGATGGATGGATAATTACAAAAGAAAAACCCTGCTACTTCCATATTTTAGCAAACTATAATTTCATGTCTGAATTTCCTCCATCTTTGGCACAGAGGATAACATTGCCATGTCATCACTACTCTGGTGATAAACTGCAAACTTTGCTAGGCTTTTTTGTCAGGTGACAGGTTCATTGTTAGGCCTGTGTTCATAGTCTTTCCAGCTTGGTAAAACCTGCCAGAACCTGTTTTCCAACGGCAGAGCCATTGAGAATTTTCAGCCATCCATACCTTGCAAGACAGTATTGGAGAAGAGGTTTAATGGAAGATTGTCAGTACATGTTTCCAAAAGGAGACGTCACTAAGCACTGTTGAAATGATTAGAGACTAACCATTTATTTTAAACATTCAAACTGAAAGCAAATTCTAAAATAAACAAAGACAGCAACATCTATCTTTTTGGCTTAGTAGTCTAATATTTCTAAATTTTTCTAAAAATTTCTATAAAAAGTTTCTAAAATTTCTAAAATAACAAAGACAGTAACATCAATTTTTATACCTTAGCAGTCACTCTAATATTTCAAGGATTTGATTTCATCAGTGTATTTATGCCTCCTCTGACAAAGCAACTCACTACCTTGGCACATGATTTTTATGAATTACTGTGATTCAGCACCTAGTGATCCACCTCCTAATGATGGAGCTCTCTCAATTTAACCAAGCTGATTCTTAGATGGAAAAGAAACCACTAATTACCTGGTATATACTAATAGCAATTCTACCTTGATGTGGACTGATGGCATTTAGATTCTACAAACATGGACTTCAAGAAATCAGGGTCATTTTGACATCACATGTGACATCAAGACATCGCAGAGTTGAAATCATAAAAGAATAATGTGAAATACAGTCCCAGATTTCTGGGGCACCATATTCAGTGCAAACTGATCAAACAGAACAAATGTTCAGGTGATAAAACCAATTAATCTTCTTGTACTGAGTAAGTTAAGAATAGCTGGTAGGTACTCCTCAATACACATACGTGAACATGTACACATGCACACATACACACACAGTTGAATTGTCAACATACAAGTATTACTAAATTTTAACTAAGGACAGAGATAGGAACCAGGCAAAACAAAAAAGGATTCCTATTTTAATGAGTGAGTTTTGCTGGTTAATAAAATAAATAAAAATTAATGTGCCATGCACAAATTATTGATACTCTAAAGAACTGGGCCACAAGAAAAATGGACAATACTAACATTACATAGATCATTATTCAGTATCTATGGTGAATCTGAAAACTTTTTAAGAATGATTATTGCCTGAGATCATCATGTTCAATATCAAATTTTCCTTCCATAGTAGAGGAATGAAAGAAACACTTGATAAAATGCTAAATAAATCCATGTTTAACTTAAACACTTGAAGAGCAAATTGAGGGGGCAGAGCCAAGATAGTGGCATAGAAGCAGGAGAGCTCTGCAGCTCTCACATACCACCACAAATCCCATAAAATATGACTCTAAGCAAATTTTAGGACTCCAGAACTCACAAAATTACATAGGGGGCACATCTCCTACTGAAGGCAGCACAGCAGGAAGGGCTCATCACAGCACACTGGAAGTCAAAACCAGCCCAGCGTAAAACAATGACTCGGCCATGGGGTGGCCAGGACAAGCCACTCCTGGAGTTTCAGGAAAGTGGCAGCTGTGGCAGTTTCCAGACCTATCAAGCCATAGAAACAAGGACTAAGTGAAAGGTCAGTAGGACTCAGCTAAATGTAGAGAAGAAAAGCATCTGGCTAAAATGCCTCCACAGCAAGGAAGAGGCAGAAGAGGCCTACAGCAGCTTCCACGTGGCCACTTCAGAAGCTCCCGGCCTGCAGATTGCAGTGGGTGGGGGGAAGCAGTCATTCAGGGGCTAAGTGCTCTTGGGCTGAGTGTCCTGGATCCAGATTGTGGTCTTCAGTGGTGGTCCTGGGGTGCATTTTCAGTGAGCCAAAGCTGATGGGGGCTGCAGAGGCCTCTTAATAGCTCCAGCAGCTGCAAACCCCCCCAGTGATTTGGGACAGAGATTTCCCCTCTGGAAGCAGAGTTGCACAGAGCTAAACAGTCAAGTAATTCACATGAGCAGGCAAAGGAAGCAAAGTAAGGACAGCAACTAAACTTTAGATTCCTTCTTTGGGGACAAAAAGGATCAAAGCGTGGAATGGGAGGAAGAAACATGAAACCTGCCTACCAGCCATAGATCAGTTTAAGAAGAATTTTGAAAACCAAATAAGAGAAGTGAAGGAAAAATTGGGAAGATAAATGAGAATGATGAAAGAAAATCACAAAAAGAGAGTCAACAACCTGACTGAAGAAAATAAAACCTTAAAAATAGATTAATTCATATGGCAAAAGTAGCCCAGAAAGCCACTGAGGAGAAGAATGACTTCAAAAGTCAAATTTGCCATATGGAAAAAGAATCTCAAAAGCTTTCTGAAGAGAATAATTCCTTCAGAATTAGAGTGGAGCAAATGGAAGCAAATCAAGATACTATTCAACAGATCCAAAAAAATGAAACAATAGAAGGTAATGTGAAACGTCTCCTTGAAAAAAACCACTGACCTGCAAAATAGATGCAAGAGAAACAATTTAAAAATTATTGGACTACCTGAAAGCCATGATCAAAGAAATAATCTAGAAATCATCCTTCAAGAAATTTTCAAGGAAAATTCCCTTTTAGAACCAGAGGGCAAAATAGAACTTGAAGAATTCACTGATCACATCTTGAATAAGATCACCAAAAGAAAACTCCTAAGAATGTTATAGCCAGATTCCAGAGTCCCCAGATCAAGGAGAAAATATTACAAGCTGCCTAGAAGAAGCAATTTCAATGCTGTGGAAAGCAGGATAACCCAGGATCCAGCAGCTTCTACATTAAGGGAATTAAGGGCCTGGAATGTGATATTACAGAGATCAAGGGAGCTAGGATCAAAACCAAGAATCAACTATCCAGCAAAATTGAGTATGGTCATTCAATGAGGTGGAGGACTTTCAAACATTCTTGGTGAAAAAAACAGAACTGAGAAGAAAATCTGATTCACGAACACAAGAAGCATGAGAAGATAAACATGGAAAAGAAATCATAAGGAACTTATCAAAGGTGTGCTATTTACATGCCAACATGGGAAAATGATAATTGTTACTTATGAAACTTTTCTCAGCATAAGGATAGGTGAAGGGAAGACAAATTTGTGTGTGTGTATACACACACATATACATATATGCACATATGTATGTGTATATATGTATGTGTATATATATACACACATATATGTGTGTGTGTATACACCTAGGTCTATATAGGAATGGTTACATATGTGTATGAACACATATCTGAGTATGGGTATACATGTGTTCAAAGAGGGCACAGCATTGATTCAACAGGAAGGGACGATACTGTAAAAGGTAAAATTCTGAGGTAGGAGAGGATTAGAATGAGACAAGACAGGGAGACAGAACAGAGTTAATCATGACATATAGAAGAGGCAAGGGATAATTGTTACAACGGAGGGGAAGAACAGGAAGGCAAAATGGAAAGAGTCAACCTTACTCTCATTCAATTTGCCACATAGGAGAGTAGAGGGGATGGGGATGAGAGGTAGGACGACGGAGGGGAAGGCAGGGTTGGGGGGAGGGTTGATGGAAGTGCATATTTCTGTAAAGGTCCAGGGAAAGGGTAGAGAATAGAACAAGTGGGGGCCGGATAGGAAGGAGGGACATATAATCAATCTCTCACAATATGCCCACTGTGGAGATGTTCTGTATAATTACACATATACAGCCTCTATTTAACTGCTTGTCCTTCCAGTGGGGGAGGAATATGAGGGAGGAAGGGAAAGAATCTAGATTTTAAAGTTCTATAATTAAATGTTAAAATATATATATATATATATTTGTGTGTATAACAATATTAATATTATTATTAGCTACATCCAGCTGGGAATTAAGATATACAGGCACTGTGGTAGGGAGAGCAATCCTGCCCTACTGGAAAGTCAGAGGGGCAAGGGGGAGGACATAGGAGAGAGCAGATTGGGGGAGGAGTTATGCAGTGGAATGGCTGTTTTGAGGTGTTGGGTAGGGGAAAGATCAGAAGAAAATTTGTAACTCAAAATCTCGTGGAAATTAATGATGTAAACAAGAAAATAAATAAATGAATAAAAAAAAGAATAACTTGAGGAAATTCTAAAACTTTCATACCAATAGCCAAAAAATGGATTAGAGTTGAAATATCATTGAAAAAACAGATGTCAGAATTATGGGTATCTGGGAAATTCCAAAATATTTTAACATTAAAATGATGTGTTCAGAAGTAAAAAGTGGGATATGAAAATGTCACTCAATCTAATAAATAGACAGCAATTATTATGATGCTCAGAGTATCAAATTGCTATCTTGGGCACTGGGGATAAAAAGGTAAAATAAGACATAGGTGTTATTGAACTTCTGGCCTAATGCAGCACAAGAAGCATATGCAAATAAATTTACTATAGGGTAAAATACACAAACTGCACAAAAATATGCAGGGAATTATGAGAGGTTTGAGGAGAGAGATGGTAGGTTTTTATCCTTGGCAATATTTCAAATCCCAACAGCATTGCTGTCTCTTGGTAAAAGGAGGCTTTTTCCAGATGCCAGAAAATCAAGTTTTGCTTTTGTTTTACTCAGTATTCATAGGAAGCATCCTTTAATAGTTTTATGAGTTTTCCTGGGAAATTTATGCCAAGAAATCTGGAGCCTTTTTCTCCCTGTTAAATACTTTGTTTGCTATAATAATCTCCTGTCTAGTTATTAGATGGAGTGACATTTTCATATCCCACTTGATTGTGCCTAGGAAAGGATTAAAACATGACTGCCTGGCTACCTTCCTTAAATGGAAACTCTGGGAGGACCCATCCATTTAGAGTGAAAAGGCAGAGGCTACTTAGAAATTCCAGGGCTTGTAGAGAGCTTCAGCATTGAACAACTGGGGAATGGTAGAGGTATTCCAGAATGCAACTTGGAAAGGAATATCAAAGTTTTAGAATTTCCTTTGAGCAAATAAGTCATTTTGACTATTATAAATTCCAAATTTACTTCAAAGGACATATGAAGGAATCTATCTGCACTGAGAGAAAGAATGGATGAATGGAAGTATAGAGTGATTTTACATATACGTATACACACACACATACATATGCATTTGTGTCTAATGGTAGCCATCTCCATGGTGGGGGGAAGGAAAGAAAAAAATGTACATGATAACTTTATTATATATTTAAAGGGAAGAGTAAGCTGTACACAATAGATTTGCAATCATCTTTCTTTTTTTTAAATCTACTAGGCTATGGAAGTATCTGTTCTATTCTGTAAATTAAAAATAAAATAAATAAAAACTTAAAAATAAATGCTTGCTGACTGCTTGAGCAAGGGCATTGTAGTAAAGTACAGGAGATACAAAGATGAAATCAAAATGGGCTTTACTCTCAAAGAGCTTACATGTTACAGGGAAAGTATTATCACTGGTAAGTGAATATGAGGTTCTTTGAGAACATTAAAAACTCCTACCTTCAATTACTGACCTCACTCCCCATGGTTCACCTATCATTCTAAGTGCATGACTTCCAATCCATAGTAAGCCCCCAATTTCCCAATTTCTCCTTTAGTTTCAGTCTACCTTTTTCTTTCTTTCTTTCTTTTTTTTGCTTTTTGGAGGGCAGTTGGGGTTAACTGACTTGCCCAAAGTCACATGTCTAGTAATTTTATCAAGTGTCTGAGGCTGGGTTTGAACTCATGTCCTCCTGACTCCAGGGCCAGCGCTCTATTCACTGTGCCACCTAGCCACCCCTCAGTCTATCATTTCTAATAGACAGCTGGATCTTTCCACTTGGATGACCTATGGTCATGTCAATCTCAATATATACAAAACACAACTCATTATTTACTTTCCTAAACTTTTCCCTTTTCCTAACTTTCTTATTTCCATGAAAAGTATAACCACTCTTCTTGTCACCTGCTTTCACAACTTAGAAAGTATTCTCAATTTTTCATTACTCACCCCCCCCATTTCCAATCAGTTCCCAAGTCTTGCTACTTTTACCTGTATAACATCTCTTAATCTATATTTTTCTCTATTCAAATGGATATCCCCTTAGTTGAGGTCCTTGTCACCTTTTACTAAGATTAGGATTACTTCCTCTCTGCCTCCTCTGCCCCAACCCTATTCTTGGAATGATTTCCATCTTATCTCCTTTTCTTGGAAATCTTTGCTCCCCTTAAGATTCAATTAAAATGCCATTCTCAACATAAGGCCCTTCCTTATTTTTCACACCTTTTCTATTTGCCCATAAGTCAATTTATCTTCATACTTATTTATTTATCTATATTTTGTTTCCCAAGGTAGAATATAAGCTCCTTCACAGCAGTTTGCTTCAGTTTTGTCTTTATATCTTTAGCTCCCAACATAATATTTGGCTTATTTGTTGAATAGAATGTAAGTGGACTAATCAAGTAAGGCTTCTTATAGAAGGCACCTGAATCAAAACTTGAAACTAGAAGGAATCTAGAAATTCTTAGAGATGGAGGTTAGGAAGGAGTGTTTTCCAACTGTCAGAAATAGCCTATGAAAATGTTTAGATACATGTCACATGCATCTGAGACATTATATTCAGGATGGTCTGGGTGGAATATATGTTATAAGTAGAGAGAAATGAAATAAGTTGAGAAAGTGGGAGCTAGACTATGAAGGTCTTTCAATCCAGAGGTGAAGAATCTACATTTCATAAAAATGAGTGTTGGTAGATGAAATTATCTACTCCAACTGCAAAAATAACTGCATAATTTTAAAATAAAGTTAGAAATTATAAGGAAAACATTAAGGTTGATAAAAATAAAAATTTCCCTAGATGATAACCTATCTCCAAATAGCAAGCAGCCTTGCCAAATACTGAGAAAAACTGGATTCAAGCCTCTAAAATAGTGAAATTAATTTGTATGCTGTATATTCATTTCACATTTAAATAAAAGATAGTAGTGTCTCACTCTTTAATTATTTGGATGGTCCATTTAATTGTTGTCATTATTTACAGAATTATTTTGATATTGTTTTAAACTGAATTTGCTTTTTAAATCATTGCTTTCATCTAAAACTTATTTTTAAGTTTTTTTAAAGTTTCAAATACTTTATTTTCTCCTCTAAAACATATGATTTCCTGTCCTGAATTCAACTCTTCTCTTCACTTAGGAATATTTCATCTGCCAGTCTCTTGAAATTTAAGTCCATTTTAATGATGAGCAATTCTACATCCAGATGCCTACATAACAAGAGATCATTATAGATTTGTAACAGTTAGGTAACTCAAATTTCTTAAAATCTAAACATGACCCACTTTGGCTACAAAGATCCTGGCTCAGTATCCTATTCATAATCAATAGAGACTTTTTCAAAGTTAGATGATTCTAATCACCACTCAATTGTCAATTTGAGGGATGCTATGAGTAAAAAGAATGTTATACTCTATATGTGAACAAGAGAAAATACTGCCCAATCAAGACTTCCTCATATAAAAGCTAAATTTTAAGGTTTCTTGTAGCCTGTCTGATGAGGGATTTAAAAAAAATGATGATGAGTACTGTTTGTTCTAAACGTTTTGTGGCAATTCAATTTTCATAAGCAATGTAACATTACTGGCATCTTCAGTGATGTTATACATATCAAAGGTGGTATGGTTTAACAACTGAGGTGATCAAAATGATGAAAGGAAACAGTGCGAGGAATCAGTTTTTCCTTAGCTAAAGTCAAATCTGCAGCATGAAACTTATCTAGGTTTCTTGTAGCTAATTAGTCTGATGGCAATTACTGAATACATGAAAAAAATTCAGATCACAAGCACACAGAAACATGCTTCTTCTCAGCAGACTTCCCTTCATATTTTACTGAAGAAAACAACAATAAAAAATGCGGCTGTTTGCCTGGAGCTCCCTGCTCTTACCTTTTCACCTCTCATCCTTCTGATGTCATCTCTTACTATGTACTTCTTCACTTGCAGTGCCAGGTGAAGTGGTGGCCCTTCTTTTTGCCATAGTTAGCCCTTCTATCTTTCCTCTTTATCCTATCCCCTCCAATCTTCTTCAGCATATTGTTATTATCATCATACACAGTATCTCTCTAATATTTCTCTATATACTATCTCCTTCCTGCTACCTACAAACATGCCTGTGTCTCCCCAATCCTGAAAACAAATACAACAAAAAATAAGAAAACTCATCTTAATATCATCATACTTACCATCTGTTCTAGCCATTTTCCTGTATCTCTCCTTTCTTCTACTTCTCAGCTGAACTCCTCGAAAAGGCATTTAACACTTAATGCCTCCACTTCCTGAAAGTTACAGGCACCACTAACCTTTCAATCACCCAGGTTAGTAACTTAAAGCTTCAAAATGCATTAAGACTCTTGGGATACCCTGTATATTATGGGTACGAACTTAGCAAATCATTGAATACCAGGGAGAGGTAAGCAACCAGGATGACTCCAAAGTTGTCCACTTGTGAGACTGGAAAGATAATGATGTCCTTCACAGAAAGGTGAGGTTGAGGTAGAAGAAAGGTAATGAGTTCTATTTGGGACACATTGGTTTGAGATGGCTATCAGACATTAGAGTTGAAGATTCTGAACTAAAGTACAGGAAAGAGACTTGGTATAGATTTGGGAATTGTCTATATAGAGATTGTAGTTGTAAACTGATTTGCTCATAAAGACAGATCATAGAGAAGAGGCCCAACATTGAGCCTTGGGCTTAAATACATGTATAGGGAATATATCATGGAAGAAATTTTTGCGAAGACTGAGAAGGAAAGGTCATACAAGTAGGAGGTGAAGCAGGAGAGAGCAGTACCATTAAAGATCTGAGATACAGGAGGACAAAAATCAAATGTGTCTATAGTAAGTCTGGTGCCAAATATGGTGAGTTCATGGGAACAGGAGGCCACTGGGATGCCTACAGAGGGTTAAATTTGTCCAGAGGTCATAAATAGTAGGTAAAAGGTGTGGTACTGATCAGTGGTGGGACCAGACTAAAAGTAACCATTACACTTTTAATGTGGGTGAAGAATGGAGAACCGGTCTCAAAAGAAAAAAGAAAAAGAAAAAAAAAGGACATTTAATAACTATTGAGGAAGAACTTCCAGTATAGAAATTACTACAAACCAGATTACAATGCCTTGAGCTGTGTGTAGAAGGTGAGAACACTACATAAAGAAGGCAGACCCATGAGAGAGGGAGTAGATTGGGGGGAAAGGAAAAGAAAGATTCTAAGCAACTAATGCAAATATGGAAAGCAAAAAACATGACAACTGAGTGAGTTATAGTCTCAGAGTGGTTTCTACATACAGGGAGAATATAGTATTACTTCTCTATAAATAGAGGATGCCTACTCCTCAAAAATGTTAGTTTGAAATATCTGAATAAGGCCCATACTGTTATAGGACAATGACAACAAAAGTATCTGTCTTACAATTTGAACACATTTACTTCTGGTAACTTTAATTCTACTGATGAAAAGAGATTCATATTCTCCATTTCATTCTTTCAAGAGTAGAGATTATTGTTAGTAATCCATGATGGCACATCAGCTGTGGCTATGCATAATTATTGAATATTCCTCTATCTCAGCTCCCTCATTTGTGAAATACAAAGAGTAATTCTACATATGTCTTTTTGTGCATGTGGAAGAAGAAACATGACTAAAATGTGAGAAAACTGAAAAGTTTTTCATATACACATAAAAATGGTTTATTTCACAACATAAATAAATTAATAGCTAGCCTTCCTCTCAACTCTGTAGTGAGCTGCTGCAGCAAACTTATGTCAATTCCGTACCAAGAAGACTAAGAAGGAAGCTGGAGTAATGAAATGAAGGAAAGAAAGAAAGAAAGAAAGAAAGAAAGAAAGAAAGAAAGAAAGAAAGAAAGAAAGAAAGAAAGAAAGAAAGAAAGAAAGAAAAGTTTTTGAGAAAGGGAGGAAGGGAGGAAGGGAGGAGGGGAGGAGGACAGAAGGGAGGAAAGAAGGAAGAACCTTTAGATGGAAAGTTGGAAAGGATTTTAAAGTTCACCTGGTTTCACCACTTGATTTTACAGAGGAGGAAACTGAGGCACAGAGCAGTTGTGACTTTTCCAACTTCATAGCAATTTCATCTCCACATCCTCTTACTTTAAACCTAGTGTTCATCCTATTTTTACAGTGAAGACTGAAAAGCTAGCAGTAATAAAATTGACTGGGGAAGCAGGAAACTTCATCTTATAGCATAAAGTGTATCCAAAACCTGCAGGCATTTCTCATTAAAAGTTCTATCTCTATGTAGATATTATTCAAAACATATTTATTATGGTTCAACTATCAGCAAGTAACTGTCCTCAACATTAGGAAAATAGAAACAACATGAAAAATAAAATAAAAAGTCCATAGTGACAAGTTAATTTGACATCTGTAGACTATGAAAAAAGACTTTTCAGGATCAGTTTTTACTTCGGGATAGACATTTATCCCTTATCACTGAGTAGCATGTTAGAGTGCAAAGTACTATGTTAATATATAATGGACTACTGGCTTCTAGCCTTATTCAAGCAATCTTAGAGACAATTTTTGTCTGTGCTATGCAGAGAAAACTATTATTTTTTGCCTAATGTAGAAAAAAATACATTTTAAATAGAATTTTAGAGTTGAAAAAATGTTTAAAATAGTTACTCTTTACTACTTTTTTCAGATTAGGAAACTGAGGCCTAAAGAGTAAAATGAAGTTCCCAAGGTCTTGCTAAATTGTATGCCAGGGCTGATTCTGAACTACTTATGGCACACACACACTTCAGCATTTAGAATAACTTTATTAAGCAATTGCAAACTTTAAATGGTGGAGAACTTCTTTCCCAAATATTTTCAGTTTCCAACATAAAGTCAGTCAATAAGTATTTATTGTAACACATACTACATGCCAGGCATTATGTTAAACCCACGCATGACAAGAGGCAAAAAACAATCCCTGCCCTAGAATAGGTACCTACAAGATAAACACAGAGTAACTGGAAAGTAACCAGAAAGAAAGGTACTAGTAACCTACTCCTTAAAAAAATCACCTTATCAATTGAGAGGAGGATGGATAACTTCCAGGAAAGAAAAAGTCTTTTTCAACAGGACCTGGCAGGAGATTTAGATAAGGATCTGAATAAAGATTGTGGAGGTGATTATAAATAATGGGATGCATAAGAGAGAAGTTGTTAAAGTAGAAAGAACAAGATTTAGCAGGCATATGGAGGAAAAGACCATGGTTAAAGGTGTGGGAAACAGGAGAATAATGTCAACAGTGATATGGAAGTTAGGGAGAGAGAATGATTTTGTGAAAAGATAATGAGTCTGAGATGCTTAGGACAGGTATTAGGGTTGGATGTCAAAGTGGAGATAGGTAGTGATACATGGAGGTGACTATGATTGGAGAAAGCCCTGCTATTCAAATATTTTTTTTTTTTGCTTTTTGGAGGGCAGTTGGGGTTAAGTGACTTGCCCAAGGTCACACAGCTAGTTTTTTGTGTAAAGTGTCTGAGGCCGGATTTGAACTCAGATACTCCTGACTCCAGGGCTGGTGCTCTATTCACTGCGCCACCTAGCTGCTCCTATTCAAATTTTTATCCCAATTACTCTAAAAACTATGTCTAAAATTATTAGATGAGAAAATTATGGAGTGTATTTCATTTCTTTATTTCAAAAACAAACCAAAATAGATAACCCTTCTTCTAAACATACTTAAAATCCTGAAAATTACAAAATTGGTATTTTCTTACTGATTTACATTTAAGGCACAAGCCAAAATACTGTAAATATGGAACTGATTTTTGACCATGCCTAATCTGACAGACATGAAACCCACTGTGTCCCCTACCATGTAGGTGGGGTAGCATCTTTCATTGGCTACCTGTGTTATTTAAAGTGGCTAGACTGAGAAGTTCCCCTTTTTCAGCTTGCTTTCTTTCCTGCCATCTTTTCAGTTTGTTCTCTTCTGTGCCTCCTATCTGCTGATCCTAGCTTGAAGGCCATGAGCTGAACCAAATGAGAAGGAAAGGATTATATATACTTCCTCTTCTCTCCTTTTCTTACCCCCAATATGAGAGATGGGTCATAGGGGCTATTTGTTTCTGTTTTCTGTTGCTTGTCCTCAGTTCCAGATTTTGGACGTACTCCTGGGAATCCTGGCCTTGGAGCTAAGACTGCAGGCCAGTTGGTGGAGCCACCCAGACATGGATGCCCAGAGCATTCAAGGTATCTGGGAATCTAGTCAAAGGTGGGTTTTGGACTTCGAATAGTTTCTGTGTTCTATTGAAACCGAGCTAAACTGCGAATCTAATACCCTTCCACTCCCTAAAAACTGAAGTTGTTCATGGATGGAGGGGATTTAGCCTCCCATCTGTTGGGGGTGTGTATGTTTCTATATTTGTGATTATACTGTTTGGAAGTAAATGGATTCCTCTGCAAAAGCTCCATTGTGTTACATATGTAATGCAATATCATATTTATTCCTAAAATGTAGATAACATTTTATGTTTTAATGTTGTTTGTGCTTTTTTTAGAAATAGAGCAAAAGGAATTACTTTCCTTTTGCATTTTATATGATTTATTGTATTTTATAATTACTGCTCAAACATGTGATATAGAATGGAATTCAAAATTGTGTTTTTAAGAGTGGAGACAATGAGTAATGGAGGGTGACTTATTGGGTTTTCCACTGCATTGTAATTAAAAATTCTTAGAAGGTAGCCTACAGGGAAAAAAAAGTTGAGTTGATTTACAATCCTTCTTTACTGTGTTGCTGGACTTAAAAAAAATTCTAAAGGTGAACAAAGGCTTATCTTACAAGTTCCATAAATAAAATAACTGTAAGTAGTCCTCTAATTTATGAATTTACTGATAATAATATTTTCCTATTATCAACTTGTTCTTTAGCTGGGTACATTAAAATACATTGGAATGCAAATCTGACTTTCTTTTAATAAAGACAGAAATAAACAATCTTTGTCTTCAGAAGTTTATATCCTATTAAGGTGATACAACGTGTACCTTAAAGCAAGTACAAAGGATATGAAAGTAATATAAAATAATATCAAGAAGTAATGAACTAGGGGGGCAGAGCCAAGATGGCAGCATAGAAGCAACAAGTTTCTCATCTACCACACAGCCACCTTAAATGATCATAAAATATGACTCTAAACCAATTTTAGGGCTCCAAAATTCACAAAAATACAGAAAACACATCTCTCACTGAAGGCACCTTGGCAGGTGGGGCTCATCACAGCTGGCTGGGAGCTGAAACCAGCGCAGCCTGAAATTGCAGCCTGGCCCCAGGGAGGTCAGAAAGAGCCACAGCTGGAGAGTGGATTGGTGGCACTTACGGCAGTATCCACATTTATCAAGCCAGGAGAAATAAGGCTAAGAGAAAGGTCAGTGAAATTTAGCTAAATTTGAGGGAGAAAAGCAGCCAGGACAAAATGCCCCTGGGGTAAGGAAGCAGCAGGGAAGCAGCAATAGAGGCAGGAACAGCTGCAAGTGGCAACTGCCTCCACTGGGCTGCTTCAGAGTTCCTGGCCTGCAGATTGCAGGGGGTTCAAGGCAATTAATCAGGGCCAAGGGCTCTTGCGTTGAGTGGCCTGGATCCATAGTGTGGTCTTGGGTGGTGGTCCTGGGGTGTGCTTTCAGCAACCCAAAGCAGGTAGGAGCTACAGGACTCCTCTAACAGCTGCTGCAGCTGTTAAACCCCAGCAATTTGGGACAGAGCTTTCTCCCCTGGAAGCAGAATTCCACAAAGCAAATAAATCAAGCAGTTAATTGACTGGCCAAAATTAACAGGAAAAGGAAGAAAAGTAAGAACAGCAATAAAACTCTAGAATCCTTTTTTGGGAACAAAAAGGATCAAAGCATGGAATGGGAGGAATACAACACAGTCAGAACTCCTACACCAAATGCTTCCAAGAAAGATGAAGACTGCCTACAAGTCATAGATCAACTTAAATAGGACTTTGAAAACCAAATAGGAGAAGTGGAGGAAAAATTGGGAAGAGAAATGAGAATG
>CM053601.1:88333440-88372274 GCA_028646575.1 Pseudocheirus occidentalis
GGGTTAGGTGTAGGGGAAAGCTGGGGAGAAAATCTGAAACTCAAAATCTCATGGAAATGAATGATGTAAACAAGAACATAAATAAAAAATTTAAAAATGAAGTATTGAACTAGGGGCAGCTAGTCAAAGCAGTCGATAAAGCACTAGCCCTGCAATCATGAGGACCTGAATTCAAATCCTGTCTTAGATATTTATTAGCTGTATGAACCTGGGCAAGCCATTTAACCCCAATTGGCCCCCCACCACCCAAAAAAGAATATATTAATAAATGGGGCATCAGAAAAGGCATCAGCGACCAGGTGGCATGTGAATCATCTTTTCATGGAAGTTAGGGCTTCTTCCAGTTGAGCAAAGGCATAGAGGTGAGGAACAAATGTCACATATAGAAAACAAGAAATAACATATAAGGTGGCCATGTGTAATCAGACTGGAAAGATAGATTCAAAGGAGATTGAGAAGGGCTTTAAATGTCAGTAGAGTTAATATATTATCCCATAGACTAAAGGTCAGCAAACCGCAACAGTGTTTCTGTTTATTGTTGTGTTTTTTAATGTAAAAATCAGTCTTAATTCCTAGGACATATGAAGATAGGCCATAACCCCTATACCCTATACCCTGTGATGGTCACTAGTGGGCCACTGCAGAGGAATGACCTGTACTTTAGGAATATCAACTGATAAATGGAAGATTGAATGAAAGTGGTTAATAGACTGGATTTGGGGGAAACTCACATTACAATAGCAGTTGTATTAATAGAAAGATAGATAAAGAAGATATTGCAGACAGTCATGGAAGTAACAAGCAATTA
Source organism: Pseudocheirus occidentalis (assembly GCA_028646575.1). Classification (NCBI taxonomy): domain Eukaryota; kingdom Metazoa; phylum Chordata; class Mammalia; order Diprotodontia; family Pseudocheiridae; genus Pseudocheirus; species Pseudocheirus occidentalis. The sequence continues at coordinate 88,334,249 of CM053601.1, forward strand.
ATAAGTGCCTACTAAGTATTTGTTAATTACTAGGTACTATAGGTACAATGAGATACAGCTCTAGAAAACTGGCCTCAGAATCAACTTAGCCTCTGAGATACAGTGGCTCTATAACTCTGGGAAAGGCATTTGCCATTTCAATACCCAAGTACTTTGGTAACTCTGATCTGCATTAGAAAAAAAAATTCCTTACTAGGAGCTCCCTGCACCAGAAAACAAACAAACAAATAAATAAATGTAGCCCCTTTAAAAAGTGTAAGACACTATACTAGAAACTGAGGATACAAGGATACAATTTATGTGTGCATGTATATGTGTGTATACATATATGTACATGCATATATATATTGAGTTCTATTTTCGACAGTTTTTATACTTAAATTTTTGAAACCCTTGCAAGTTTCAGGAATTCAAATTTCAGGAATTCTTGAATTAATCAAATAAAATGCCCATCAAATATATGACTCTCTAAATTAGAAATAGGCCCTAAACTATTTTTGGTTAGTGCAGTATCAATGATATTTCTTTAGGAGGTTTAATTTGTTATACTGTCTTTTGTGAAAGAAAAAGAAATGTAAAAGAAGTTACTTTCACATGACAGAGGAGGCATTACTAGACTTTAAACAGCCATGTTGTCAAGGCTCTCAACAAAATATAACTTACGCTAAGAAAATGGATGCTGAAATCACTGTGTGCAGAGTTCTCATGAGTCTTGTCAAGCTAACCCATAATAGTATTCTGAAGCCATTTCCTATTAGAGAGAAGCAGATAGTCACAGGTAGAGAAGGACAATATGTTTTATTAAAAAAAATTTCCCTGGCCATCCATTAAAATTTCATAGTTGTTGAACTATGTAGACAAACAAAAGACTTAGCTTATTGATGAGTTTAGAATTAATCTGATCACTCTCTTTACCTTGTTTCCTGCAGTTTTGAAGGAGAATTTGACAATAAGAAGACAATGGCTCTATACAGAAGGTATTGATAGACTCTAATGTGGGAAAAAAATGCAGAGACCCATCACTATTTCTCTGACTATTTGCCACATCTTCAGAAAGGGCTGAACAAGTTTAGTAATGACTGAAACTGGGAAGTAGAATACAAGTGAGTGAGAGAGAGAAAGAGAGAGAGAGAGAGAGAGAGAGAGAGAGAGTAGTATAGTAGATAGAGAACTAATCTAGGATACAGAAAAACTTGGGATCAAGTCTCATTTCTAATACATCCTGGAAAAGTCCCTTAACCTCTCTATTCTAACTTCTCATTCTAAAACTCGTAAAAAAGTGACAATTTGCAGAGGAAGAGGTGTTCCCTCACCAGGACTTCCCTATACTATTGAAACTATAAGCCTATTCCTAAATTCATTCCCTTATTTTAAAGTGAGGAAATGATGAATTTTTTAATGCAAGTTTTTATAAAGATCAAGTCATCACTTAAAGGAAGACTCAAAACTCAATGTGGTTGATATGTACGTTCACATTTGTATTAAATTATCTTTCATTTTTAGGAGCTGACTTTTCCCAATTTATAAAAGCTTGTGGTATTGTATGAATTCTATAATATAAGGATGAAGCTAAAAACAAAGAACTAATGGGTTTTCCTAGTTCTTACAAGTTTGGAATTGTTTCCAACATTACTTCTTAATTAAAATGTCCTCTTTTCAGCCCTACACAACAATGTCCAATGGCTTCCAAATGTAGATCAAATGCTAAACAGACAGCACAAATCAGTGAAAAATACTTCAAGCCCCTTCAATTCACTCTATGACTATACCCTTTGCCACAACAGGCTAGATTCTCTCTGCTTTCCTAGGCGGCTTTTAGCAGCTTATATGCTCATAGAAGTCCTCAATCTGTAGTCAATCAGGTATACAGAGACAAACTTAACTAGTCTGCTTTTCAGATGACAGTCATAAAGTCCATTCCCCCTCTAACTGGAGGTTTTCCAGTTCGGAAAACAAATACATAAACAGTTATTTATATGAGGGCATCTAAAGGAGCCAGAGGAAAACATTATCATTTATGCCTTCTCTTAAAGGATAGATATGTTTCTAATAATTGGTCTGTAAGCTTAATGCCAAATTATATTTCCCCATGTGTAGCCAATACAATATTTACAGTGCCCATGATCACAATAAAGACTGTCATTGTATCAGATGACATTCAATCACAAAATATGCCAAACTCTTCAGATAGAGGATAGAACTGAAGGAATTATTTAGACCAGGAAAACACATCCCAAAACCAGTAAGCCAATTCCATCATAATACCAAAGATATTCAGAAGCCATAGTAACACTGAGAGCCACGCCGTCCTTCAGCCTTCCCACAAAGCAATATAAGATCAATATTTACTCACAAAACTGTCTGTCTCCTTGCCTGAGCTCCTCTATCCCCCACCATCCAGCTAGCTCTCAACAAGCTTCCAGGGGATTCTGCTTCCCTTCAACAAAACTCCTCCCACCACAGGCTCCATGTGACTATATTCAGCCTATGAGGGGGCAGATTTTATCTTCACAGCAGGGAAGCTTCCTGTGGGCTCTGCCGCACCTTTCACAGGCTCCATGTGATTACATTCAGCCTATTAGGAGGCAGAGTTTACTTTCAAAGCAAGGGAGGTCTTCAAAGTACTCCCCCCACCCAAGTCTACTTATTAAGGGACAGTGAATATCTTGAAATTTCCATTCCCATCACACCATGGACTTCCATTATAAAATTGGACATTTTCCTCACAAGAAAAACAAATTGCTATATACATACATATATGCATACTGTAATGTCAAGCAAAGGCAACATCCAAGGCTCAGATTACCAGCATAGCAAATCCCATTTATTCAGCAAAACATTCACAGAACAGAGAAAGTCAAAATACAGTGTAATTCATTCACTTAGCAAGTAAGTTCTCAATTCAATTGCAAAGTACCAAGGTCCAGGTATCCCACCCCTGGATCAGTAGTCAAAGTAACCCACTCCTCGGCAGTACATTCATTTAGTCTCTTCTCAAATGGAGAAAAGTTTCCAATCATAAACAAAGTACATTCATTTAGTCGATCAGAGAGCACAAAAAGGCCAAAGGTTTCCCACCCCTGGACACTACTGAATTACAATACTATCCATTAACACCAAGCACTTTCTCAAAAGGGGTAGGAGAGCACAAAAAGCCATCCACCCTTAAGCTACAACAAGGTTAAGATACCATCTCAGCATGGAAAAAGCAAGGAAAGGCCCTTTTTTCATCATGACTCCAGGCAAGCCTTCAGCAATCTCAGTTCCTGAGGAGACAAGGCTCAACAAAGCCATAGCCAGTGTCTTCATCAAGTCAGTCTCTGCCTGTAGAACAGTCCCAGAACCCCTGAAAACATCAGCATGGCCCTCTTCCAGGATTTCTATAAACATACTGCAAGAAAATCTCCCTTCAGGGATTCTGAACCAACAGCAAGGTTTCAGGACCTCTACAACATCATCACTGTCCTTCACCATCAGGTGAATCTGGCAAAACAACATCAAAACAGACAAACAAAATACCAACATCACAGCCATGCCTCCTCAATTCTCCACACCTCTGGGTGTCAGTTCTCAAAAGTCCTGGGCATCTCCAACTGGCCCTCAGAAGTCTTTCAGCAACGTAGGCTCCACAATACTGGATACTGCTCTCCAAAAATCCTTCTGGCCTTCTCTCAGCTTGGGTCTCTCTCCCAATTCACAGCTCCTCCCAGTTCAGCCCTCTCTCTTCATGTCAACAAGTCCATCCCACAAGTGGGATTCATAAGCTCTGGATTTTAATACTCAGCCCCCAAACCAAGCCAATACAGGAGCAAATTCCATTATCATTACACATACATATACATATGTGTGTATATTTCTATGCAAATTTAATCTTTATATGCATTTTAAGGGTCACAGAGTAATGCAAACATGTGCTACAGCATTTTTTCCTATGAAAAAAATATCCATTTTAAAATGAAAGGGCAGAGGAAACACAAATGGAGGGCCAGAAATATAGGGGAAACATGGTCAGGTAACATGCATGGAATGAACACAGGTGGCCGAAAGTCCTATGTGGAAGAGGTAATGTATACCTGCTATCCTTCAGGACTGCTGATGTTTCCCACTGGTGGCATTACTCTGCTCTCCTTGGCCTTCTTCCTCTATGGTCTCTGCAGGGTAGACTGCATATTGTTCCACTGGGTACTATTTTCTGTTGACCTTGCATGGCTAGCTGCTACATAAGCTACATAAAGGTGTTCACTGTTCTATGGCTGCTACAGCTATAGCTCCACTGAGTACCAGTTATGGAACACCTGTCTCCTCTCTCTCTCTCTCTTTTTCTCTCTGTTCCTCTCCCTCCCTCCCTCTCTCTTTCCCTCTGTTTCTCTCTCTCTCTCTCTCTCTGTCTCTCTCTCTCTCTCCCCCTCTCTCTCTCTCTCTGTCTCTCTGTCTCTCTCTGTCTCTCTCTCTCTCCCTCTCTCTCAAAAAAACTCGAACTCACTTCTCCAGTCCAGCAGCTCAGCTCCCAGATACTGAGGCAATCCTGCTTCCTCCAACAGGAAAATTCCAGCTCTGTCTCTCTGTCTCTGGAATTCTTGCTTATACATACACACTGGCCTCCTATCTCAGCCAATCCCCTTCTTCCACATCAACAAGGGAGTTCATGCCCTCTCAACAGTGGGAGAGGGCTCACACCTTCCATACTTAGCCCTAAGTTACTAAGTGCTAAGTATCTGCTAAACTGATTGCTGTTAAAATCCTCTAACTCCAAATTCAATGATCCTCTACCCCCTTAGGTAGGGAGAAAATTGTGTCTGGCATTAAATGCCACACTAAAAATACCACATTTTTGTTTTAGAAAGAAATGATAAGTATATGAAAGCTTGAATCAGGAAGATAAAGTGATCAGACTGTGACTTTGATACAATATTTTATATTGTAGATTGCTCTTCACAAGAGTCTTTCTCTTACTCTATGTCTTCTTTTAGAATAAAACTTTGAACACACCATCCCTTCATTTCATAAGATGTGAATATTCAAAAGGCCATTTAGTCCCTATCTAGGTAAAAGAAGAAATGGAGACCTAGCTTGGGGAGGAAGACAATTGAACAGGGTTACAACAATGTCTAAAGGGAAATGGTCCAAATTTCATTTGCTAGTTAATGAGTATAGAACCTAAGGCCTACACTAGGGAAATAGAGGACAGAAAACAGTGTAGATCTAAAAATCATATTTGCCATTTTGAAGAAATATAGGAAACATCCTTTTATGGAGTAATCTAAAGGATTTATAGTACACTCTTCCTAAGGAATAGGACTTTTGACCATAATAGGCCTTCTTCAAAAAAACTACTTACATGAGAAGACAATTTTTCACCTATTGGTTGTCATGAGATTAGAATTTATAGTTACTAAATGACTAAATGTTTATCTCAATAATAATCTTTAACTGATCATGCTAACAATCCATGGTTATTATTTAGATGAGAATTTAGCAAAAGATTAACAACAAAATAGCAACTGGCTTTTAAAAAAATTTTCAAAACTGGGAGAAAATGGGACTTGTCACAAACAGACAATACATTACATATATACATATATGTATATATATATATGTATATATATATACATATATGTCCATATAAGGGGCAATTTTGTGATGAATGCTGAGTGCTATAGACAGACTGATAGGACATAACATTTATACAAATGGATGCTACATTTCAAATGCATTGGAATAAGATATCTATTACATATTCATGCTGGAAATGTACTTTGCAGAGTGGTCAAATTTGGTACCCGGTTAAACTGCACCACTTTACATGACCCTGTTCATGCTTTTATTTATATTAGTTGAGTTTGTTTAATTTCATCTAGTCAACTCTCTTCTAAATAATAATATTTCTACTATTTTATACATCTCTATTTTTAAGTATGGTTTTAATACTCAGATATCTTAAAGTGGTACTTATATGCACAATGAAGGAAAAGAAAAGAAACAAAATAAAAGGATATTCCTATTAATGGGGACACAGGGAGGTAATTTTGAATAGAGTAATGGAGGGGTTTTATGGTGGATCTCATCTAGATGTAAGACTCTCTAAACTCTATTTTTCTTTGTAATAATCCACAAAAAACATGGTATTTATTTCACTTAAAAATGTGTTTGCCCCAGACATCTGAACATGAACTCTCTCTAGTATGCCCTCTCTGAAAATACATTCTTAAAAGAAAAGGATCATACAAAGGGATAAAATCTTCCCCATTCCTCTCCCCTCTCCTTCTTCAGTGCCCCATAAGTAATGCCAAGTATTCAATTAGGGTTAACAGGTCAGCGAATGCAATAGAAAGAACCAGTGCTTGACCTTTATTCACAACAGGACAAGTATCCCTCAACAATTAAGTATTGATGACTTATAGGACATTGTACAACATTTTAATATACTCAGTCTCACTTCAAGTCACCATTCCTTTCTTTACCTCCACTTCTCTTTGAGGCCTGGTATATCCCCTAACCCTGACCAGCCCTCTTCCCAGAGGTACTTCCAAGACTTCCTTCTCCAGAGGCAACATAGCCTGTCCTTTTCACTGAGATCATCATCCCTCCCCAGACAGGCCACACAAGTTGGAATCTCCTAATTTCCCATGTGAGAGGTAACATTTTCTCATTTATCTTTTTCAACTTCTACCAAATATTTTCTTTTAAAATTGAATGACTTTACATTCAATATTTGTTAGATTTAGAAATATCCTTCCTTTATTGTTTTAAAACACACTTGATTTTCCACTTCAGTTATTTTCTATTATATACATGTATGTGTACACAGACACACACTCCATCTCAATCAAATAGCTGTTCATTCTCTATAATGACAGTCTCTGTGCATTCTCCCAGGCCATCCCTCTGTCTGGACCATGTTCTTTCTATATCTCTTAATACTAAAGACTGAAATACTTATTTTTCTTCAAAGACAAATTCATCCTTCCTTGATATCCTCAGCTAAAAAATGATCTCTCCAATTGAAAAGTTCTACTTTGCCCTAATCACATTTGCATTAGTATTTTACTTACTTATGCCCAATTCCAACCCTCCTCCCAAACAACTTCTTGAGGTCAGGAAGTATCAATTTTTCATCTACCATCAACAGGGACTAGCAAGTGCCATAAAGATTGCAGGTGTTTATCAGTCAGTATTTAACGCAACAGATATTTATTGTTGCTGAAGCCTATTTTCAAATTTATGGCAATTTTCATCTTATTCATAAATTTGCTTAGAGTTTACTAAGCAATGAGAAAATTAAATAAAATATTGAAAAGCTGAAAGTATAGGAAAGGTATAGAATATGCAATTTTTTATTTTAATGTATAATATCTAGCCAAGTCATTTATATTTAACAGAAACTCTAAATCTCATTCACATATGAAATTAAATGTTACTAATATTCTCAATCAAAAAAAAAACTTACCATGGTACTTGAGTTCTGAACATTAAAGAAACCAAAACCCGAAAAGTTTGATATTTTAATCTAATAATGAAAATATTTTAAATTCTTCATTTCTAATCCAGAACAGAGTAAATATTGACTAGAGTTCTTTGCCTTTCTCCTGGGATGTCTATTTATAAAGCAAATAAGACAGGGAAATATTACTACGAATCTGCATTACGTATAATGGCTATTGATTAGATGATGAGTCTGTAGTGCACTGGTATACAAATTGTGAATATTACATTCACAGGTTTTTGAATGAAACTCAATTGACTGAAAGTTGAAAACTCCTATGTTTGTCCCTCCATCAATTATGCAGTCTTCCCCCTCCCCATGCTGTAGGCACTAAAAATACTCTCAGAATTTTAAATGGTTGGTATTATTCTCCTATAATAAGTCCAAATGCTATGTACATTTTCTTATCTTAATCTTCTTTTCAAAAAGAAGACTGAAAATACTGGTATGGAAATCAATGTGTATGTTTTAAAACTCCAATCCATTGCTGACTTTCTCCATGTTGAATACAGGTAACTACATAGAATATTGGTTTATAATTCTACTGAAAAATAAAATTCTATTATCCAGTAATATAATGCTCCTGAGTCACTCCTACTGCCTTATCACTTTAATAATACAGCTTCTCATATCCCTGCCTGGCAAACACATAATTATATTTCAAGCTCTCTTTTTAAAATATCTATTGAAAAAGGAGCCACTGACAGTGGAAAATGTAGGGAAGTGATTTTGAATAGACAAAACCAACAAGAATTGTGAAGACAGAAGTTGTAACAGCCTGCAAATTCTGACCTTTAGAACCCGAAACCAGATGTATGACCCAACTCCTCCACAAACATGAATTCTTTTGTATTATGGGGAAAATGGCAAATATTTCCTGTTATTAAAACATTTGGGGATTATCTTCACCAGACTAAGGCACAGCTTCAACAAAGGTAACTACATAGAGTGACAATAAAAAGATTGTTAAGAGTGCCCTCAAGCTATAGTACAAAGCAGATTATGTTTCTACTGGAAAGAACAGTTAAATTACAGGCACAGATCCATGCAAGCTTACATTGCCCAAGATCACATTAACCTCTTTTGTTAGTGCATTCACTTCAGGACACTTGACATATAAAATCACCAGGAGTTCAGTACAAGTGGTGATGAAGCTTTATGATCAGTCAAGAATAATGTTCTCAGGGCAAAAGAGAATCTTGAAGGGTAACATGCCTTAACTGTTTATTATAGCTAGGATGACTGGGGCACTCACAATGGACAAATGTAAAGCTGTTAATACTGGAAATCAAGCTTCCTTGCCCTTGCTTCCCTTGAATTCTCAAATTCCCCTAAGTCTTTAGACCACCCAGATATTAGCTACTCTAACTAGCTCCTGAAACAAAAGTGACTGTCTGTATTCAGAATTATAGTTTTTTCTTGGAGAAGGATATGGCTTCCTCTAGAATTTGGAGTAAGAGAAGAGCAATGATGATCATATTTATTAGAAAATAGAAAACACTCAAAAATAGGAAGGATTGCATAATTAGAGTAAACTTTAAAACATCTAAAACAATCACTTATTCTTTGAAATTTATCTGTCACAAAGTTAATATAGAATATACTTCAGAAGGCAAGTAGGCATAGAAAATTTCATCTTCATTTTTGTGAAATATATTTAATAAGCATACTGATTATGACAGGACCACAGTTTCATAAAGAAGATCAACAATTAAATAGTGGCCTAAGACCAAGGCATCACACGTGCCTGATAAACCAAAACGTTAAGCAAGATTACAAATGGGACAGCCCTTAAAATTTGCACACAAGGAAAGAGGAAAATTATAAAAGAATGAGTGCAGAATTTGAAGACATCAGGGCATTTGAATCATAATATGTACATATACACAAGAGCAAATTAATTAATTTTCTGGCCCTCATTTTCCTATTTTGAATATTTGAGATAATGATTGCATTCTTAATGAAAAGGATTGTTAGAAAGAAAACAATTTGTAAACTTTGAAATATCCTGTAAAATGTGAGTAATTGTGATGATGAAGATCTTGCTCATGAATTTTACAAAAACAATTCACATTACATCTCCTCTTAGTGGATTATGACAAAACCAAAAAGGAGGTGAAAAATAATATAAATGACCTAATACCAGGCTTTCTTTCCTCAGTTCAGGAAAAAAAAACAAAGCAAACAAACAAAAACAAAACAAAACAATCTGCGGGCAGACAAGTAGGTAGGAGAGGGTAAAACTTAATATGACTCCTTTGCTCCTGTCAATCAACCAACAAGTTTTTATTAAGTACATTATTTGTCAGGCATTGTACTAAGCACTAGATATACAAAAGTAAAAAGGAAAAGGATATTTAAAAATTGGATAGGGAAGAAAATGGAATTGCAAGGTAGCCACTGAAGATTTATGGCAGAGATGTGTAACCATAGATCCATGAACCATGAATTTTGATGAGGGAAAATACACCTTTATTTTTCACTAACTTCTACCGAAAGCTCAGAATTGCTTTCCATTTAAAAGTATCATGAGTAGGGGTGCATAGCCTTCACCAAACTGCCAAAGGGATTCATGACACAAACAACATTAAGAAATCCCAAGTTATGAAAATTTGAAATACAATCACCAAGTCGTTCTTGGAGCTTTTAAAAATAACCATTAATACATAATATGCTAGCATGGGTCCAAATTCTTGTCCCATGAAAATTTATAATGGAAAGGACAGATCACACATGTCATAGTGAAATTATGAAATATCAAAGGCAAGAGTTCAAGGGTCATTCCTCAACAACCTGAGAGGTAGAAAGGTTCAGACTCAAGTATAACAGCACTTCTGATAGTGGTTCCTCTTCTTATCCCAACTTCAACTCCAAACAAGAACTACTGTGTTTCCAAATCACCTCAATGAGATTAGAAGGCAATTAGAATATCAGAATTGAAAGCTGAAAAGGATAATAATATTAGAAGTTACTAAGTCCAGTCCCCTCATTTTACAGATGAAGAAATTGAAGTTTTGCCAGGTTAATTAACTTGACCACGATCACCTAGATAATAAATGGCAGGCAAATGTTAACCCATGTCCTTTTACAGTTCCTACTGTTATCAGATTTATTTGTATTTATTATCTTCTTTGTTTATTCTCTATATACTTATATATTTACTTGTTTTTCTCTTTATAATTAAAGATCCATGTGAAAAGGAATTTGGGGTTTTTTTTGTCAATGTCCCTCTGTGCGGCAGGGCCTGGTACAGAGTAAATGTTTAATAAATGCTTATTAATTAAAGCAAAACAGCACTTTTCCTCCTTAAATGTTTCAAAAAGAGCTGTTTGGTTTGTTTAAGTCTTTCTTAGTCTAGATTTTGTGGATAATTCCACATTTTGAATGGAAGGGACAACTGTAGCAGGGATAATCTTAGTACAAAAACCTGCCTGGCTGCATGTTTTCTAGAGAATAGAGAAAGGAAAAGCTTCAGAATCAGGGTCAGCAGGCAAGGAACTTATGAGTAGAACTCGCTATAATAACACAGAGATTTCTCTTTTAGAAGTTGATATGTGGGGGGCAGCTAGGTAGCACAGTGAATAGAGCACTGGCCCTGAAGTCAGGAGGATCTAAGTTCAAATCCTGCCTCACGCAACTGACACCCTTATTAGCCCTGTGACTTTGGGCAAGTCACTTAACCCCAATTGCCCTCCAAAAAGGAAAAAAAAACAGATAAGAACAGAAGTCAATGTGTGCTAATATTTGGAAAAATCATCTGAGTATGAAATAAGCATGTATTCTTAAAGTGAAAGCTGGTTTAAAAAGAGCCGCTATTGATTGAAAAAAAAAAAATAGAAAGTGGCATGAGTAAAAGAAATGGAGGTTTAAAAGCACAGCTAAACACACTCCCTTGAGGTTTGTATGTTTTTGGATGTTTGAGACGCATAGAGTCTCACTCTTTAATTTATACATAAGTTCTACAATGACTATCTAATGGTCTTTGGCTGAACAAAGTCCAGAACTAGGTCATTAATTAACTAGAGAAAGTGAGGTTTTTAATCTAAAAATACTTACTTTCCTGAATTAGTTACTTGGATATACAATACATTCTCTAAACACTACTATATATAACATGTCTTTCTTATTGTAATCATATCCATTTGTCCTGGAAAGTAAAACAAAATGAAACATCATTGAAAACCTAATACACACTTCTAGTGGTACATTCTTTCTGAAGGACATCCTATAAGGCTGACAATGTAAGTATTGAGAGCAATTTTTTTAATGGTAAATGAGTCAGTCTCAATAACTAAAAAAAGAGCATTACAAATATTTCACTTGAGGAAATAATCATCAGAAAAGTTTTCAATTATTACTGCTATTAGGTTTTCCATTTTACCAAACTCAAAATAAAGTTAAAATTTATAAATAACATCTTGGGAGAAAAGGTTACATATATACATAAATCATACATTTAGGAAAAAGCTTTCATTTCACTACACAATCCTCTTCATATCAGTAGTTCACTATGGAACAAACAAAATACATATAAAGAATATTTTATATTAAAATGTATTCTGGATTTAAATAACAATTTTGCCAAAACATTAAAATATCTGTATTATTTCAGTCAGTTGTATTGTATCTTGTTCTGAAAATCATAAATGAGTTGAAGTTTCTTTGACATTGCTGGTATGGGCCACTCTTTCATAACTTTCACTCTTGGAAAGTCTCAGTACTGTACAAATAACCCACATATCTATAGGATTATTTCTGCATTCATGCCAGAGCTGCATATATGACTTCAAAGAAAAGTCATATATAAGCATTAAATTTTGGGTGAGGTTGAAGCCATTAATCTATGTATAAACAATGACAGGTTAGAAATTAAGCATCCACCACTCTGTCTTTATGTGATTTCAGAATGCACTGTGGTATTTATATTCAGAATACAGAGATTTTTTTTTCGTGACTTGACAAATGATTTCCTTACAGTCAATGGAATCAGTAAGTATTAACCAGAAGTAGAAATTAAGAATCAGTCAAATTAAGTAGGCATTTTTCTTCTTTCATCTCTTTAGGTTACAGTCCTTGTAGTGACATTGCTAGGTCAAAGGGTACAAATATTTTATACCCCTTTATGCATAGTTCCAAACTGTCCTCTGTAATGGTTAGATAAGTTCACAACTCCACCAAAAGTACGTTAGTGTCCCAATTTTTCCACATCTCTTCCAACATTGGTTATTTTTCTTTTCTTTCATATAAGCCAATCTGATAATTATGTGTTGTTTTAATCTGCATTTTTCTAATCATCTGTGAGTTAGAGCATTTTTATGTGACTATTGATAGCTTTTTTCCCCTGAAAAATGCTTGTTCACATCCTTTGATCATTTATCTATTTACAGTTACAAAACCCTTTGCAATTGGTAAATGACTTGTATTCTTACAAATTTTATTCAGTTATCTATATATTTGACGAATGAGGCCCTTATCAGAGAAACTTGCTGTAATTTTTTTTCTATTTCCTGCTTTCCTTCTAATCTTGGATGTATTAGTTTCGTTTGTGCAAACATTTTTTACTTCAATGGAATAAAAATTAACCATTATACTCCTCATGATATTCTTTATCTTTTGTTTAGTCAGAAACTCTTCCCTTACCTGACAAGTAAGAGCTGCACATATGATTTAATTTGCTTATGATATCACCACTTATGTCTAAATCATGAACCCATTTTGACCTTATTTTAGTATAAGTTGTGAAATGTTGGTCTATACCTATTTTTTGTCAAATTGCTTTCTAGTTTTCCCAGAAATTTTTGTCAAGTAGTGAATTCATATCCCAAAAGCTTAGATCATTGGGCTTATCAATTTCTGGATTACTGTGGTCATTTACTAGAAAGTGTTGTTTCTGTTGTTGCCTTTTTTTAAAAAAAATATAGGCAGAATAACTGATGCATAACTGTATATAACTGGTCATATAACTGTAGCATAAATAAAGGTCTGGGAAAGAGTAACACTGAGCTAAATAGGAATATGAATGCAGGGAGAGTTAGCAGGGGAGAGAAACCAACTCTAAATCAATGAAGTGGTACCACATGTACTATTTTTTTCAATATTGCAAGATTCCAGATTCTTTCTAACAAAGCCCTTAAGGGTAAGAAAAGAAATGTGTTCATGCCAAATTGTACTGCCTATTTTAAAAGTCAGTAATGAAGAGCTAATCAAAAAGGGGCACAGAGAAGGCTTATAAATACATTATTTTTACTGATATGTAGCCTGGTTTATAAAATACAAAACATATATAGTAATAGTCTAATAAGAAAATCATTGGAAATACAATTAAAAGACTTCAGCTCAATACCAAATATCCACTAGTGAGCTATATGACCCAGGCCAAGCTTCTTGCCCTCCCTGGGCCTCAAGTTTTCTTAATTGTAACACAGAGGAAAGAGCACCTGCAATGCCTCCATCACATAGTTATTGTGAGGATCCAATCAGTTAATGTATGTAAATCATTTTGAAACTGTAAAGCCCAACTTAGTTATATTTTTACTACAACATAACTTTGTAATTAGCGAATTGTCTATCCATAAATAAAAGTATGTGTATATGTGTATGTATATGTATATATTTATATATGTACACATGTGAATATATACACATAAACATGAATAGTATGTATAAAAGTAGATATATGTTTGCAAAAGCATATATAAGGATATACATATGCGTGAATATATATATATGTGTGTGTGTGTGTGTGTGTGTGTGTGTGTTATATGAGTCATGTCCAATGTTTTCAAAAAGGAACCAATATCTCTTTAATGAACTTATTTCTATTGTATCAATGTACATACTTGAATATCACTTGTCATATAGTCAGACTAAAGGCAGGCAGAAAAATCCCATGATGACCATAAAAGGGCTGGGCGCATATTCCACAGTAGAAAGTGTATGGGATCTTATTTACAGAAGCATTAATGCATGCCATTCCTTTGTGCTCACAGGCACTGCTGTAAAGTAGTCAGAATAAGGAGGTTCAGCAATTTAATGCAAATAGAATTGAAAACATTTTCCATCACCTTTCTTACAATACATTTTTTCCAATTTATACTATCTTTAGCAATGACAATATCTACAAAGTGCAAGATTATAATAATTCAACCAATGGCACCATGAGAAACACTTGAATACTTTAAGGTCCCAGAAAGAAAACTAAAACTCATATTTTGAATAGCTCACAATATTAAAATATCTTTAACAAAATACAATTATTCCCAGAGAGCAATGTCGTGATGGGTAGTTTACTGAAAAGTATAACTCATATCAGTAAAGAAATAGACCTTTCCAGATCTTAAATGTTTCATATTTGTTAAGCATCCCTTCTATGACTTCAAAATCCAAGAAAAAAATACTGGACAACAAAGTATAGAACACAGAGACATAGCACTGGGCAATTCCACATTGGCTGAGACTGCTCTAATATTGAATACTCTTTGGACAGAACTACCCAATCAGCCACCATAATCAAAATAACATTATTCAAAAGAATATCGCATAATAAGAATAGGTTGTCAAATGTTTTGTATCCCTTTATCCCTTGTTGATTGATACTCTTAACTCATTGAGTTATCATGACACTTTCCTTGTGTGATTCTCTCCCTACCTTTCTGTTTCTTCTTCAATGTTCATTTTAACAGATCATAATCTATGATCCACCCCATAATTATGAGTATCTGCAAGGCCTATACTATGGGTTTTCCACCTTTTCTAGGTGATTTCCACAGATCCCAGAGGCTCACTATTATCCATAAGTCTAAACAGTTGACTCCCATGAGCACATATCTAGTTTAATCTCTCCAATTGCCTGCTAGACAGATCCACTTGGATATGGATCCACTTGGCTTCTCAAACTTAACATATCCAAAACCAAACTCATTATCTTTCCCCTATACCTCTTGCTCTTTGTAATTTTCTTATTTATACTGAGGGCACCGACATTTTCTCAGTCACATTTGTTTATTGTTCATATTCGATATAATCGGTTACCAAGTCTTACCCGTTCTACCTCCTGAACATAAAGTATATCTGTCTTCTTCTCTATATTCATAACACAACCACCTTAGTTCAAGCCTTCATCATCTCTCACCTGCGCAACAATATCCTCCTACTGTATCTCCCTGTAATTCAGTCCCTCTCTTCTACAATCCATCTTCTACAGAGCTGCAAAAGGGGATCTTCTTAATGTTGTAGATATGTCACTTCCCTGCTCAAAAAGCTTCAGTGGTTCCATATTGTATCTAAGATAAAATACAAACTCCTTTGTTTGGCATTTAAAGCTCTTCACAATATTTTTCCTTTCTGGATTTTTAGGCTTATTATACATCATCTCCCTTCACTACTCTACACATTAGCTAACTTTGACTGCTTGATCTCCCCTAGGCATGCATTCCATCTACCACTTCCATGTCTTTACATTGACTAGGATATTCTTCCTCCATATTTATGCCTCTTTGAACCACTAGTTCACCTCAAGAGTCTACTCCTATAGGAGCCATATAATAACCAATCCACCTCACCCACATTTCTAGTGCTTACCTTTAGAAATTACTTTGTATTCACTTACTTACATCCATGTTTCTTACTTATGAAAGAATTTGTTTTTATATCTTCAGAATCTAGCAGGGCACTTTCACAGTAGGCACTTAATAAAAACATGCTGAATTCATATCAATTCTGAATATATCATAAATATGATTTTTTAAAAATACCCTTGTATGAACTTCAGCATTTTTCCTGACCTTGAACTCATTTTAGGCTTCAGCTTTGTTGATGCTATTTCTAGAAGTCCATGCTAATCTTTTCATCCTTTGGCCTCTTTCTAGTTTACAAAACTAAGAACTACAGGTGGGAGGTTTAGAGGTACCAAAGCATAGGAGACAACATAAAAAGCCTGGATAAAGAAATATGTGGGCAGAAAAACCTCTTCAGACACTTACAAGCTATAGTAGCAAGCTAGCAATTCACAATCTCCTTGAATCTGTTCTTTTTCAAGTGTGAAATGGGAGGCAATATTTCCTACTTCACAAAGGCTTCTGTGTTGTAGTGTTATACATAGACTTTTAAAATCTAAGTGTATCACAGAGTTCCTAATACAATCATACTCTTATTTGATTATATTGATAATGTTTATTATAGTTCTATAAGAATATTTTTAATCTCTCCACTCCTCATAAGTCACAATTTACTTCTGGAAAGCTTGTATCCCTAGGATCATGAAAATTTATACAAGAAACTTTAAAAAAATCAATTTTCCTAAAGTCTAAGGTGTGTGGTGTGTGTATGTATCTCTGTGTGTATATATGTATATATTTATGTGTATATACATGCATGTGTGTATGTATATGTGTATTATATGTATAAGCATACAAAACTATATCCAGCATTACATTTATTTTTGTTAGTATAATTTCCTAGTTGCTAGTAACCTCTTAAATTTCCAGGTATTTGTACATTGTTAGTTGGTTGTTGGTTACAATGAAATCCAGTGTAGCAGTTCCCTTCAGTATCTTCTGCCTTTTGAAAAAAAATTTTAGACAAGTCAGGAATGTAGAGAATGTCTTGCTTTTCCTAAAATGAAAATCACAATATAAATCCTTAAAGATTTCTATTATTCCTATACATTGAAATTGTCAGTTGTTTCTGGATGATGAACTAATTTGTATCATACTTAATAAAGAAGTAAATACGTTGGAGTACATGGACCTTTTATTTTATTACTGACCTCTATTGTATACGCTTAATACAGGGATCTCTGGGTCAAAGAGTCATGGACATTGCAGTCATTTTCTTCCTATCATTACAAATAATTTTCCAGAATCACTGAAAAATTTGCAGCACCACCAACAATCCATTAGAATGCTTTTATTTCCATGCTCCCTTCAACACTGATTATCCCCGTCTTTTGTCATCTGTAATGTTTTTCTGAGTATGAGGTGAAACTTCCAAGTTGTTTTTATTTTATTTATCTTATTATTCAGGGCATTCTTTTATATGTTTGTCATTAACCTGCAATTCTCTTCACATTTGCTTTTTCATATCCCTGATGGGAAAGGTTGTTTTGTCTTCTCTATTTTTATTGGTTGCATGCATGCATATATATATGCATAAGCATATATATAAATATATACATATATATATACACACATATCTATATGCATATATAGAAAACATCAGGCCTATATCACATATGTGTGTATGAGAGAAAATCAGCCCTGTATCAAAAATATTTGAAAGAAATATTTTTCCAATTAATTTCCTCATTATAATACTTTAATTAATTTTGTTCATGAAAAATATTTTCAATTTCTTGTCATCAGAATTATCTTTTACCTTTTCTGATCATCTCTAACCCTTGCTTGTTTAAGAGTTCCACCATCCCAACACAGTTCAGTGATAACTTTGTATCATGACATCTTCTGAAAAAAATAAAATTCATCACATATAGAACAAAGGTCAAATTCTCTAGCAAAAACTACCCTAGATGGGAGACCAAGAGAATGGAGAAAGACATAGATAGGGGGCGGCTAGGTGGCACAGTAAATAGAGCACTGGCCCTGGAGTCAGGCGGACCTGAGTTCAAATCTGGCCTCAGACACTTAACACAAAAACTAGCCGTGTGACCTTGGGCAAGTCACTTAACCCCAACTGCCCTCCAAAAACCAACCAAACAAACAAACAAAGACATAGATAGACAATGGATATTCTTTAATTTTTGCACCTGATAGTTGATAATAAGATATTATTACAAAAAGAAGGATAACTGAAACATATTAAATAATTAATTTCCTCTCAGTCATCAATCCAAGTCAAAAACAAAATCAAGAATTTGGAAAACTCACATCCAATTTGAAATAAAATAAAAATGCTAATATATTCTCCTTTCAATGCAGAGGAGAGAATAATAAATTAATGAGAGTTTGTTAATTAAATTGGTTATCCTTCTAGGTTAAAGGCTACTATCACTTAATGCAACAGTTTACCATAAGAAGTAGATGAGATGACCTTGTAGCCTCTTAAATTGTAGCAGGGAATTTACAGTGTAATTACTCATTTGGCTAGGATGCTAACAACCCATAATCTTACAAAGAACATAATGTAAATTTTAATGAGTCCATAGATTAGTTGTTGTGTCTCTCTCTATCTGAAAATATTATATGCAGTAGAACATTTCTATTTTGGATGTCATTCCAACATTGCTTCAAAAACCTTCAACCACTTGTACAATTTCTAGAAAGTTTCAATCTTTTTTTTTTTAAGGTAAAACCCAGGGACTTTTAAGGGAAGCTATGTAGCACAATAGAGAGTTTTGAGCCTGGAGTAACTAAGATTTCAGTATAAATCTATCTTCAGACACTCCTGTGTGACTCTGGCAAGTCACTTCACCCTTGGTTACCTCAATTTTCTCATTTCTAAAGTGGAGAGTATAAGAGAACCTTGCTTTCAGGGTGGTTGTGAAGATCTAATAAAATTATCTTTAAAAATACATAGCTTATAAATATAGTTCTTGTTTTCATCATTAGCATTGTCACGAATTACTTAAAAAGTATGAAGTTTTTAAGAATATATAACATAAAATATATAGAATTACAGAGGAAATCAGTTCAAGATCCCTGGTTGAGAACACCTAGGATTACTGTATCCTAATCAAATCTAACCCAAATCAATAACTAAAACCTAATGAAATCAAACATTGGTTTCTTCATCTTCCTCATACTGTTTCCCCATATTCATGAATCCATCTACAAAATATATCTTGACTTTTTTAACTATTAAAAAGCATGTTCTGATCTTTATGAAACATATACTAAATGTATTTAAATGTTATTGATAAAATAACACAATGTAGGTTCCACTAGGTGACGCAGTGAATTGAGGACCAGCCCTGGAGTTGGGAGGACTTGAGTTCAAATGTGACCTCAGACACTTAACCCCAATTGCCCTGCCTTCCCCCTCCAAACAGGAAAAAAAAACCACAATGTAGACTTAAAAAAATACTGTTATATATAGAAATCATGAGAAATATTTGTCTACAATAAAGGAAAGAACAAGGAATATCATATGAATTACAATTTAACTGCAATTAAATTTCATTTTAACACAATAAATATTTATTTAATAACTTCTGATAGCCAGATATGAAGAAGGTTAAGACACAACACTCTCCCTTAAGTTTAGTATCTGAATAGGATGAGAAGGTATCTGGGGCAAGACAAGAAGATTAATAAAATACAAGGTAAACTACAAGATTCAAAGAGATAATAAGCAAGTATAACAAATTTTCAAATCAGGGAGCAGACTTTTGTTTGTTTTCTTTTATAGAATTAGGGGATGAGAGTGAAGAGAAAAACAGACTGAATAAATCAGGTAAAATTATAATGATGAAGATAATATTTGACCTAGACCTTAGGGATGCATAGTATTTCAGAGATAAAAAGAATGCAATTAATAGTTCTTTAAAATTTATTGTTCCTGTTTCTACCCATTCACAGAAATAGAATAGAAAATCAGCTTATAAAAACAGCAATGGAAAAGAAAGTTTTCCAAAAAAAAAAACCCTGATACTTGACTTCACTGAAAATTCCATTTCCTCTGTCACTGAACGTGTTAAAAAAAAGTGTAAAGGGTAACAGAAAAAATGATTTTGCAATCAATTAAATTGTATTTGAATCCTATTTTACTACATTTTCTGGGGATGAGGTTTATGGGGATCTATACTGCTTACAAAGTGAACCTCATAAATTCCTTTTATTTTCCCAGGCCCTCACTACTTTTTCTGTAAAAATAGGGGTTGAGCTAAAGTCCCCTATAACTCTAAAATCTAGGTCCACATAAAAAGTGACATTTTAAAAATTTTTACTAGTTATTGTTTTCCAGTTTTGCTTTATTTTGTTTTGTTTTTGTCAGTCATGTCTGACTCTTTGTGATCCCATTTGGAGTTTTCTTGTCAAAGACACTAAAGTGGTTTGCTTTTTTATTTTCTCTAGTTCATTTTGCAGATGGAGGAAACTAAAGCAAACAGGATTAAATGACTTGACCAGTTGTCACCCAGCTAGTAAGTGTCTGAGGACAGATGTGAACTCGGGAAGATGAGTCTTCCTGACTCCAGGTCTGGCACTCTATCATGCTGTGCCACCTAGCTGCTTACAAATATTAGCTCATTCAATTCATTTGTAAGTGACACCTCTGGTAAATTTAATTCCCTATGTACTCTTGTGTGTGGGGAGCCAGTGAAAAATTTCTCACACTGGAATGTAACACTCCCCCAAGTGCTTGTACCCTCCCCTTTCTCCTGTCAATTACTTTTACCTTTCTTTGTTTTCCCACCTTGGTGAGGCCGGTCCCATTTCCCTCCCCTTGCAGTCTCAGTAGGGAAGGGATTGGTTGGGTAGAGTCTTCCACCAATGAGAGGAGGGAGCTGGCCCGGAGAGAGGACGTCCTAATTAGGTCTTTAAAATCCTAAACCTGATCTTTGAAGCTCTCTCGGCTGCCTGCCTTATGGGTCAACATCGGTAAGAAATCCCTCATGGGGCAGATAGCCCCCTTTCTCCCAGGGAAAGGGAATAAAGCCCTTTTCTTATCTAAGGCATCTCTGTTTTTACTTTTTTAACTAAATTAACTATAATGAATATATTTTTTTTAACCCAAACACTTGTATGGTGATATCAACAGGCAAAGAGTTTGATCAGTACAGAAAGTCTACAAAGTGAGAAGTTTAAATGTGAGGGGCACATGGAAGCCATGTGGTCAAGCATATGAAAGTGACAAAATAAAGAACTGTGGTTGGGAAATAATGATAATAATAATTATTATTACACAGATGCCTAACTTTTATTATTTTTGTTAATACTATTACATTTATGTAGCATGCACAATGTGCCAGGCACTATGCTAAGCACTTTATAAATATTATCTCATTTGATCTTCACAACAACACTGGGACATAGGAACTATTATTACTCCCATTTTACAGATGAAGAAACTGAGGCAAACAGAAGTTAAGTGACTTGCTCAGGATCACACAGCTAGTAAGTGTCTGAGACTGGATATGAACTCAGATCTTCCTGACTGACAGTTCAGTGTTTTACTCACTGAGCCACCTAGCTGCCGCAGATTCAATCTGGGAGTCACTTAAACAGTGTTACATTTATGGTCAAGTGCCGATTAAATTTTTGCCAAGCATCAGACATGGAGCTAAGGAGGTACTAGTGATACAAATAAAGGCAAAAAATAAAGTCCCTACAAACAAATACAAACATATAAGATCTTTGTAAAAGGAAGATAATGTCAGAGGGAATGAACTGGGAGGGATCGAGGAAGGAGAGATTTCTGCTTCTACCTTCAATTCCCTTGTCCATGAATTCACTATGATTTAAGGCTATTTTAGCTAAAGCTACCTACTCTAGTGTAATAGGAAATAATAATAATAATAAAGAAAATTGTGTGTGTGTGATTATTCAAGTTGCCTACTAAATTATAAGGACCTTCCCAGCCCTTTCCCCACACAGATATAAACCTTTCACCTCTTTCCCCCAATCCTTCATGCATCTACTCCTGCAGCCCTACTGCCTGTCTTGCCAAATAAGGCTCCATTTTATAATGTGGACCATGAAAGACCTCTCTCAAAGCGACCCAACCATCATTACCTGTATAGTCTTACCATCTATTCTCGTCACTCCCATCTCTCCTATTATGTGCCAGGCACTATGCTAAGGATTAGAGATAGAAAAAGAGGCAAAAGACACTTCCTACCCCCAAGGAGCTTACAGTCTAATGAGAGAGGCAACATGCAAATGAATATAGGAAAAACATTCAAGATACAGGATAAATAAGAAATAATTAACAGAGGGAAGGTACTAGAATGAAGAGAAGTTAGGAAGGTGTCCTGTGGAAAGTGAGATTTTAGTTAGGACTTCAAAGAAGCCAGAGAGATTGATACATTGTGGGCTAATTAAGGGTTTTTTGGGGGACTGTAGAGGAGGGGTGAGGATAGGGGTGTACAGTTCTAAGATCCAGTATCTATAACAATTTTTTAGAGAAAGAAAACAGATTCTGAGTCCCAACCAAATTAGAGGTGAATTTTTGGAAATAAACTGTTATAACCTTAGAATATCCAGCTACATACATGTCTATCCAAAAATTAATTTCAAAATTGCTCTCAAGATGTGGCAATGGAGGAAGACAGCAGCATGAGAAGATGAAATCCATAGATAATCTTAAAATCTCACTTTGGCAGTAACTTCACATTTATTCTCTCCCCCTAAAAAAACATATCTGTGAACAATCAGTAAAATTGGCTGGTAGTTTCCTTTTTTATAATTAGAGGTTACCAAATATCCTAGTTTTTTCAGAACAATGCTGATTTTTGACAGCCTATCCCAGGAAGGGTCTTCAAGATGCTGAAGGAATTTTGTCTACAAATACAGGCAAACTGAAGTGCAGAAGGGAATTTCACATGTTACCACAGATAGTTGGCTTATTCTTCATCTAATTCCAATAAGCCTGGTTCAAGCCAGAATTCTGTCAGTCTCAAGCTAAAAGTCAAGACATCACCACCAGCCATCCATTCAGCTCCCACTAACTGCAGGTCTGATGAAGACTATTTACTGTATTTACTTCTTCCAGATATGAAGGGGGAATCCACATTACACAGCCTTGTATTACTTCAGACTGCTTTTCTTATATGTACCATGTCTGAAATTTGAAGCAACTTTGATCTTTATTTTTTTATGAGAGGCTTCCAAAATAGAGCTAAAAGATATACATTTGAGCCCAGCTCATCAATTCCAGTGACCTCAGAGAATAAAAGTGTGTGGTTTTAGTGTCAAATTGAATTTGTTCTGGCAAACCCTAACCTTCCAGCACCTCTGGTCATTTTCTAAAAGACACTGAGTGCTGGAGCATCTAATGATATCATTTTGTCTGAATTGCCAATTAATCTTGTTGCTTAGTTTGCTTCACCTTCATCTGTTGATCCTTATAAAAGTAGCAAGCTGAGGTCTCTACACACCATAGAGACTGCCCCAGAATGTTTCTGCAAAGAACAGCTTTTTTTCCATGGTTGATAACTCACATACTTCTATAAACACAACCCTCAGAGTGTGTGACTTAATGGTATGTTCCAGATGTTTAAAACTATTGTACAAAAGCCATATTTTCTTGATCTTTAAGGCTTAATAGTAGGATGTGTGGGCTAAATATTAAGCTAAAATTATTCTAATCTACAGGGGAAAAATGTGGTGTGGTACAACAGGGTGGGGGAGACCCCATATGGTGCCAAACGTTGGCAGCTATCTTCTTTCTTCTAAGACAAAAACTCTTAGGTCTTGGGAAAACAGTATCTCTTGTTAGGTGCCAAAAACAACAGAGATAACTGGTGCAATGATTCTGCCATGTGGAATGCGGGGTAACACAGCCATCCCAGCTTTGAAAGTTTCATTGTCCAGTAGGTATTCCAGGCTAGCTTGAGAGGCTAGGCTCAAAGCATTACTCATGCAGGGCTCTCATCTCTCATAGAAGTCAAATGACTGATCTTACACCTAGAAGATGTTATTTTTAAAAAAGACTGTTAAAAAAATCAGAACTTTGTCTTTCACAAGTCAGGAATTACTACAGTTTTATGACTGTGGCTTTGTCTGAGTCATAGTTCCTCCCAAGGGAGGTTTACTGCTCTGCTAGCCAGCCATATGACAAGTGCAGAATTTGCCAATGGCATGTGCAACTGAAATATGAGAAAGGTGAGAAAGGATTAAATGAGGAAGAGTGGAAGCACTAGTACCCCACATCTAAAGGAGGTTGGTGCCTTAGTTATTTCCTCAAGAGAGAGCTTCCTTTGTTAAGGGCCAGAAAAGAAAGGAGGCCTACACAGGCACACTTAGCTTTCCCAGACCCCTGCACTAGGAATCCTAGAAAGTTTCATTATTTTTCTCTCAAATAAGGAAAGTACTTAAATGTGCATATAGTACAGAAAGTGAACTATTTGATCTGAAAAGGAGGAAAAAAATTAAAAGCTTGTGTTGTCTCCTACCTGAGGGTATACGGGTATAATCTCCTTGATTAACATACAAAGCTAAAGGGAAAAGTACCTATTGCTCACTTGTTTCTTTACTTCAGAGCATTAACGCCATTCAAGTTGGTCATTATGGGGCAATAAAACACACACACTCCCTCAATGGCCTGCCCCTTCAATGTTCCTTTATAACAAACCAGCCTCAGGAAATTATTAATGAGGGGTTAGGAGGTTACACAGCAGCTAAGCCCAGAAGAATGTCTGTGGAAAGAAGGTACTACTTATCCAAAAGGGAATAGAAATCCTGTTTTGTGAGGACTGGCAGTTCAAATAGGAATTTCTATCTTGCCAAATAAAAAAAAACATTCTCTCTCTCTCTCTCTCTCTCTGTCTCTCTCTCTCTCTCTCTCTCTCTCTCTCTCTCTCTCTCTCTCTCTCTCTCTCTGTTTCTGTCTCTCTCTCCCCCTCACTCCCTTTCCTTCTCCCTCTCCCTCTCTCTCTGTCTCTCTCCTCCCATCCCCCCCCCAATTTAAAACTAGTTTTAATGGAATGATCTTTGTCTACTAATCCACCCCAGTGTGGGATGAAGATGGAGTGCTGGAATTGCCTTTTCCAGAGATTTTTAGGAAACTTTACAAAATGGTGCAAGCTTAGAGAGGCCTTAACCTGTAAGCAAGGACAACTGGTATTCCCTCAAGTGGTAGATATATTACCTTGATCTAGGGAAATAAGGAAGGTCATAGAGAGAGAATACAGTTGGTAATGTTGACTGGCAAGCAAGAAAAGTCTAACAAAGTCAGTGTATTTCCCTGTTTCTGGACAACCAATGCCAAAGGAAAAAAAAAAGTTGATTTATTGCATGGTGACAATAGGTTAAGTAGACAAATCACACTCAGTTTGGCTTGGGCACTCTTGGGGCACAATGGAGATAACAGAGACAGTAGAGGCAGGAGACCTGGGTTCAACCTTAACCAATGATATCTAGACCTATGTGATTTTGGTAAAGTCATTTTGCCGCCCAGGCCTCAGTTTCGTAATCTGAAAAATGAGAGAACTGGATTAAATGGTCTCTGAAGTTCCTTCTAGTTCAAAACCTATGATCTGGAAGTAGTTAAATAATATTCTGAGGCTAGACCTAGATTCAGGCATACTCTTAGAATTTCTAAGAATATTCTACATTGAGAAAAATTAAAAAGTCACAGAGGAAAAAATGCTAAAAAAAAGAACCAGACAAAATAGAAATATGATAATAAGAAGGTAGAAGTAGAATCAAGTGTTGTATCAGCAAGCACCCTAGCATATCCAGGGTGGCTGCTAGCACAGGTTCTTAGATCTGCTTTTCTAAAGGAAAGCAACTCAAAATGGGTTAACAGTCTCACTTTAATCAATCAAACACATATTATTTACCTAGTTCAGAGGGAAAAGTCAGCACCCTGAACTTCAGAGAATACAAACACAAGTTACAAACAAAAGTTACAAACAGTCAAAGAAATAGATCAGCAGATGGGCTTCCAACCATCTGACCATTGCATCCATATCTATTCAGTTACCAGAGAGGGAAACACCAACATCTGTGTTTTTCAAACCTGGTGGGCTCAACAGCTTTCCAGAGTCTTGTCTGGCCAAATCATGTAACTATTCTCAAAGTAAGCCTCAAAGCAAAACCTCACATCAGGGCGTATATATAACCTTCTCCTGGATCAGAGAATGTCACAGCCCTCTTGACCCACTGCCCAATCACAATAGCAGCAAGGCACGGGCATTTCCAAAAAAACAAGTCTCTTGTCACAGGCTCCCTACGACCACATTCTGCCTATTAGGGGGCAGAGTATACTTTCAAAGCAGGCAAGATTCACAGAGCCACTTAAGCCTATCAAAGGGCCTAGGGGCAGGGAAGATCTTCAGATTCCCATAACAGATGTTCAATATATTAAGACTATTTTTTCATTAAAAGGGAAAAGAGAAAGGGAACAAGCAACAATTAAGCACTTTACTGTGTGTTGGGTACTGTGCTAAATACTTTACAAATATCACCTCAAGGAAGGCACCAGATTAATATAAAACATACTTCATTTACTTGTGTACATGCTATTTGACCCCAGCAAAATGCAAGCTCATTGAAGGCCTAACATGTTAGACTGTTTGCTTTTTTTTCTTTACATCCTCATACTAGGGAATTTAAAATCCACATACATACTCCATTCAGCTCCCTAACTTTCCAATTCCTCAGCCTCCATGAATACCATGACTACTCCTTCCCTACCTCAGTTACACATAGGGATGGTCACATTTCTGCAAGTGTTCTACTTCTCTAGACTCATATCTTACCACAACAGTTCATTGCTTCCTATTATCCCATCTCTTCCTAGTGATTCAAAGTATAAAAACTATTCTTTACCTTTACTGAGACCTCCAATATCTCCATCCATCAGTATTTTCTTGGGCTCACTCCCTTATTTTCAATTCTCTCACTTTCCTATCCAATTTCAATTCAACATGAGACCTTTCTACTCCTATTCTCTTTTTTCTCAAAATCCAAAAATCTTATAACATTCTCTTCTTTCCTCCAGTCTCTGACAAAGAGGTTGGCGTTGCCAAAGTCAACCCCTCTACTCATGTACTTTGTCCCATCTTCTCCCAAATTTATATCAGATTGGCTTCTCAGATATCCTTTCCCCCTCTTAAGTCTTAAAATTCTGCTCTCAACTATTTTTTCTTCATATTGATTCCATTCCATCTTCAAACAAGCTCAAGTCTCTCCCATTAAAAAAAAAACACAAAACCCTCCCCCAAACACATTTCATTGTACTTTACTATCTCAAGCAATCATCCTAGTTTTCATATCCATTTTTTTAGCCAAACTCATTTAAAAGGTTATTTACACACACTACTTCCACTTGTCTTCTCAATCCTTCCCTCAATACTTTGCAATCTAGCTTCCAATCTTATCACTCAATTGAAACTGCCCTCTCCAAAGTCATCAGTGATCTCCCAGTCTTTTTTCAAAAACTCCTCTTTCTCTACCCATTTCCTGTAATTTTTTACATTGTTTAACACTCTTTTGCCTCACCTGCTGTCTCAACCTAAAACTTTTCCAACTGCCTGGAACCTTCTTGCCCTTGAACATTTAAGAATCTCTGTGACCTTAATACCCTGGTGTTAGGCTAGCCTTTCTTCTCTCATCATTCAGTTCTTCCTGGGGCTCTAATTTTGTTGAGTGGTAAAGGCTAGTCATTCTTCCTTTTTCTCCCAAGATCAGAGAATAGGACTCTACTTATATGCTATTGTTTCTTCCTGAAAAACCACTTTTATACGGGTGGCTAGGTAGTGCAGTGAATAGAGCACTGGCCCTGGAGTCAGAAAGACCTGAGTTCACTTCAGATATATATATATATATATAATACAAAACTAGCCCCGAGACTTTGAGCAAGTTGCTTAACCCCAAATGAACTCAAAAACAAACAAAAAAACAAACAAACCACTTTTTTTCATTTACCTTGCATACAAATACACACGTATAACCAAAATTCAGGATGACTGACTTCATTTCTTCTAGACTTTAATTGTATAGCTCATGTGTGACCTCACTTGAGTTAACCCCTTATAGATAAAAAATATATCAAAATGCTCACCTATAAAAATCCTTTTAAGAAGATGAGTAATAAATGACATGATCAGTGGAAACTGTATTACTTAATATAATATACAATGATACAGAAGAAACATTAACAAATTCTTGATCTAGAAAGCTAACACAATGAATTGTATCTTATAATAGTATAACCTACATCCCAGCATCCCAAGCTCTTGGAAGTCACATAATTTGTTTAATATTGGAACATATTGTTCCCCCCCCAAAAAATAAGACTCTCTGGCTCATTTTGTCCCTATGCAGAGTGGTGTATGGTCTCAGCCCATAGCTGAATACGCCTTGTATCTAGGTGTCCACAAATGGAGAATGGGGCATATAAGTCGTGAAAGTAACAAAATCTATGAGGAAATTATTTCATATGCCAATACCTAGGGATGACAAAGAAAATACAAATGAACAATAGCAGCTCATAAACAATGCCCTGGGGAAAAGCACACACATATGTGTAAATATAAATGTACATTTCTATATAGAGATGTATATGTACTTTTTGTGCATATATATACATATATATGAAGATATACTGTAGATGTTATCTGTGTATACATATATATACATGCATATATATATATGACTATCTTCTTCATATATATAAGAGAGACAGAGACAGAGCATTGATGTCTATGTCAGATACTGTGTTAAACACTTGGGATGATACAAATAAATGCTAAAAATTAAAAGTACCTTTTCTAATGAGGGGCCAACACATAAGGTAAGGAAAAGTGAGAAAAGGGCAGAAGTCTGGAGAGTAAAGAGTGGAACCAGGGATCTGGGCACTTAATGAAATGGAAATCAAGACCAGAAACTCACTAATCAGAAAACCAGACAGGAGGGTCATAGGGCAGAGGCATCTCTGGGGTGAGACGACTGATGAGAAGCAAAAGTCCAAAGAGTAGAAGGAGGAACATTCCTCACAAATGAAAGTCCATGCCAGACACTCACCAATTAGGACAGAGGCAAGAGAAGGAAGCCCAAGAATGGAACTTGGACAATCCTCATGTTAAAAAAAAATCAGGAAGAGAATGGGAAGACATAAAAAAATAACTAAAATATATTTAGGAAGAGAATCAAGGGTATGGTCTACCTGTAGTCAAGAAAGAAGAGATTATTTAGTAGAAGAGGGAAATGGTCATCAGTATTAAATTCTGTAGAATGGGGAAGGATAATAATGAATGTGGAAACAGGGGGAAATGGATTCAGTGATTTGGAGGGTATTTTATTGGTGTCCTTCCCTCATCACCTTAAATATAGGAATTCTTTCACTTAGCCATCCTCAGTACCAGGTATAATATCTGGTATACCATAAATATGAAACAAATGCTTTTTGAATTATATTAAATTTAAAGAGGAGAAACTTAGGAAGATTTGTTCTTAAAAATTTTCTTATTTTATAAATGAAGACAGCTTTCTGCCCCTGGCCAAAAGTGACTTTTATTTACCTCTTTCATTTTTAATTTAAAAAAATTTGTTTTAAATGATCCTTTAGTTTGAAAGCCTGTGACCCTACTGTGTGTGTATCTTGTGTATCTATATATCTTATGTACATATGTATAGATAGACAGATAGATCAATAGATAGATAGATGATAGATATAGATAGGTATACACATATAAAACCATCCACATAAATAACTCCCTTAAATATTTCATATACCAACTTTCTTTTATGTTTATCACAGCATGATGCTTTATAAAGCTCAGAAACCAAGCAGTCCTATCCAGAAATAAATGGCAAGATATTTAGAATTTTTATTTTTAGTAGATGATTTCAGTTAAGAATGATATTTTTAAAATGGAGCTCATGTAGCCATTCCCCTTTCCCAATGTACTCACTGTTTTGAAACACTCATACTTGAGGAAATAATTAAATGACCATGAAAAGAAGGGGTCTCTTCCCTAAGGAATCTAAAAGTTTGTGTTGCCTGAAATTTATAGGGAAATACAGGCATAAACTTTGCAGCCTGGGAAACATCTTATGTAAATAGTGAATAGTATGGTTTTAATTTGAAAATGATATAAATATCAGAGCATTGAATGTGTCTTTTCCTTGAATTTAGAACTCTCTTTCTCTTTCTAGGGATGCTTCTGTTTTGTCCAAATGCCAGGACTAAAGACTTCTTGCCCAAGGTCTCCTCTCATCCAAAATTCAGAAACTCAATCTGATTTCTTTTCTCCTTTTGGCTCCCAAAGAAAAATAAACACCATTGGATGACTAAGATGAAGATCCTCTCAAGCATTTTGCTCTCACTAATAGGAAATCAAAGTTGTTTGCTTTCAAACACTAAGAGGAGATCTGCAATTCCAAATGCCCTCAAACCCAGAACGAAGCCAGTTAGTCGTATATACATTCATGAAACAGTTGATGTCTACATGAATGATCACATTGTAAAAAAGGAGACTTTTTATTGCATATCCTATTACATATCACAATATACAACAATAGACAAGAAATAAATCACTGCTTAGTATAAATAAATCAATGAGAAAACTGGACAAAAGTACAAAAAAAAGGGATACAACTCTCTATCTCCCTATGTTATTCTAGAGGATCATTAATTCAATTAGATGATCATTTTAATTAAGAAACAAAACCATAAAAGTTAAAAGCAAACAGGATGTCATGTTAACCTCACCTATGACCATGAGATTTATTATCATAAACAAATGGTTAATTTGGGGGATCAAATTAAAGGATTGATCGATTTTTTAAAAAGTAATGTACACGATAACCAAAAGAAAATGAATAAAGTAACAAAATAAGGCAATATATTTGTAATGAAAATATCTCATAAAAGTCCAACTGTTCAAATTTGTAAGAAATTTATGCAAAATAAGAGCTACAAATTTTAAAATCTGTTCATATGATTTAATCATCTATTGACTTCAGGGATATGGGTTACTAATAACCATCAGAAAATTGTGAGCCCTCTCTAATAATCAAGGCAATGCAAATGACAAATGATTTTGATGTGGTATTTCACATATCAAATTAGCAAAAAAGAAAAGAAACAAAACTCAGTGTTGGTCGAGCTTCATGGAAAATTTTACACTATTACATGATTAGTGGAATTATCCATCAGTTAAGTCTTTCTGGAGAGCAATTAGAAATACATCATGTTATAACCTTTGACCATGTTGCCCATTACTAGGAACTTTGCCATAAATATAATGAAAAAGCAAATAAAATACCTATTTGTACAAAATATGTGGCATTTTATTGGCAAAATTAAAAACATGAAAAAATCTCTGTATCTATGTTTTTGAAACTGACTAAACATTTGCCTTATTTTGAGTCTATAAAGATGGAAAGTCATATATAATAATGGCACAAAGAAACATCAAACTACAACATTATGTGTACTTACTTAGGCAAGTCATACAAAATATAAAAATACAAAAATATGGAAAGGGAAAATAAAGTCATTATTATCAAAATATATTTTGTCACAAGTATTTCTAGTAATATTTTTTATATCACACTGTTTTTATTCTGGCTTATTTTTGTTAAGAATGCTATTTACAACACTATTTTTTTTCTTTTTGCAGGGGAGAAGGCAGTACAATTGGGGTTAAGTGACTTGCCCAAGGAGACAGGGCTAGCAAGTGTTAAGTGTCTGAGGGTAGATTTGAACTCAAGTCCTCCTCATTCCAGGGTCCATGCTTTATTCACTGTACCACCTAGCCCCACCCCACAATACATTTTTGAAGTGATAAATGACACTGATAGTCATTCTCTGAACAATAAACCATACTCACATAGCTTCCTTTTAAAAAATAATTTTTTCTGGAAATTATAAACGTTTTGTTTTTGGTAATAAGATCACATTTTAAATAATCATTAAAATTTTTTCAGTCGGGGCGGAGCCAAGATGGTGGCATAGAAGCAGCAAAGTTTTGCAGCACATCCAAAGCCACCTTAAATACACATAAAACACGACTCTATACAAATTTTAAGGCTCCCAAACCCACAAAAATACAGAAAACACGTCTGTCACTATAGGCAGTTCGGCAGGAGGTGCCCATTGGGACAGGCTGGGAGCCGCAGGGAGCCCAGCACTAAACCATGGCCTGGCCCCAGGGCAGTTGGGAAAAGCTCCAGCTGCAGCCAGAGTCAGTCTATCTCTAAAGGCTAAAAAGTGAATCTGAACGAATTTGAGAGTGACAGAACCCATTGTGAGACCACGCATGGCAGATTCCCAGCCCAGGAAAGTGCCTACTCAGGTTGGGGTAAGGAGAACACTGAGCACAAGGGAGCCGCACCAACGTGGAACTGAGAGCAGAGTACAGTAGACTGAGAAGAAGCCCCAGGCAGCCAGCAGACTTACCCACCCTAGGTGTTTCACCACAGGACAGAAGATCATTGACCCAGGTAGGAAAAAATGGGGCCAATAGCAGAATCAGTGGCTCTCCCTGGGGCAAGCTGGATGTTAAAATTATACACTCATACTCCCAGAAGCCAAGAAGGATGAATAAAGTTTAGTGGCTCTGATCCCCCCTCCCAGACCCAGAAAAGTCTAGAATTAAATGTCCCACCCAGAGTAAAATTTTGAATTAGTGGAAACAGCCTCAGGCCTGGGCACGGCTGAGGAAAGGGGAAAGACGATAGTACAGAGACTAAGCCCAGTAGTATGGATCCAGCAAGACCTACCAAGAAAAGCCCAGGTGTTTAGCACGATTGGGCCAATCAGCAAACAACAGCTCTGCCTCAGGCCTTTAGCTGTAGCCTTCTCTGAGCCTGCCTGAGCTTTAGCTCAAAGACAGAGACAAGGAAACCTGAAGGAGCTAGACCGCTCCCACCTCCACAAGTTACTCTGTAAGCCTTAGGGTAACTCAGGGGAATCATTGAGAGTCTTGGTTTGGCCTCAGGCTACACACACAGAGCTTACAGCTACCAAACCCCTATCTCCCAGGCTGAGAAGCTCAAGACTCTGGCACCCCAGAAGTGGATATCCACTCCAAAAATGCAGGACATAGGCACTCACAATGGTGAAGAAGGAAACTGTAAAGGCCAGGACAATCAAATCTTTTTATAGTGAGCAAGAACAAACAAATTCATAAGGTAACAGGGACTCTATATACACACTGGAGACCACAGAAGGAAATGCGAATTAGTCTCAAGCACAAAGACTCTTCTTGGAGGATCTCAAAAGAGATTTTAAAAATGAAATTAGAGAGGTAGTGATTAAATTGGGAAAAAGTCTCACTGAAGAAATCAAATCTTTGAAAAGCAAAATTGAAGAACTAGGACAGGAGGTCCAAAATCTAACTGGAGAAAATACCTCCCTAAAAGTGAAAAAAAAATGAACATATTGAGGAATTCCAAAAACTAGCTGAGGAAAATAATTCACTAAAAATTAGAATCAGACAAATTGAAGCTAAGGACTCTCTGATGCAACAAGAGTCAGTCAAACAAAACATAAAGAATGAAAAATTAGAAGAAAGTGCAAAATACCTCACTTGAAAAACAACTGACCTGGAAAACAGATCCAGGAGAGATAACCTAAGAATTAACAGCCTACCAGAAAGCCATGATGAAAAAAAACCAGCCTGGACAGCATCCTCCAAGAGACTGTCAAAGAAAACTGTCCTGAGGTCCTAGAATCAGAAGGAGAAATGATTATTGAAAGAATCCACTGATCTCCTTCTGAAAGAGATCCAAAATGGAAAACTCCAAGAAATATTGTAGCCAAACTCCAGAGCTATAAAGTCAAGGAGAAAATACTGAATGCAGCCAAAAAGAAGCAAGTCAAATATGGTGGAACTACAGTCAGGATTACACAGGATTTGGCAGCTGCTACATAAAAGATCAGAGGGAATGGAATGCCATATTTTGTAAAGCAAAAGAATTAGGACTGCAACCAAGGATCAACTACCTGGCAAGACTGACTATATTCTTTCAGGCAAAGAGATGGTCATTTAATGAAATAAAGGACTTCCAGACTTTCCTTATGAAAAAACCTGAGCTCAATGGAAAATTCAATCTCTACTTACAAGATGCAAGAAAGACATAAAAAGGTAAACAAAGAAAACATACACTCACAGAAACATATACACACACAGATTCTCACGCATGCACATAACTTGGGACTTAATAAAGAACAAGCTGTTTACATTCCTTTGTGAGAAGCAGATACCTGTCAGTACTGAAATTTGTATAAATATTGTGACACTTAAAAGGGATGTACATAGAAAGAGAGTGTGGGTAGAAGTGAACTAATTTGAAGATTTTTAAAAAAACGTATTAAGGGGAAGAAAGGGATTGTAATGGGAGAAAAGGAAAAGTAGAGGTAGAAGATGTCAAATTATGCGACAAGAAGAGGCATAAAAACCATACTAAAGTGGAGGGATGGGACGGAAAGAGATGAGCATGGTGTGATCATTACTCCCATTGGTTCTAATTTAAAGAGGGATCAATACAAATGGCTAAGTTTAGATTCTAACATAAAAAGACACAAAAAATCATAACAATAGAAGGAAAAGAGGGAGGGAGAGGAGCAATATATGAAATGTACTAGCATTGCTTTGGGTTCAAGGAGGGAATAACATACTCTGTTAAGAATAAAAATCTATTCTACCCTACAGGCAATAGGAGGGATAAGAGGGGAGGGGTGTAAGAAGGGGAGGGTATTCAGTAGGGAGAGGAAGAGTAGCAAGGGGAAAGGGTAGTAAAGAAGGGGGGACACAGGGAGGGAATGCTGAGGGAGGTGGTGGTCAAAAGGAAAATTCTTAAAGAGGGAAAGGGGAAAGGAAGACATAAAGATAAAAACAGGGGAGGGAATAAGATGGAGGTAAACTCACGGATACTAATCATAACTGTGAATGTGAGTGGGATGAAGTCTCACATAAAGCAGAGGCAGATAGCACAACAGATCAAAAACCACAATCCTACAATATGCTGTCTACAAGAAACACATCTGAAACAAGGGGAGACGCACAGGATAAAGGCAAAAGGATGGAGTAGAATATATTATGGCTCAGGAAAAGTAAAAAAAAAGCAAGGGTAGCAATTGTTATCTTTGATAAAGCGTAAACTAAAATAGATCTAATTAAAAGAGATAAAGAAGGAAACTGCATCCTGCTAAAACACACCATGGAGAATGAAGCAATATCATTACTTAACATATATGTACCAAGCGGTATAGCATCCAAGTTCCTAGAGAAGAAGTCAAGGGAACTAGAGGAGGAAATAGATAGCAAAACAATACTAGTCGGGGACCTCAGACTCCTGCTCTCTGAACTTGATAAATCAAACCTGAAAATAAACAAGAAAGAAGTTAAGGAGGCAAATAGAATTTTAGAGAGGCTAGAGATGATAGACCTCTGGCGAAAACTGAATGGGGAGAAAAAGGAATATACCTTCTTCTCAGCAGTACATGGTACATTCACAAAAATAGAACATGTACTAGGGCATAAAAAATTCAGTGCAGAAAGGCAGAAATATTAAATACATCATTCTCAGATCGTGATGCAAAAAAATATATATGTAATAAATGGCCAGGGAAAGGTAGGCAAAAAACTAATCGGAAACTAAATAATTTAATGCTAAAGAATGAGTGGGTTAAACAAGAAATTATACAAACAATCAGTAACTTCACTCAGGAGAATGACAATAATGAGACATCATACCAAAGCTTGTGGGACACAGCAAAGGCAGTACTTAGGGGGAAGTTTTATATCCATGAATGCATACTTGAAAAACATTAGAGAAAATGGAGGTCAACAAACTGGGCATGCAACTGAAAAAGCTAGAAAAAGAACAAATTGAAAACACCAATTAAAAACTTAATTAGAAATAATGAAAACCAAAGGAGAGATTAATAAAATTGAAAGTAAGAAAACTATTGAACTTATAAATAAAACTAAGAGTTCGTTTTATGAAAAAATGAATAAAATTGATCAATATGACAAAAAAGAAGGAAGAAAAACCAAATTCTGAGTCTCAAAAATGAAAAGGGTGAATGTGCCTCCAATGAAGATGAAATTAAAACAATAATTAGGAATTATTTTGCCCAACTGTATGCACATAAATTTGACAACCTTAGTGTAATGTATGAATATTTACGAAAACACAAGTTGCCCAAACTAACCAAAGAGGAAGTAAATTACTTAAACAAACCCATCTCAGAAAAAAAATTGAGCAAGCTGTCAAAGAACTACCTAGGAAAAAAATCCCAGGGCCAGATGGATTTACTAGTGAATTCTATCAAACATTTAAAGATCAATTGATTCCAATACTCCACAAACTATTCAGGAAAAGTGAGAAAGGAGTCCTTCCTAATTCTTTCTATGACACAAATATGGTACTGATACCTAAATCAGGGAGAGACAAAAGGGAGAAAGAAAATTATAGTCCAGGTTCCCTCACGAATATAGATGGAAAAATCTTAAATAAAATATTAGCAAAAAGACTACAGCAACTTAAGACTAGAATAATACATTTTGACAAGTTTGGATTTATTCCAGGAATGCAAGGATGGTTCAAAATTAGGAAAACCATCAGTATCATTGATCATATCAACACTAAAACTAGCAGAAACTATATGATTGTTTCAATAGATGCATAAAAAGTCTTTGACAAAATACAACATCCATTCCTATTAAAAACACTAGAAAGCATAGGAATAAATGCAGTTTTCCTCAGAATAATAGGTAGCATCTATTTACAGCCATCAGCAAGTATTATATGTAATGGGGTTAAACTAGAACATTTCCAATAAGATCACAGGTGAAATAAGGATGTCCACTATCACCCTCTTATTCAGCTTAGTACTGGAAATGTTAGCAGTAGCAATTAGAGAAGAAAAAGAAATCAAAGGAATCAAATTAGGCAAAGAAGAGAATAAATTATCACTCTTTGCAGATGACACGATGATATACTTGGAGAATCCTAGAGAATCAAGCAAAAAACTTCTTGAGACAATATATAAATTTAGCAAAGTTACAGGATATAAAATTAACCCACATAAATCCTCAGCATTACTATATATTTCCAATGAAGTTCAAGAGCAAGTAATAGTAAGAGAAACCCCTTTAAAGTTACTGTAGACAATATAAAATGTTTGGGAATCTAGCTGCCAAAACAAACCCAGTACCTTTATGAAGAGAACTACAAAACACTTTTCACACAAATAAAATCAGGTCTCACTAATTGGAAAAACATCAATTGCTTATGGCTGGCTAGAGCTAATATAATAAAAATGACAATTTTATCTAAATTAATTTACATAGTGCCATACCAATCAATCTACCAAAAAAATACTTTATAGAACTAGAAGTAATAGTGACAAAATTCATCTGGTAGAACAAAAAGTCCAGAATATCAAGGCAATTAATGAAATGAAATGTTAGGGAAGGTGGTCTAGCCGTATCAGTTTTTAATCTCTATTATAAAGCAGTAGTCCTCATAACTGCCTGGTACTGGCTAAAGAATAGAGTAGTGGATCAATGGAGTAGATTGGGTACAAAAGACTCAGTAGTCAATGACTATAGTAATATACTTTTTGATAAGCCCAAACACTCCAGTTTTTGGGTTAAGAATTCACTATTTGACAAAAACTGCTGGGAAAATTGGAATATAGTATGGCAGAAAATGGCCATAGACCATTATCTAACACCATACACCAAAGTCAAGTCTAAATGGATGCACGATCTAGATATAAAGGCTGATATTGTCAATAATCTGGAGAAGCAAGGAATAGTTTACCTGTCAGATTTATGGAGTAGGGAAGACTTTATGACCAAAGAAGAGTTGGAGAGCATTATAAAATGCAAAACTGATAATCATGTTTACATCAAATTGAAAAGTTTCTGTACAAACAAAGCCAATGTAACCAAGATTAAGA
>CM053601.1:88372774-88399003 GCA_028646575.1 Pseudocheirus occidentalis
AGAGGATGTGGAAAAATTGGAACTCTAATGCATTGTTGGTGGAGCTGTGAACTGATACATCCATTCTGGTGGGCAATCTGGAACTATACATAAAGGGCTATAAATAATTACATACCCTTTGTACCAGTAATACCACTTTTGGGGTTGTATCCCAAAGAGATCATAGAAGTGTGAAAAGTTCCCATATGTACAAAAATATTTACTGCACCTTTATTTGTGGTGGCAAAAAACTGGAAATTTAAGGGATGCCCATCAATTGGGGAATGATTGAACAAGTTATGGCATATGAATGCGATGGAATATTATTGTGCTATAAGAAATGGGAAGGAGATAGACTTCATAATTACCTAGAGAAGCTTATATGAATTGATGTTAAGTGAGAAGAGCACAACCAGGAAAAATTTGTACACAGTCACAGATACATTATATGTGTGACGACCAACTTTGAAAAACTGGACTCCACAGTTAAAAGACAACTCTACAAGTCCCAGGGAGAAGGAGATGTCTACATTCAGAGAAAGATCCAGAAAGACCAGTGTTTAAATGGAGACTGAAGCAATGCATGCTATCATTCTTTTCTACGTTTGGTTTTTGTTTCTCTTTTCTCATTGTTCACTCCATTGGCTATAACACCCATACAACCAGACTATTGTACAATGTGAAAGAGTTTGCAGATCCTATAAATGATTGTATGCCACCATGGTGGGGGTTGGGGGATGGGTGGAAGGGGAGAAAAACCTGAAATTTAAGTGATTCTGGAACTGAATCTTGTAAACTAAATGTAAACAAACAAGTCAAGAAAAAAAATGAAAAAGAAATTATCAGTGGGGCTCCTTTACACACTTCTTTTTCTGAGCCCAAGCAATAAAGATCCAAGGAGTCAGCCCTCTGGAGTTATTCAATATTAAGTCAAACATTAGTTATATCTTCCAGTTGTGAAATCAGACATGAGATTCTTTTTAGAGACTAGTAAATATGATTTATCACACCATAAGAAAGTAATAATGCATAAAAGGCTTACTAGATCTAAAATACTTACCCTTACTTAGAAAATTTACCAGATCAGGGTGTTATGAGGTTCCTGAGAAAAATAATAATAATAATCAGTTCCTCCCCATCTCTATACAGAAC
Organism: Pseudocheirus occidentalis; assembly: GCA_028646575.1. Taxonomy (NCBI): domain Eukaryota; kingdom Metazoa; phylum Chordata; class Mammalia; order Diprotodontia; family Pseudocheiridae; genus Pseudocheirus; species Pseudocheirus occidentalis. Next base: position 88,373,906 of record CM053601.1, read on the forward strand.
TAGTAATAATACCACTATGTATAACACACTATTGTAGTATTATTAAGATAGAGAAAAAATACATTAATTGGGGAAAAATGTAAAAGATAGTAAAAATCTTCTATGCTAATGTATGAAAACACCCTCATACAATTAAATTAAAGCATGGACTTCTAATTTAATGTTTCTCATGCATGCCAATAATAGTTTACTTGTACAAAAAGGTAAAAGATACTGTCTTTTCTTTCTTTTTGTAGATAACTTGCTACATCAAGCTAAAAGTCAAAAGCAATGATGCCAGTAGTAGAGGGTAGGATTTCCAAAGAACAGGCCACACTCTTGTCTATTTAGAAGCGCTAAATTAAGATTCAGGAGGTGTGGGTTAGAATCTAGACTTTACTACTAGCTAGCTGTAGACAGGTCATAACTTTACAAGAAGTACAAACTGGATCTTAATTAATAATTTACCAAGTGGGTTTTAGGGTTAAAAACTCGTTATCTGTAAAAACAAATAAACCAACTAAAAACAGAAATATGACTATAATTCACTAATTTGCTAGTGATTCTTCTCTGGGCTAGCCGTTTTTGTCAAATACTGATGATGCCAATTTAAATATTTAAGAATAATTTAAATAGTATCCCAGTAATGAGAACGTTACTCAAATTTAGAACGTACTATGGTACATGGTGAGAGAAGTAGATTGCTGAAGGTAGGAGTTCAAATCCCAGGTTTGCTATTTACAAACTGTGTTAAGGTAAGCAAGTCATTTCATTGGGCCTAAGTTTCCTCAGTTATTAAAAACAAAAGGGAGGTTGGAGTGGGCTATATGATCTCTTAGATCCCTAAAGGAAGAGGAGTGACATGGTCAGATTCCTGTGTCAGGAAAATGAATTTAGCAGTTATGTGGAAGATGGACTGCTGAGGTAAGGGAAGAGTAGCCAGAAGTTTAATTAGGAAGGCCTTTCCAAGAGTCTGGGTAAGAGAGATAAAGGCCTCCATTAGAATGGTGCTCATTTTGAGTAGAGAGAAGGAGGCAGATGTGGGAAATGATGGGAAAGTTGTAACAAGATTTGGCACCTGACTTTGTTTTGCATTCATATGGAACACATACCTAGTTATTCTCTTGTGTGCACAGTTGCTGTTAACATGTGCTTGCTCCCATGATTTCCTAAGCAGTTTCAAGAGCTACTTAGGAGCCTATGTTTGCCAGCTGCCTCAGAGAACAGGGTACCCATTTCCAGCAGAGGATTTGGCAAGCTTTTGCTGTTTTTCCCCCCTCCTATGAATTCTGAAGTCATGTTATATGCTACAAAGCCAGGAGACAAATCAGGTTGATTAAAGATGCCACATACCTTATGGGAGTTTCCACTAACGTTTTATGTAACTTCAAGTCCTTTATAATTCAGCTTTTAGAATTATCTTTCTCAAACACTCCTTTCATCATCTTACTCCCTGCAAAGGAAACCTAAAGGAGCTCTTTCTTGCTTACTATATTAATGGCAAAAGCTTTGTTTTAGCATTTGAGAATCTTCTCTGACTGCTTTCTATGCTTCCCCCATTGCACCAATATATTTTCTTCAATTTTTCAAAACTTAAATTGCATCTCTTCCAGATTCTTTATGTAATTTAACTTCTTTCACTTTTCTCCATTCTACCCTGAGGTCACCTGAATAGTTGATGTTTTGTATATTAGTTTGTTGACATCTTACTCTACAAATATGCTCTTTAACAGTTTTATATATGTGTGTTCCCTCAATGACTAGATGCATATTCTTTGACAGTAGGGATAACTCTGCCCTTTATTATATCCTCCCAGAGCTTTAGGATAGTGCTACACAAGAGGAGGGATTTCACACACAAGATGACCTGGCTGATCCAACAGAGGTAAATGGGAATTTGAAAGAGGAGGATGCCAAGCCAACCACTGAAATCAAAAGAAGTCAAATCCAAGACAAAAATTGGGAATCATTTCTCAATTTTAATCTGGCTAGCTAAGTAGTCCCTTCTTATTTGTTCAAAAAAAGACCTAAGTCTCCAATTACAGAGAAAAGTTGTGATACCTATCAGTTTCTATAGTTTTGTTCTATTTTTCTTTAACTCTGATGTGGTTACTTCCTTTGGCAGACTTCCATTAGCACTGAGCTGCCAGTACAAGATAATGCCATCACTATTTGAAGTTTTGAAGGCTCACCGGGAGAAACGTATGGTAAAAATTAATCATCTCCTCTAAAGGATAAACAGAGGAGCCAATGATGAATGAATAACACTATAGGACGAGTAAATTCTATGGTATTGACAGCAACTGGTGAGTTTCCTTAGTTCTGATCTTCACTTCCAATAATATTGGACAAACATCTATTAAGCAACTATTATGTCAAGTTCTCAGAAAAACACAAAGTTTGATAACATATCTTTGTTGGGGGAGGAGGGGAAGAGTTTATATTACATATACAAATACCTCTAATACAAAAATGATACACCATTTTTCTATGTACTTTTCATATAAACAGCTTACTCTGTGTGGTCCAAAATGGAGGGAGAGGATTATTGACTGCGCACAGGAGAAAGCACTTGAGAAGGTTTTAAAAGGATGGGTAGGCTTTTAGCAAGAGAAGGTTGAAGTTTTCTAAGTACAGAAAACAGCGAGTAAAAGCACACAGGAGGTTAAGCGCAGGGTTAGAACAGGAATAAGCAGTTCTCTTGTAATCTGTTCTCTCTCTCCTTGTAAACGGAGCACAAGGTACATGCAAGGATATATTATAACATAAATCTAGAACAGCAGGATGGTAACGGATTGTGACAAGAAAGACCTTTATGATGTATTAGGCAGAGGAGTTTGACTTATTGAATAAAGCAATAGAGCAGCACTAAAGAAAAAATTAATTCTGGCAGCTAGGAGACAAGTGGACAAAGCACAGGGCCTACACTCGGGAAGATCTCAGTTCAAATTTGGCCTCAGACTCTTTCTAGCTACATGACCCTGGGGAAGTCACTTCACTTCAATTTCCTCCTCAATTAAATGGGGTTGATAATAGCACCTCTGAGAATCAAATGAGGGAATAATCTTAAATCCCTTAGCATAGTGCCTGATACACTGTGTCATCTATATAAGTGGTAGCTATTATTATTATTAGTGATATTGTTAATAGATAGAAGGAAGGTGCAGGTTGTTATGTTTGTCTTTATCACTTTGTCAGTAGAAATGACCTAAAACTCAAGAAATTAACATCAGCTTTAGTGCTACTCTGACTTTTCCACCTGACTTGTAACTGAAACGTTCCTGTGGGTTGCCTCCCAATTAAAATGGGAGTTCTTTGAGTTCTAGACTGTCTTCCTTTTTCAATGTGTCCCCAGGCTTCTCACAGTGTTTTATGCATACTAAAAAATTAAAATGATCTATCCATTTGTTCAGTGTATATATTGTAAGAATGTAGGTGAACACTGAGGAGAATCTTCCCTATTCATTATTATGGATATTTAACATACTCCTGTAGGCCCCCTGTTGAAAGATTTTTTTTTCTTAGAACTCTTCAGCAAGCTTTTAAGAGTAAAAAGTAAAAGCTCAGGTCAGTGAAACTGCTTTCCTGTAAGTAGAAACACCTTGGCATAGTACACATTTTTTTTTCAAATATGACAGATGAATGTCACACCTGCTTAGTTATAACAGCTGTTATTGCAAGACTGGTGTTGTTATAGTCACTGTTAAGTCCTAACTGTTGTTAGATTTCTACTTGGCATAGCTGTAGTTACGAGCATACTCCTATATGGCAGGACAGCTATTTTATAATTAGTCCAGACTTGCCTGTGCCCAGAAGGAAAATTTCAATTTCCATCATATTTTTATTTTGTTTCCCCTGGAACAGAACATAGTGCTACTATAAAATTATTACATAACACAAGTTTTCATACAGGAGTTGTACAGACAGATGCCCATTATCCAAGATGAAGCAAATGCATTGATACTAAATGCCTGGAAGTTTAATTATGTGCTTTCAATAGTAGAGTAAACATTAACAATGGATTTCAAGATAGTACCAAAAAACTAGTTTCAGTCCTTATTCCCAAGGTAAACCATGGTCAAGAGCCCATAAAACATAATACACACCCCCTGAATTTGGACTGCAAATCTATCACTTAAACATCTAGTAAATGACCCAATTTGTTTACACGGCCCTGTAGCTTTTTATGGCCTTTCCATAAAGAAGTTATTACATCCATTCCCTTTATTTTGTTTGAGAGTGTTTGAATGAGCCCCAGAACCACACTCCAGTTAAACAAGCCCTCCTCAGATGGAAGCAGCCTCATATAACTCAACACTACTGGGGACATTTTCAGAACAATGTTTGCTGTTTTGAAAGGGCACACAGTTCCCCATACCAGAAGCATTTCCTGTGCCTTCTGTCATTCTAAATTTTCAGCGAAGATATTCCACAAGTCTGCTCCTCCCCCTTCCCCTGTTTTTTTCTCCCAAGCAGTATCTGGGTGTTGACAATCTCTTGCCAAATATTTGCCCCTCAGAGTATCTGGCTATGGTATGACTGATTTTTCAGAAACCTTCAAAGGGAGAGTTGGCAAAGAAGTCCAAAATACAGATGGCCTAATTTAATTTCTACATATAAATAAATGCTACTTCTAAAGGAAACCATTTTTTAGAGCAGTTAAGTTTACTGGAGTGTCCAACTGACACCTATTTAAAAAAAAGTAATTGATACAAGGTAAACATAAATTTTATCCAATGAAAGTGGACTCTCTTATTTCTTGAACCTAGAAATCATTTAATTCCTTAGTTTTCCCTTTATAATCACATTAGTACCCTTCAAGCAAATCTAAAATCCCAGGAAAGTAGTGAGGCTTGCTTAGAGATAAGCATCAATCTATCAGCTAGGTGTTGTAGTTGCATCTCTAAATATCCCTGACCCTGCACACTTACTTACTGTTTTAGGGCTGTTGCTTTTCTTCAAACCATAAACAGTACTGCTGCTGAACATCAAACTAAGGAAAAGAGATAAACAGTTGCTTATGAGCTAGAGGCCATAACACCTCTTTCTAGTATGCCAGAAACCTCATTTAAAATGATGTGTGAAAAATGCTAAATTTGATTCTGGGCTTCTTCTACTATCCTAAAATCTTCTCTATTGTAGTACAGGGCCCCCAAACTAAAGTAACCTCACTATCTGTGTTATTAAGATTACTGTTGAGCCTTAGTTTCTGAAACTGAGTGGTTGCTGGGAAGGTTCTTAACCTATATCCCATGAAGTATTTTTGTGTTTTTCAATAACAGTTATTTCAATATAATTTATTTACTTTATAGCCAATGGATTTTATTTTATACACTGAAAAATGTAATTTTCTGGTAAGAAGTGCATAATATGGCTTTACCTTCATGGTGCAAAAAAGGTTAAGAACTTCTGCATTAGATAATCTCTAAGGCATTTCCAACTTTTCTATGATTATTCCTCCAAAACAAAACAAAGCTACAAACAAAATAAAAATGCACAGCTGTGTATAGCTTCACTGAGTTTAAATCCTTTGGAGAATAAAAGAAGAAAGAACAGAACCCTTCTATCCTCCCCACTACTCCCAGCAGTCCCCTGCGTTCCCCATGCCCTTCCATCATTTAATTGTTTGCACCATAAACCTGTTTCCATTAGGGTAGTCCCTCCTTTGAGTTTGCCCTACCCTCTGCATTGCAATGGCTACCTAAGCATCATTTATGAGGTCCCTTTCAGTACTTAGTCTATGATCTGCCTATGCATACAAAATTCACTGAGCTTTCTGTTTCTTTGATGAATTATTAAGGTTTAGTGCTCATTTCCATTAATTACTGGCATAGACCATGTTGGATCTTATCTGTTCTCCGCAGCAAGGATTCAAATTCTCCTGGGATAATTGACTACAATTGTGATTGAACTTCCCTGGAGTTGTGCTTTCCAAGGAGGACTTTGCTAAAAGAGCTAGAGGGCATTGAGTTTCTTCTGTATCCTTAAGCATTTTGCGTCCCACTCTTAATCATTTATCTTTGAATTCTAGCAATATAGAATGAACACTATCACTGTATCTTTTAATCAAAACCTAATGAGAATCCAGCTTTAAAATGAATATTGATCAGGGAACTGGAGATGCTTTTTCTAGATTTTGTTCACATATTAAGCAAATGTTCATACTGGCTTCACTAAGTAAAAGATCCTCAAATGTCATCTAAAAAGAAATGGTAATATTTTAATGACCTCCAATTTGCATTTCTAATTCCCTGGGTTCTATGAGCTTGCATGGCTGTAAGTTAAATAAGGAATCTTACATTTCTCAATGGAACAACAGAATAAATCAAGACAATGTATCTTTAAAAGATAGATGTTCCCAGAAAAAATCAACAAAAATAACCAACAGAAGTAACATGAGATAAATAGTAAAATCCAATGTACTCTTTACCCAAGTGCTGGACTCCACAGTGGATCAAAAGGCAGGTGCAGAGCCCAGCAGGGGTACATTAAGAAAGAGAAGCACATTTCTACTCTGAAAACACCTAGTGGCTCAGAATAGCCTCCCTTTCACTACTTCACAAGGCTTTCGTAAAATGTGAATCCAATGACGTTAGGATACCTCATATACCAAGACTAGGTGCTATGCATTCCAGACTTTTAGATTAAACAGTGCAATAATTTTCCAGTCCTAAGCAAATGGTCTCATTAATCCTCGCTAGAGTATTTTTTAAGGCAATCATATGTGGAGAGTGATTAATGTTCACTATACATCTCTCCTTTTTATTTTTTATTTATTTTTTGTTTTTTTGGTTTTGTATTGTGGTGTGTTTTGGAATGTGTATTTGTTTTTGCATTTTAAAAGATTCACTGAGCTAACAAAATCCATAGGCATCTGCGTGATGAAGTTGCTAGTCAGCCAAGTCAGGAAGTTGGGAAGCTCTGTGTTCAGTTTTGACATAAGAGACACTTACTAGCTGTATGACACTGGGCAAGTCACTTAATCTCTCTTTGCCTCTGTTTTAAACCTCTTTTTATATCAGTTTCTTCATCTGTAAAATGAAAATAATACTAGTAGATAGTTCACAGAGTTGCTGTAAGGATCAAATGACATAATGATTGTAAAGTGCTTAGCATTATATGTTCAATATCAAAGTTAGCTGTAATTATCATTATTATAATTGACAGTCGCTGTCTCCTAGGGCATCCTTAAGGGCACTTAGACACCTTGAGGCATTCTATAGCAAAGTTTATTTTTTGCAAAATGAGCTTTTTGTTCACATGAAGACATATGCATGCATGTATGTACCATTTTCCTATCATAACTAATTATCCTGGCTGATGAGCACAAGCTCTTTATGTTTTTTTTTCTATCTGTTGAACAACAAGTAGTGTTTAAAATCTAGCACCCTGAGGCAAAATGCTAATTTTTTCAGCCTAGATACAATTTATCTACCTGTAAGAGTTATTATAGTATCCCTAAAGTTTCATTTAGTTTTTAGAAATGCTTGCAGGCTAAATTGCAAGAAGGGTCAAGATACATTTAGCTTGTTTTATTAGACTTGAATAGTTATTTAATAAATTTGTTGAAATTATGTTATTTAAATGCTATATTCTAAGGTAAAAAAATGAGAACTTGTAAGTTTTTTTTTAAAAAAAGGATCTTCAAAATGTAATACCAAGCACACGCATTCATATGTAATATTAAATACACACACGCACAGTCACAAAACCCAAGTCACATTTTGAATCTGAATGTTTAAGTCCTAAATCTGAAGTCTTTGGAATTAAAACAAAGTGTGTCTTTTCTTTCATGAAGAAAGACCCTCCAGCACTAACTGAAAAATATGCATAAGAATACTTCTATGTTGTTCTTAAATTCCAATTGAGAAAGAGAGAGGGAGAACAGGAAGGAAGAAAGCAAAGAAGAGAGGAAGGACTGTGTGCTTAGAATTGAATTTTTAAGCTAAAGAATTTAGAGTTTCATATGTACATATTATTCAAATCAATTAATCATGAAGTTTCCCTTCGGCCATAAATAAAAGGATGGTTTAATAATTTTCTAAATAATATTTTTAACTTTTCAAAACTGTGACAAATTGCACATTTCATTAATCATTTCAAGACCTCATTCAAAGCATTTCCAATAAATATTATCCCTATTCATTCTCTTTAGAGCCCCTTGCACATAGCAGTCCTTTGATAAATATTTGCTAACTAAATTTCTAGAAAGTGACATTCAAAAATTTAAAACAGACTTCAATAGCTTATTTTAAATAAACATTTTTTTCCCCTGAAAATTAACAGAAGTACTCAGGAAGTTTTAGTGTGATCAAATTCTTTCAGACACTAAGTCTAAAACACATTTATTTTCCAGAGTTTTAGAACTATAATCCATGTTCATTTATATATATGAGTATATAATTCATTATAACTCTATTGAAGGGAGATACCTAAGCGAGAAGTGAATACACTACTCTGTTGCTCTGAAAATATAGTGCAGTACCACAAATTAGGGCTTGTCAGAGGGCTAGGGTAAAAGAAAAGCTTCATCTTATTCATTGGGAAAACTTTTTTTTTTTAAAGAAAAAATGATGAAAAGCTGGTTTCCCTGGGGCAGTCACTAGTTTTGGACTGGCTCCTTGGAATCCCCTTTTTTTGTCTCAAGGGTCTTTTTCTAGGTACCTGTAGGGCATGCTGGGGAGTTTAAGAGGAGAGGCAATACTGAATTATTGTCTTTGCAAATTAAGGTGCACTCATTGTTTTCTTTGTTGCAGTAGTTACTTTTGACCCAGTACAGCGCAATCCACTTATTTCCCCCCTCCCCAAAAGAGACAGGACTAGAAGGCTTTTCCTCAGACTAAGATTCATTTACCCCAAGGGCAGGATAAAACACCAGTAGAAAAGGAAAACTGGAACTTAAGAAAGTAAGGCCACACCAAAGTAAAATACCCAGAAAGCAGGATTAGAGACTCAGACGCCAGGAGGAGAACATTTACTTTAGGAAACTGGCAGTGCTTAGAGCAATTACTCAGCACCATGGCAACAGGAAGGGGCTAATGCAAGTGAGCTCATTGGAATCCGAGTCACAGAATCTCAGGGCTGGGAGGGCACTTATTAAATCACCCGGAGAGAAATGAGACCTCAGACAAGACAGTATTATTTAAGACACCGACAAACCTACACTCATCAAATGTTCACCATACCAAAGAATCAATAAAACACATATTCAATAATCAAACCACTATTTAGGAGAGGCCACATTCTAATAACACCGAATTTGTTTAGCTTTTTGTAACCTTGAAATTAAGGATTTTTCCCATCATAAACTTAAAAGTGCTACTTAATGATGAGCATTATTTTGGGCCTGCCCTGAAGTCATATATATATATATAGCTAGTCAATTTCAGAGAGAGACCTTGACCTCCAGGTTTGGATGTCTTCCTTCCTTCCTTCCTTCCTTCCTTCCTTCCTTCCTTCCTTCCTTCCTTCCTTCCTTCCTTCTTTCCTTCCTTTCTTTCCCCATTACATCAAGTGGCACTTTGGAATATAACGCTGACTTTGATTTTATGTTTGCATCACTTGATAATGTAGACTCAGGAGTTGAAGAACCTGGGTTTAAATCTAAGTAACATCAGTCAAATTTCATTGGGCTTCAGTTTCCTCATTTATAAAATGAAAAGTTTGGATCAAATGAGCTCTAGATGTGTTAACATGATTTGAAGGGGTGGATATTTTCAGTATATTGGCATCTTAATAAGGTACTGCTTCTTTAACATTTCAGTTTCCAAGAAATGAAAAACCCAAGAGCATTAAAGAACTAGAAAATTTAACAGAAAGAGAGGAAGCTTAGGGAATCATATCATGCAACCACCTCAGTTTACAGACAAGAGAAACATCTTGCCCAAAGTTGGATAAGGACCTCAGTGATAAGTACGTCAGCATCTAGAATAGATTGTTTCTAAGGTCCCTCTAAGTCCTAACATGGCAACAGTTCATACATGAACACAATGTATGTTTTTGGCCCCAATTCTAATCACCAGTCCTACCTGCCACACTCTTTAAAAATATAAAGACTTCAAAAAAAAAAAAGGAAAGCAGAAGATGCTACAATATGAGAAGGGAGATTCCACCTTCCACAAGCAATTTATAAGTACAGCGTTAAGACAGAATCAATATCCTGTGTCTACCATTCTTGCATTGTAATTTTATTTGTATGACTTGGTCTTACTCATCCAGGTCAGCTGTGTGACCCTAAAGGAATAAGAAATTTTCACAATTGAATTTTTAAGTAATCTGTTCCAAACTTGTTGCCTTTGGTGAAATTGTTGTGTTTTTTGTTTGTTTTTGTAAATTATGTTTTGGCAAAACGTCATACTGAATTTCACTTAAATGAAGGATGTCTATATTTTATCATTTCCTTTAAAAAGTGTACACTTTGTTTATATTTTCTTTCATAAAGTGTTTCCTGTATATTTTTTGACAGCATTGCCAAAGGCACTCGGTCCTGCCAATGACTTAACTTGATGACCTTGGACAGATTCACTTATTTGACCATCAGTCTCCCTACTTCTAAAATAAGTGGGTTGGACTAGAAGACCTTTGAGTTACCTTTCATTTCTAAATCTATGATCCTATGATTTATAAAGTAAAGGGCTTAGTGTAACACCATGCACAAGCAGTTTCCCAAAAGAATGCTACTGTGAACATCTTTTAAGGTTCTGATTATACAGTACAGTGAACACTGCATCTGTTTCATTACAAATCTAGGCAAACATTCACAAGAAATCACAATATAATATTCACAATATAACATCCTATCACAGAAAATCACAGTATAGTGTTCACAACAGCTTAACATTAGAATAGCCACATAGTTTTCACTACAGTGGCCACAGTATTTGGAACAAAAAACAAAAGAATAATCATCTGGTTTTCTTAATGGGGCTAAACCCTCCTTATTTAATCATTCAGTCATTTCACAATACAGTAATCAATCTTCCACTCATGGGGCAAACATAGATTAACTTAATTAGTCACTTATCTAGCAATTGGTCACAAAGTATCATTAATCACTAAATATAATCATTAGAAAATTACACAAACCCTCCACCCCTTAGTGTCTAGTACACTACAATTTCATCACACCTTTAATATCCAAGGGGAGGCATTTTCTTCATCTTGACTCATGGTGGTCTCTCAGATTCCCTGGATCCCCTTCCATGGTACCAGCTCCTACCTGAATCCACCAGTTACCTAGATTCAGAGGTAGACAGGTCCCAACTTCTTGTCCAGTCCTCTGGGCAGTTCCTGCTACACACTGAAGCTCACAGGCAGTTCCTGCTACACACTGAAATCCACAGGGTGTAGCACACCTCAAAACTGTCACAATTTCTGTTTCTGGGAACTCAAGGATCAACCAAGCCCCATACAAACAAAGGAATATCCCAGTCATGCTTTTTCAATCTTCCAGCAGTTTGGGTGGCCCTAGAACCTAGAAGGAATCTCAGCCTTCCAGGTGGCATCAATATCAGCCTTCAACAGATTCTGGTCTCAAGAAAAACTCCAATTTAGTTTTCAGTCAGCTTCCAGATGCTGGGAGAGAAACTCTGTCTTCTCTCTGTCTCTGTCTCTCTGTCTCTGTCTTTCTGTATCTCTTTCTCTCTCTCTGTCTCTCTCTCTGTCTCTACCTCTGTCTCTCTCTGTCTCTCTGTCTCTATTTGTCTCTCTGTCTCTATCTGTCTCTGTCTCTATCTCTGTTTCTGTCTCTCTCTGTCTCTGTGTCTCTGTCTCTGTTTCTGTCCCTCTCTGTCTCTCTCTGTCTCTCTGTCTCTATTTGTCTCTCTGTCTCTATCTGTCTCTGTCTCTATCTCTGTTTCTGTCTCTCTCTGTCTCTGTGTCTCTGTCTCTGTTTCTGTCCCTCTCTGTCTCTCTCTGTCTCTCTTTCTCTTTCTCTCTCTCTCTCAGCTGGCTTCAGTCTCCATGATTCTTCCTCTCCCAGGAGCTGGCCAGCAGGAAAATTCTTGATTCTGATTGTGTTCTCTGGAGCTCTTCTTAAGTACACACACACACACACACACACACACACACACACACACGCACACACACATTGGCTTCTTTCACACAGGAGACAGACTTCATACCCTCTGCCTCTTTCACAGAAGTACTTAGCCCTTAGTTACTAAGGACCAAGTACCTGCTAAATTAACTACTTTTACACTTGGATATTATCTCTAATATCCTTTCAGATATAAAATCCTACAACTGCTTTATTCTAATTAAGTGACCACCAAACATGTCAAACAGATTCCATTACTTTTGGGGAATGAGAGTCCTGTTGGCATAAATTACAAAGCCTTTACTCTTTAAAAGGTGTTCAATTTCCTCACTTCAGATTCCTTAGTTACCTCTTCTCTGGGCAAAATGGTACCTAGACATACACTTTTTTATGAAGTTTCAAACCTTTTTTTCTAGGAAATCTATAGGAAGTTATGTAGTATACACAATATCCAAATAGGATTCACCATATTTAAAACAGATAATTAAATCATTAAAGAAATAATTGTTTTGTCATTTTATGGATCTCTATTCTCCCTGGACATGTGGGAGAAATGTAAAACCTATTGGAATGGAATAAAAATAGTAGTATGTCTTTCTAAGTTGCACTGGAAATACATACATACATACATACATATGTATATATATATATACACACACACACACGCATATATATGTGTGTGTATATGTATGCATATGTGTGTGTTTGTATATATACACATACACACGCACATATATATGTATGTATGTATGTATGTACGTATAGGCACTGTGCAATTGGAAAAACCCCTGTTGGGGAGGTAAGAATTCAGGAGACTATTAATAGCTGTAGAAGGGGGAAGGAAATGCATTCCATGAATGGGTGGAAACATGGGCAAAGGTTTTGAGTCATCAATGAGCTCAGTCTTTTGTTTGGGGGATGGGGGAAAGTTATGGATAGTAAGAAGGATAGCTTAGCTAAAGCATAAGGTTAGTGTTTTCATGTAATGAGAATATATTCAGATGATGGACAATTCGTAAAGTGGAGCAGAATTTGTATTTCATTCTCTAGATAGAGTTGATTCATTTGAGATTTCTGAGCAATGAAGTGACATAGTGACATCAATGTTTTAGGAGGAAAAATAAAAAACTTTGGTAGCACTGAGGTAGATAAGACTAGGGAAAAGAATGAAAACATGGCAGGACTTGGTAACCAAAAAAAAGAAGATAATGGAAGTAGTCTATAGCTGCTGATTCCATTTCCTTTCCACCCTCATTTCTTAATTCTTTACAATCCAACCTCTATCCTCATTGATTGACTGAAACTACTTTTTCCAGTGTCCCTAATGCTCTCTTGTCAGCTCATTCCAAATTCATTGGTGATCTTTTGTCTTAATGCTTATTGATTTTTCTGATTCATCTGAAACAGTTATCCATTCCTCCTTATCGATATCATTACATCTCCCTTGGCTTCCATGACACTGACTTTTCTTTCCATTTAAACTGTGTACACTTTTGTCTCATTCTTCCCTACTTACTTTCCTGGCTCCTATCGTCTTCATTCCCTTTGAATTCAGCTGTCCCTAATTTTCCATCCTTTGTCATTTTTTCATTCTGCCCTTCATGATTCCATTCATGCTCATAACTTCAGATATCACCTTTATGATTCCCCTTTCTCAACCTCTGTTTTATGCTCACTCCATTCCAATATTTCCAAATACTTGTTGGATATCTTCATTTTGATAATCCTCTGACACCTCAGACTCAGTAACAATATGTCCAGAATCTGAATTCATTCTCACCCCAAATTTGTCCTTTCTTTTAAGTTCTCTTTCTATAGCTGGAACCATTTTTTCCCCCTCAAGCAGGCTCAAACCCTCAGTCATCCTTGAGTCTAACCTTTCCCTCTCCTAATCCAAATCTGTTAGCAAGTTCTGTTGACTCTTTCTCTGAAGTAAATTCCATGACCTTCCTTCTCTTCATTGTTCCTAAAGACATTGTCCCTAGCTTAGGCCATCCCCTTTACTCATCTTAGACTACTGGAAAAACCGAATTGGTCTTTCTATCTTTTCAGATTCCTTTCCAACTTGTACTTTACATGGTTGTCAAAATAACCTTTATCTTATTCTGGCGATATTCTTACTTGACAAAACAAACAAAAACAACAACCTCCAAGTTCCCCTACTTTTTACCGAATAAAGTAAAAACCCCTATGCCTAGCGTTTAAGGCTCTGTAATCTGAAACTATTCTGCCTCTCTAGTCTTTTTCTCCACTACTTACATTCTTCCTGGAGTCAAAAATTACTTGTTATCTCCCATACATACCAGGTTGAAAATTTATTGAGTATGGTTTATATCATATCTTGTATCTCCTGTGTTTTTTACACAACAGACACTTAAATATTTATGGAATAAATGGTAGAAAGAAGAATCAAAAATGGTATCATGGTATCATCTACTCAGGGAAATATACATTTAAAACTAATAAGGCCTGCATTAGAAAAAATTCAAATCAGTGTTTACAGACAACCTCTGGCCTCTAGGAATAGCTATGTGTCACAGTGGATAGAGTGCCAGGCCTCAAGTCAGGAGAGCTGATCTTCCTGAGTTCAAATTCTGTTTCAGGTGCTTGCTAGCTACAAGATCCTGGGTAAATCATTTAACCCTACTTGCTTTAGTTTTATCATCTATAAAATGAACTGAAAAGGGAAATAAGAAACCTAAACCAAACTAATATATTTGCCAAGAAAAACCCAAATGAAGTCACAAAGACGCTGACATAACTCAAAAAAAGACAAAAATCTCTAAGAAACTTTTTTTTTTGCAGGGGTAAGGCAGGGCAATTGGAGTTAAGTGACTTGCCCTGGGTCAAATAGCTTGTAAGTGTTAATGTTGGAGGCTGGATTTGAACTCAGGTCCTCCTGACTCCAGTCCTCTATTTGTTATGCCACCTAGCCTCCCCTTGTAAGAAACTCTTTTAGCAAACAAATGATACAAAACCTTGATATAAAGATGAGGCTACAAAATAATGTTTCCCAGATAATCTCTGAAAACTATAAATGTAATGAAAATGTTCTTGTACTATGATTCACATCTATATTAACATACAAAGTTCATATTGATTATCTTTTTGAATCACTTCATAAAGTAGACATGTAAAAGAATTAAATTTATGTGACCTGTTCATTCAAGTTACAATGTTCTTAGAAGCAAATTCTAGGACTAAGTGTGATTTTATCACCTTCCCATGCTAAAACTGTTTTTCTATTGAAATAAATCTCTAAAACTACAATAGAGAATTAATGAGGAAATATGATTCCATGTATATATTTTTCCCATTTAAAACAAATTTTCTGGAATACATCTAATCTGCAAAGTAAGTTCAAGCTTTATTCAGAGGTTGAATTTTGACAATTTTCCTAAAATATATTTTCAAGGTAGTAATTCAAGATCCCTCTTTATAAGGGCTCTGATCTTGTTTAATGTCAACTTTTATACAACTGTGTAAGGATCCATGTTCTGATCTGAATTGGAATATAATGAAACCAAAATAAATTGTCCTCTAAACCTTCAAGATCTTATTCTTGAAAATAGTCATAAGGGTTCAGAAAAAAGTTGGTGAAGATTTAAGAGGAGACCCATTGGTTTGGGGCCTGTTCAAAATCAAAATTACAGTCCATACCTCTAAGGCCCAGGGAAATGAAAAGAGACAAAGGAACAGAGGTAAGTCAAGGGGTGGTCATATAGATGTTCTATTATTTCTTAATATAAGAAGAAAGAAAATCAAAATCTAAAATTAGGTGAAGTTTTGGAGCATTTTTTATGCATTTAAGTATACAGTACAGAGTTTTTAGACATATGACACAAATATGTAATCCTTTTACATGTTTTCATAACTTTTCAATTCATTAAAATTCTCCTATCCTGTCTCTTTTTGCTCCCAATGATATAGAAAGATAGCAAGACATTTTAATATACATTTTTATTCTGTAATTACTTCAATGTCACTCATTTGTACCACTAAGCCTGACTTTTTTTTTCTTTAACTCAATGGAATTAAATGATCTTACAAAAATATCTTATAAGACATGAAAACTTGTGTTATTTGATGGATCCAGTATATTCTATAACTTACCTCATAAATGAAATTGAATAAACTATGCCACAGGAAAATCAAAGTAATTTAAAGTGGTTTCGTATAAAGAGAGACTGGACCAAAGCATCTCCTGAGTTGGCAGGATTCAGAGAATCCTTCTCATGTGTTTTCCTAGCTGTTAATAACATACAAATAACATACAAATTCATAGACAGAAATCTGATGTGACAATAATAATCAGAAAAATACCTTCCTGCACAGACTGAGTATAAATACTCAAGTCAGACAAGGCTAATAATTGATACTTACATAGCTTTTTAAAGCTGGCAATGTGTCCACATGTATTTCATACATTATCTCATTTGAGCTCACAGCTCTGTGAGGTCTATACTATATGCATAATTGTCTTCATTTATACGTGAGGGAACTTGAGTCTCAAAGGGCTGAAGCAATACTTTTATCACACAGCTTTTATGTGGTAAAAGCAGGATTAGAATCATGGCCTTCCTGAAGCCAAGTCCAATCAGCCTTCTATTCACCATATCACACTGCCCCCTCTAACATGCAGATAGATAAACCTTGTGGGAGGATTACAGATTTATGGATGGCATGGACTTCTGGAAGGCATGGAGCCAGTCCCTTTTTTTTTTTCACAAATGAGGAAATAGATAAAGAGACGTTCAGTCACAATCAGTAGGTCAGAGTTAGGATTTGACCCAAGTCTTCTGGATTCAAGTCAAATGTGTTCATCAGTACACCATACTGCCTCATGTTAATGTCACTTGATGATTAAAAGGACCCTAATGTATGCTCTATAGGACTGGTACCACTGTTCGCTCAGTGTGTGTATTGGCAATGACACATTTTAATAGAAAATGTAAGATATGAAAAAAGAATGTTTGAATCAGCACACAGATCATGTTTAAAGTGTCCAGGAGAAGGAGCATGGTATTGTCAATGAATTTTTGGATTTGCAATACATTTTGACTTGTCATCCTTAAATAGTGCCCCAATACCATGCTCATTCTTTGTCCCAATTTTCTTCTCCCCTAAATAGGTTCCTTTTAAGTCTAGATCATAAGCCCTCTAACTTTCTCCACCCCCACACTGCCTTGCTCTCTGCTAGGTAAAACAGGTTGTTCTTATCAACTCATCTACCCTAATTCATCAGTCTACACAAGTAGCAAATAAGATTAAATTCCAGCTTTCTAAACAGAATAATTCAACCAAGTTAACTAAGATAGATAGAAAGACAATTATTAGTTAAGATATATGGGAGATATTTTGTTAATTATGTGGGTCCTTTGGCATCCTTGAAATCATAGTTATGTATGGAGTAATCCCCACACAGATATGTGAAAGTTCAGACAAGTGGTCATTCAGTCTGACATTCTCATTCTCCCTCTCTCTCTCTCTCTCTCTCTCTCTCTCTCTCTCTCTCTCTCTCTCTCTCTCTCTTTCTCTCTGTCTCCAATACTATGTTTTATTTAGTGAAGATACACAATCAGCATAACACACTGAAGCTCAGAACAACCAAGCTCAAAAGATCCACCTATCTCACCTTTCCCAGTAGCTGTGATTGTGCCTTCATCACCACACGTGAAATCCTAGAGTTCTCAGTAGGATCCCTTGAGCCTGAACTAGAATTAGTTGCATAGAATTTTAAAAACCACCAACAACTCAACATACATACCTAGTGGATAGGCCCCAACAAGGAATATTTCTTGTTTATAAGTGTGCATATTTAATATTGAAAAATACAATTCTCAATATTCACCTGCATATTTACTTTATAGTAAGCAAAATTATATGTGTTTGAGTATCACTCCATGAGAGTGAAAAAGGGGATGCAATTTCCAATCCTTACTTGGGACACCTAAATACTTATCTCTCTCTTGACTTTTTGGTCTCTCATTTGGTCTCTATTTTTTGTTTTAAATAAATGTGGAAATCAAGAAAAGGATAAGCATACAAGAATAGAAAGAAAAGAAAAAGGTTAAGTACTTTTCTAAACCAAAAATTCAATTCCACTTTGCCAGCTTTATAGAGCAAGCCACACAAGAAGCAGTTGGATCGATTGCATGCTGGCATCTGAATCTGAAGAACCAATACATATGAATTCACAATAATCTTAACACTAATATGTACTACCTGTATGATCCTGAACACATGACAACCACTTTACATCTGTTTCTTCATCTGGGAAATGTGGATGATAAAGTTAACTATCTTTAAGTGATATAGTGGTAAGTGTTTAACAACCAGCTCTCAGGGAAGAAAAAATGCACTTACAATATATTTTTATGTTTAATTCACATTATTAACATTTTCTTCAGCACTTTCTTAAGTTTAGACAATGAACAAAACAATAAATCAAGTCCTAATATGAAGCTTTGGTGACTTCTAAAGTATTAACCTTCATACTGAAAATTTAATAATCAAATTAAGCTATTTAGAGTTCCCACAGCCAACATAAGGATCAGATAAGATAATGTCCAAAAGTCACATTGCAAACTTTAAAGTGCTACATTTTTGCCAGCTATTTGCATTGCTTTCTTCACATCATCCCTCTGAGGCAACTAGGTATCCAAATGAGTAGACTACCTGGAGTCAGGAAAACCTGAGTTCAAATTGGACCCTAGGCAAGTCACTTTACCCTTGGTTATCTAAGTTTCCTTATCTATAAAACGGGGATAATAAAAACACCTACCTCTCAAGCACTTTGAGTAAACACTATAGATGTGCTAGTTCATACTTAATGACCAGTGACATCAATATCTACTAAAGAAATCAAGAGCTAAAATGAGATTCAATATTCTGTATTCACTGAAATCACAAGAATCTTAAAGGTAGAGAAATGTGTTTGGCCAATGGGGACTATAAGAGGGAAGAGAAAGAAGTGGGACACAGTGTATTTGCATCTATGAAGTGTTTTTCCTTCCCAAATCTGCTTGCCTCTTCTCTAACGGATTTTATTTTTTCAAATTTAACTAAATTCATTTTAAATTGCCTTAATTATCAAGGAAGAAGATATGAATATATAGACATATACCTACATATAATTCTATAGTTTATGGATAATAGTAAACTACACAAAATTAATCATACTTCAAAAATTCACAATACTGAAAGATAACTAATGTTAGATGTCTGACTACTGTTTTATATCTGCTTGTTAATAAAAGAAATTGACAATGAAGAAAGTCCTAAAAACCATATTTTACCAAGATCAAGGAAATGAAACAGACACACTTAGCTTTTGATCATAAGGTGAAAATGGACCATGCAGTGGCACATGTGACATTTGTGAAAAGTTAAACTTTTCTAGTGCATAATCAATTGACAGCAATGTATGATTTCCGTGTATGTTAAAAGTTTCTGACTCATTAATGAAAACAAAACTAGAGGATTTACTACAAAATAGGGGAGAATTAGGGGTAGAAGTTTATGACTGTGGAGGAAATGGGTATTTTTTCCAGTATATTTTTTATGTTTTTTAATATAGTGATACCCCAACTACATGGTAGTCTCAAATGTCTGATGAGAGGTAAGAAGCATCCCATCAAGAAACCACAAAAAGGGTCCTAACAGCTAAAATTATGTTCCAAGTCAATGCCCTTAAAATCCATTCAATTTCCTCAATGAAGAGTACCTTGATTCCATTTAGAATCTATTTGCTCTTAATTTAGACATTCTAACAAACTTGGTTATCTAGTTTCCCAGACTGACAGTTTGCAACCAAGAAATTGGAAGGGGAGAAGCAAAGCTAGAAGCAGGTGCATTAAGACCAACAATAAGAACCAGTAGAGAAAAGGCAAAAACAAAACATCAAAAAGACATAGGAGTGCAAAACCTTTAGGAACCTGGGACCATTTACCATGAGGATAAAAAGCCCTAAGCCCTCAAAAGACCCTGGAGACATCACTGTATTCATACATAATACAGTAATTCAGCTATAAATAATGACCTATAAGTCATCTAGAAAAGATCATGTCTTCAGTAATTTCCATTAAGTTGTAGGAATATATATCTTAGAATACAAAATATGTTTATGTGCATATATGTGCATATAAAATATTTGTGTATATAAAATAGCCAATTTCAAGTTTACACACTTTAAAAAGTGGACCAGTTATCTGAAAGTGTCACTTTTCCCATTAAATTCAGCACCTGTGTGAAGACTTCCAAGCACTGGAAGAAAAATAATATTTAGAAAAGATAAAGCCCATGCTTTTAAGGACCTTATTGCTTAGGTGGGAGATATGAAATAGTACACAAATAAGTGTATTATGAAATAAAACCATAAATGGATAAAAGGTAACAATAAGGGAAGTGAATTTATTTTTGCAGGTAGGTGGTAAAGAATCACAAGCCAAAACTGAGCTATAAATCAAATAGTTAATCACAAATAGCATCTTTCCACAAAAACAAAACAAAACTTCCAATATAGATTGGGAAATAAGCTTGACTGACAGGTAGATGGGACCTCAGAATTCATTAAGATCATATAAGGCACTAAAATTAGAAAGATTGGCATTTGAACTCATGTCTTTTGGCTATAAATCCCATGAACTGTTAATGCTTCCTGTCAACTAGAGTAGGCCTGGAGCCAGTTCAAGCAGGGACCAGAACCCCTAGGAGTTCTTGGAACCCATCCAAACTTGTGGGGATCGTTGAAGTTGAGAATGAACAAAGGCCAAAAAAGGATCATCATGGACATCCTGGATCAATATGGCCCTCTAGGGTCTGGCAGTTTAAAGAACATGCAGGGAACAGTACAATGACTGGGTGAGGCGAGGATAGAAAGCCGGAAGCTGATGTCATTTGCAAAGTAACATCTGTAGAGAGTTTTGTGGTTATAGAATTGAACCAGTTTCACAAAAAAGCAATAGCCAGGAATAAATCAACAGCTTAGTCACAAATACTGGCACAAAGAAAGAGAACGGATGGGGAGTGAAGTTAAAAAGGAAGCCTATACTGTTTTAAAATCCTCTTTAGAAGTCTACCTGTTACCCCTCTAAAACTTAAAATTATGAAGTAGAAGATCTACCTGAGCATGTGCAGGACAATAGCTCCATACTGCCCCCTTGTGTTCTTAGGTCCTCTTCTCCTTGGGCCATAAAGGCCATTAGACCAGTTACACTGTTCCAAGCACTCTCCCTCTTCCAGTACTCAGGAGAGCCAAACATAGCAGAAACACTTGCCAGCTGATTAGGATACAAGAGGGCACAAATCTTCAGAGAAGGGCTGGATGTTGTCTAGAAGGGATATAATGTGGCCTGACTAAGGGAACTCTTCTCTTACCTGAATCAACAACCAGAATGAAGAAAAGGGCCAGACAAGGACAAGCTATCCTCCCCTACCCCCACCACAAAAGTGAAGGCTAAATCACAGTTGAAAGGGTTATAAAGAAAGAGAAGTTATGTTAGGTGACAGGCAGAGAGTGGGGAGAAACAGAACCATAAAATGAAAGTAGATCAATAGTATTTTGAATTTGGAGCACTTGAACTGGCGAAAAAACTTATTCTGCATGAGATGCAATAATTTTAAAGGGATTTTACTAAACTGCATTTTACTAAACTGAGGACAAAGGTTAGTCTGATATCATTCTCCTCAGAGTATAATTGGGGCTCTGATTCTTTTGATCGCTTTTCCCAGAGCCCTTCGCAATTTCTCAGATTAGAGACTGAGCCTGGGTTGTTCTTTGATCAACAGCTCAGCCAGGTGCTACATGTCATTCCATTAGAAGTAGTAAGAAATAATAATATTAATCTCTCTATTATAATTTGGCAATGTTCTATAGCATATACTCTATTAATTCAATATCTATAAAAGGTCCAAAAATTATTTATTTTATCGAATTTTGCAAACTGCATTGAATCATCCTTCAGTGAAGACAGAAACTTCTAATGTTTCAAGTTCAAAGCTGAAGCTTTTGGTCGCCACAGTACTTAAACTGTCTTTTCAGTCACTGTGGTTTAAAGTTATTATGCACTCCATCCCTGATTTTCTAGGTATGCATTTGTGTTCGTTTGGCCTGGACAATGTGAAGTAATGGCATTCCTGCATGCTGAAGAAATGTCATGAAAACTAATATAAAACATGTATATTTCTATTTTCTTTCTTGCAACATTACCAGTCACCACTTGAAAACAGGGTGCTTAATGGTCTAATTTTAGACAGTCTACATTAACATTGTGGTTTCATGGGCAGTATAATATTTCTATTTACAGAGTGTTCTTAAAAATGACTTCATAATGGTAGATCAAGAGAAAAGGTGCTTCAAAATCGGAATAATGTAAATCATATGGGGTTCAGAGGCTAAGCAAATTACACACCCTGAAGCTGTCCTGGCTCTATGAAAGGGGCCTTTCTCCAGCTCTGCTCAGTCCCAGCCCAAGGGAACTTGCCTTTGAGAGTTTTCTAAACATTTCAGGTACACTTGAAAGCTGAAAGTAATTCTCATTTCCTATGCAGGATTAACTCCTTTCCAGCACACACACAAAATAGTCTTCATTCAACAACACATACAAAAACACAACACCAGAGAGCTAAGGACTTAATAGTACAAAGGTGCATTTAAAAAATGGGGGGGCATATTTTCAATTTTCTGGAAACCTTTCTAAGAAGCCTCTGTATATTTTTTTTCTTTCCTCTCTTCTGCTTGGTTAATTGGTGCTCTTTCTAAATATATATATTACTTAATGAGGGTCACAAATTCCCTGAAGTGACAGTAACAGATTTATGAAATATGTGTGTGTATACACACACATACACACATATATATTATATATATTCTCTTCTCTTTCTCTCTCTCTCTCTCTCTCTCTCTCTCTCTCTCTCTCTCTCTCTCTCTCTCTCTCTCTCTCTCTCTCTCTCTGTCTCTCTCTCACACCCATAGTCAAACCTTCCAAGTCTCATTCATTTTGGCCTCCAAGACAGATTCTCAAACTCCTCGGCCACTGAAAAGTTTCACAAGTTTAAATGAAAAGTTCAGAATCCCCCTAACATTTTTCTCATTTTGACTAGGCTGCAGTTGCACTCATATCACATTGTCAGAGCTTGGTCAGCTTCTGAAGTTGAAAACCACAAGTAATCTCGGACACCCCATGCCAATGCATCGCGCACATTTGCATGGATAGACTATCTACTTATGGTCATGTCTGTATTGCACGTACCCACGCACACCAAAAGGCATAATTTTAATGAATAGAGATCAATAAACAAGAGAAGGAAAGGAAAGGAGAAAAAAAGAATGAAGGAAGGAGGGAAGAAAGAAGGAGGAGGGGAGTGGTGGTTGTGGTGGGGAAGTCTTACCGTTTTGTTCCTTGTTGCTGGAGAACTGGAATTTACTACTCAGATTGGACTCAGCCTGAGTTCCATATCTCTGGCTGGCCAGGGCAGATGTCAGCAGCAGTACCCCGATGAGGTGCATTTGGATGATTATGGGGAGAGATCACACACACCAGGCTCTCTTGGATCGTCAAGTCCCGATTCTCTTTCACCACCAGGAGAAGGCTGCCTTGGGGTGAAAGCACTGAGCCTGCTCTGGCGGCAGAGAATCGCAGGGTAGTTTCCACATAATCCCATCCAAAACTTTTTTTCTAGAGCCCTCTTCTGTGTCTCCAGTTGTGTGTGTGTGTGTGTGTGTGTGTGCGTGCGTGCCTGTGTGTGTGTGTGTGTGTGTGTGTGTGTATAGGATCAAAGTAAAATCTGGACCTGAACCAGTTTCCCAAGGTTTAAACAATTCAGAGCTGTGCCGAACTGGTGGGGGAAGGGGGTGGGGGCTCGGGGTGTGTGTGTGGGGAGCGCTGGTAAAATGCACACACGACCGGGAGAAAGCAAAGGGGGGGAGAGCGGAGAGGGAAGAGGAGACAAGTCACTTTCAGCAACTCCCAAGCACCTGTCAGCTTTGGAAACCAGAAAGAGACGAAAATTCAAGAAAAAAAGCTAGCTGGAGAATCAAGTAGAGCTAAAAAGGAACCTATCCTGATCAATAACAAAGCTGCCAATGGATGCACGCAGCTTTTCTTCCTTGTCCCCTTGCCCCTGCCCCACCCCCCACCCACCCCCAAAGGGGGAGGGGGGGAGAGGGAAAAAAAGTGTGTGTGTGTGTGTGTTTGTGTGTGTGTGTGTGTGTGTGTGTGTTGGGGGAAAAGGCTTGGTAGCAGTGTGTGTCTGCTGGAGCTGGACAGCGGGCGGGCGAGGCGAGCCGGAGAGAAGGTCCCAGATGGCAGGGTAAGGAAGGAGTGAAGCAACAGCTCCCACCCAACCCCCCTAAGACGACTCCTGTTCCTCTTCTGTTCAGCCCCCGGCAGGGAGGGCCAGTCAGGCGACTGTGGTGCTAGCAGCGGCTGCTCTCCTCTCAATCCAGCACCTGGTTTGAGTTTTACACTAGAAAAGTTGACCTTGTTTTGGTGATATATATATTTTTCCCTCCCTCCAAAGTATCTTTTCTCAAGTTCAAGGGGAAAACAAACAAAAAAAATCAATAGTTCAGGGTCCCAATGGTGCTTCTCTCCCCATCCATGCCCCCCACCCGTCCCCCACTACTGCCCTCAGAGGCACTCTTCTTGCCCCGCGATGGAAAGCTTCGGGACTTCTCCAGTTGTCGTCAGATTGGGGGAGGAAGAGCAGGAAAAGTTTGCATGGAGAAAACTCGCTTTCTCCTCCCCCCTCTTTTTTTTTTTCCTTCCCAGGCCGCTGCTGTTACAGCACCCGCCGAGGCTGAGGAGGAGGAGGGGATGATGTGCCTGGCCGCCAGCTGCTGGCTGAAGTCAGAAACTGGTGTCCGAGGTGAGCCTGAAGAAAAGAGGCTGAGGTTGAGCTTCTGTGAGGTCCTGTCCAGAGGCTGCTGCTGCGGAGGCAGATGGGAGAGGGAGGGCGGGCAGGCGGGGGAGAAAGGAAGCAGTGCGGGAGGAGGGCCGGCGGCGGCAACAGCTCTCTCTCTCTCTCTCTCTCTCTCTCTCTCTCTCTCTCTCTCTCTCTCTCTCTCTCTCTCTCTCTCT
>CM053601.1:88399103-88412123 GCA_028646575.1 Pseudocheirus occidentalis
GAAAAATAGCTACTCTTATCTAGCTCCTCTCACTCACCCCATTCTGAGATTTTGGAGGGGGAAGGGGATCCTATTATCAAAAAGAATGAAAACAGGGGAATGTTTTTGCCCAACTTACTGTCCCCCCCACTATTGACCACAGCTGTTTACTGATTTCTAGGGTTATCTTTTTAGTTTATTGTTTATTGTCCTGGTCTCCTAGTGATCATGGCTATTGGAATGAGACATGGCTATTGGAATGGGCCAGACATCCCCCAAAGCTCCCCTAGTGACCTTTGAATAGAATATTTCAATGAAAGAGTGGTTAAAATTGCTTTCCCACCCACCCTCTAAATGTGTAGAAGCACATTAAATTTAAGAGTCAAGTGTCTAGACCTTGGATTTTTAATAATAACCCTCACTATACCCATCTACCACAGAATGTGTGATCTTGGCCAAGTCACTTCTCCCCCCTCCCCCTTCTCAGTCAGTAAAATGAGACATTGTATACTAAATCATTTCTAATCTTTTATGAACTCACATTTTTTGTAACAGCAAAGACAAGGGAGGACTTCTGGGAAGGGCTTGGGGAAAGGAATCAAATAGCCTAATCAGGCCAATGACCTTGAGTGGAGCTCAGAAATGTCTGACATATCAGAGCTGCAAAGTCCATTATGCACTAAAATGATTCTGCCCAGTCTTCCACTGAAGCAGAAATGGAATCTGAAGGGCACCTGAAAAAAAATGATGGAGCTGCTCCATGCAGCCCTCCAAGGTGATAACTAATGATCTGTAATCAATTGGAAGGAGTCCTGTGCCACCTTATTAGGAGATTCACACATAGAGATTGGGAGACAAGCAGATATTAGGTACTGAGGATGGCTGTTCTGCCATGCTTTTGTCAGGATAAAGGTTGTAAAAAAAAACTGCTAAAAGCTGGTATGGTAGGCACATATAATATGGAATAGACAAAGCATCATGTGGTTTGAAATTCTCAAATTTTCCCTCTCCCTTTTATTATTCTTCCCCTAAATCCACCATTTATTTTACAATCTACTTCCACAATATCTCTTGTATCCCTTTGCTTTTCTCTGAGTTCATGGCCACTACCCTAGTTTAGATCCCATTCACATCTCATCTGAACTGTTATATAATCTGTCCCCACAACTGCTATTCCCTCTTTCCAGAAACTTCATTTGCTTCTGATGTTCTCCAAGATAAAAACACAAAGTCCTGAGGATGGCCTTACGCCTTTTCAAACTTGGCTTCAAGTACTCTCTATTTTAACCTGTCTAGCCCGCATCAAATTTCCTCTTTCTGTGTCCCATGAATGAAATACACTCCTCCCTCAAAACCTACATCTTAGATTATTAGAACCCCAGTTCTAAGGGCTTAGGTACAATGTCCTTTTTTAAGTCTTTTGTGATTCCCCTCCCCCCTTCAGTAGTTAGTGCTTGCCTCCTCCTCAAATCATTCTCTGTCTGCTTGTCTGTTCCCATATATTCTCCTCCCTCTTATCTCTAGAATGTAAGCTATATGAAGGTAGAGACTTAAAAAAAATTTCATCTTTGTACCTGTGACCTCCATCACAGTACCTTACAAATGCCACAGATTTAAGGAATGGCTTGTGGGTTGGAGTGACGTGATTCTACAATAAGCACATACCATTGAACCTTAGGGTTGGAAAAAGGCACCCTTGGTGAGATTCAGTACAAAACCTTCATTTTATAGGAAATGAAAATCCATAGAAGTGAAATGACTTGCCCAGGGTTACTTAGTAGTAGCTTATGGACTAGAAGCAGTTTTTCAAACTATCCAACAATATTCTTTCTACTACAATGCCATTACTCTTTTTTTTTTTTTTTGCTTTTTGGAGGGCAGTTGGGGTTAAGTGACTTGCCCAAGGTCACAGGGCTAGTTTTTTGTGTTAAGTGTCTGAGGCCGAATTTGAACTCAGGTACTCCTGACTCCAGGGCCGGTGCTCTATTCACTGCGCCACCTAGCCACCGTGCCATTACTCTTTACTTAAATTCTTCAAAACAGTATTTCCATATGATGTATACACTTCAAGGGAAGATAGAACCTCCATGCTTCTTGTAATATAAACACTACCCAGTACAATACATGTGATTCCAGATGAAGGTCTTACTTTTGTCACAAAAAATGCCATCTTAATTTATTAGGTACTTTCCAATGCAGAAAGCAGTTCAGTACTTGAGGTCAGGGAAAAAGGATTTGTTGTTTTGAATCTGTCACTTAGAGAGTCATACAACACAGGAAAGAAATGACTTTAAATCAATCAACCATCTAGCATTTATTGAAGGCCTACCACGTTCCAGGTATTGTGCACCACTATTCCTGGTACAACAGGGGTTAGAGTGCCAGCAGTCAGGAAGACTTGAGTTCAAATCTGGATTCAGACACTTACTAATTGTGTGACCCTGGGCAAGTCACTTAAGCATGTTTACCTCACTTCCTCATCTGTAAAAAAAGAACTGGAGGAGGAAATGGCAATGCAATTGAGTATCTTTGCCAAGAAAACCCCCAAAAGTCAAAGAATTAGACACTGAAAGAAGTGAACAGCAAATTTTCACTTGAAGCAACTAAAACATAGAATGAGATGATTTGCCCAAGGTCATATAACATTCTAGTAGCAGAGGTGGAATTTGAACCCAGGTTTCCTGACTCTTAGTTCAATGTCTTTTTCACTTGGCTGGGAAGCTATGTCATTACGAGCAAGTTCTTCACCTTTTTTGTACCTTACTTTCTGTATGTCTAAAATGGGAATTCAAACTAAGATTTTATTTTAGAATGTTAGAATTATCATTTATTAAAACACCTACTATTTATTACAATACCAGTCAGCAAGACACTAGGCCTGGCAGATATATAGGTAACACAAAACAGTCTCTTGTCCAGGATTGTCCATTTTAACTAGGTTCATACCACCTAGTTTACTTAGCAGATTGAAGAAAGCATTTTGTAAGCCTTAAAATAGAATATGGATGTGTTTTATTTGCTGCAGTAATACTTCAGCACTTATGGTAATTCAGGAATTCATTACTTTTTCATATACATCTATGTGTATATATATATATATATATATATATACACACATACACACACACACAAACACACACAGCTGTCCTTGCAATTAAATTTGTTAAAACAAGTCACATTTTGTAGGAACAAAGGAGCTTTCTATTTAAAAGACACTGTGACAAATTCATTATAGAAATCAGAGTCTGTTTGTAATATAAATAAATATTAATTTCTTAATTCTCCAGTACTGTCGATCAAAAGAATTTGTCAAGCATTTACTATGTAAAAGTTACTGTGGTAAGTGATGGAGGTGCAATGAAAACAAAAAAAAATTTAAAAAATTAAAAATAGGGCCTCCCTCCTGCCAAGGTATTGTCTAATGAGTGAGGAAATATGCAAATAATTAGATACCTATATGATTTATACATATCAGATTAAGGTAATCTGGAAGAGGAAGGTATTAACTACTGGGGAGACCTGGAAAGTCTTCCTTATGAAGGTGGAATTGCTCAGAGTTCCAAAGGAAGACAGGAAAACTAGGAGGAGGAGGTGGGCAACTATTCATGACATGGTAGATAGCCATTGCAAAGCCATGGAGATGGGAGATGAGTGTTTTGTTTGAGGAACATTAAGTAGGCAGATATAGTTAAAATTGTGGGATTAATGGAGGGAAGCAAGGTATAAGTAAAGTGAAAAGGTAGGAATAGTTCAGATTATGAAGAGCTTTAAATGAAAAACAAATGACTTTATTTTTGATCCTAAAAGTATTAAGGAGCCATTGGGAGTCATTGAGCAGGACAGTGACATGGTGATGCTTATGATTTACAAAAATAACTCTGGCAGCCCAGGGGAGAATAAGCATGTTTACCTCACTTCCTCATCTGTAAAAAAGAACTGAAGGAGGAAATGGCAATGCAATTGAGTATCTTTGCCAAGAAAACCCCAAAAGTCAAATGATTTACAAAAGTCATGACAAAAGAAATGACAAAGAGAAACTGGTTTGAAGATTATTGAAGGATTCTAGGCAAGAGGTGATAAGCACATGAATTAGACCTTAACTTAAAAGGACCAAGGTCTCCCACTGCATCCTGGATCATCTCTAGTCATCCTGATGAATATCTCCAGGTGATTGGAGGAGAAATGAGGCTAGTGGCCTTGCACAACCCTCCCTTATTCAAATCAAATTCAACTGCAAGTCATGTCATAGTCTCCCTGATGTCAAGGTCCTCTTCCAGAATGGAGGACAAACACAACAATGATAAGTGTGTGAATAGAGAGAAAGGGACATATAGGCAGGATATTTTAAAGGTAATAGGTTGGATGTGTGGCATATATAAGATGTAAAATAAATATAATTTGTTATTTCATTAAATATTCCCCAATTACATGTAAAAATGCTTTTAATATTCTTATTTTTTAAATTTCGAGTTCCAAATTCTCTCCTTCCTATTCCTTCCCAAACCCTTGAGAAGATATTATATTGATTATGTAATTAAAGCATATGTAATACATATATGCATATATATCATATGTCCTCATATAATTTAATACAAAATAAACAATATATCAGTTACTTAAGTGATGTCATGGCATAGATAAGGTTAAGGAGTTGAAGATGACACTGATGCTGAGGATCTACATCACTGGGAAGAAAGAGGAACTCTAGATCAGGGTGAACAAACTAAGCTCATATGGCCTATAGTACGCAGTATAAGAATGGTTTTTATCATTAAAAAGGTAAAATGTATTTTTAACTCACTGGTCATTCAAAAATAGGTGGCGGGTCACATTTGACTGGTAGGCCTTGGTTTGCTGACCTCTGTCCTAGACAGTAATGAGGAAGATCAGAAAAGGGAAGTATTTCAGAAGAAAAATAATGAGTTCTGTTTGGGGCATGCTGAGCTTGAGATGCCTAAAGAATACATGCCTGTCTATAATTTTCTGGCCTTCTTTCTGTTGTCTGCATTTTATACAGTTTTTTTTTCCCCACCTTTTATCTGTTTGTTGTTTTCACAGTTCTGTCATTAAACGCCCTTAGGATAACTTACCTGGAACATCCTTGACAAATGTTTTTTTGTTTTGTTTTTTGATAGACTTGTTCTCTTTTTCTCTGATTCTTTCTATTTTATGACCCAATACTGACTGCTCTCACTCCCTAAGTATCTTCTTACCATACCATCTGACCTTTAGCCTTTACTTCTCTCTGGAACTGGCTGTGGCACTCTTATGAATCTCAGATCTGCTTGTTGATTATTTCACTTTTTCTTGACCAGTCCCAGTAGCACCACCCTTTGTAGTTCTGTCTTTGTTATGCAAATCTTACCTTCTTCTAATTCTGGCTGTTTGTTGTCTTCCCCTGTGACAGGAGTTCTTAACCCTTTTCTGTGTTATGGACACCTTGTCCAGCGATCCTATGGATCCCTTCACAGAATAATATTTTAAATACATAAAATTAGATACGTAGGATTTTTAAAGAAAATAAATTGTTTTGAAATATAGTTATCAAAATATGTTTACAATGTTGACAGATGCCATGTTAAGAACCTTCATACTATTAAAATTGGAATTACTTGAAGGTAGGGAGTGCCTTATTTGTTTTTATTGATGCCTCCAATGTTAAACACATTTACCTGACATGTAGTAAATACTTTACAAATGCTTGCTTATTCATTTATAATCTATCATATGTCTTTCTTTTTTTTTTTACTTTGAAAACAAGTTTATATGCTAAACTAGTATTGTAATTACCTCCTTTATCTTGGTGTTTCATGAGGTCTTGAAGCCAGAAAGACATGAATTCAAATTCTGCATCTAGGCCTTAGCTGTGTGACCCTGGACAAGTCACTTAAGTTTAGTGTTCTGGGTAATTCTCAAGATTATGAGTTTCCAAGAACGTATTGCCCTGCATTGAGAGAAGAAGTTTCTTCATCAGAAAATTTCTTGCAGCAATGAAATTAGAAGTCCAGAACTTTTCCTGTTAGCATCATTGTCTCTTTAAATGATGCCACCTCTGTTGATTTTTATCTCAAATTCATGCTTTTTATTTCTTGTTTGTACAGAATTATTTGCAAGTTGCCCCCACCACTAGACTGCATTCTCCTTGAGAACAAGGACTATCTTTTACCTGCTTTTTTATACCTAACATATAGGACAATGCCTTGGTCATGATAGGTCCTTAATAAATGTTGTTGATATACTATAATGACAATATTTATGGAACACATAGGGACTAAACACCTATATGACTTTGGATAAATTGCCTTTCCTTGTGGGGCCCCAATTTCATTATCTTTTATAAGATGAAAGTGGATTAGTTGACCAATAAGATGCTTTACATTTCTGAATCCTTTGCTCTAATGATCCTATATGCATGTTCTTGAATGACAGGTATCAGCATCAGGTATTATTTGCCGGACAAACTACCTAGAAATACTCTCTTTTTTTCTTTATTTCTTCCTTATCTTTATCTTGTTTTGATAGTGAAGACATCCAAGCACCTTCAAAATGACTCCATAGTGGAAATCTAGCCTCAGACAAAATCTGACACAGATTGGATGTACTCTTTTCTTTTCATATAATTCCATTTTCATAATTGATTGCACTGATTTTCCACATTTGTGGGAATACTTTAACTCTCTCACCTCTACCTCTGAGTTTTCCTGGCTTCCTATACAACACAATTCAAATTCTTTCTTCTTCAAGAAGTCTTTCCCATTCCTCATAGCTGCTAGTGCCTTCCCTTTTCAGATGACTTTCCATCTATTCTTTATATATCTTGATTTACACCTAATTTTTTACACGTTGTTTCTCCTATTAGAATATGAAAACAGAGACTTGTTTGCCTTTTTAATATCCTTAGGATTTAGAATGCCTGGCACAAAGAGAAAGCTTAACATATGCTTATTGGCTGACCAATTTTTATTTTAACTTCACCCGATTTGCAGAATTAACTTTCCTAAAAGAGTATGTTTTAGGCCTATGATTTAGGACTTATAGTCCTCCTTTCTTTTCCCCCATCTGAAGTCCACAGCAGTTCTTCCTCCTCCTCATTTGAAAGACATATGGAAAAAGAGAGTGGGATGTAGCTTCAATGACTAAAACTTTTATATGAACTCTCTACTCTGACTTTGTAGCCAATTAAAAAGTGTTTTGTTGTTGTTGTTTTGGGTTTTTGTTTGTTTCTATGATCACACACTAAGTATTCAGGAAACAGCCACTGAATACTTGTGCATGCTCTGAAATGTAATAGGGTTATTGTCTGTCATCAGATATATCCAGAAGCAGCCTTACCAGCTATTCGCAGGAGTTGGGAAAGATCAGAGAATACCATATATTCTTGAAGAACTGGGATCGTATTGGCCAGTCCCCCTTACACATGCTTATTATTTGCAGATAATCCTTAAAAACAATTATTTTATACAGGTAGCTAAACTTTAAATAGAGTCCTTTTGGAAGGCATATCCCATGATCATAAGATCATATAAAATTCTTTTAGGGATGCACAGTTATAGCAGCAAGCTCCCTAGCATACCCAGGATGGCTGCTAGCACAGGTTCTTTGATGTACTTTTCTAAAGGAAAGCAATGCAAAAAGGGTTAACAATCTAACTTTAATCAAACAAACATATATCATTTGCCTAGTTCAAGGGAAAAAATCAGCACTATGAACTTCATAGAATACAAACAGAAGTTACAAGCAGACAAAAATACAAACAGAGAAAATAACACAATTCAGCAGACAGGGTTTCTAGCTGTCTGACCATTACATCCATAACTAGTGAGTCACCAGAGAGAGAAGCACCAACATCTAGGTTTTCAAAGCCATGGAACTCGATAACATCCCAGGGTCTAATCTGGTCATGTCACACAGCTCTTCTCAAAGTGAGCCCCAAAGCAAAACCTTGCCTCAGAGGTATATATAGCCTTCTACACAGTCAGAGAACATCACTATTCTCATGACCCACTTGACTACAAAGTAATAAAAGTTGTGCTGTCTTGAACAACTCTTCCTAACACAGGTTCCATGTGACCACATTCAGCCTATTAGGGGGCAGATTTTATTTTCAAATCAGTCAATATCCTCAAGTTCAGTTTAGGCTTATTAAGGAGCTGGGAAGATCTTCAAATTCCATTACTATTATAGCAGGCAAATAATATTATTAGATGATCCATTGATTATCAAATGGATAATTTAATAGGTAAAGAAAAATTCTTTGCCTATCATTTCATTCTAGGCAAAGAATAAAATGAACACCTATATTTACTGAAGGGGACAAATGCTGTCATTCAGGATGCAAAGTGTCTAAAAGGAAGAGAGATGAATTATGGATGGTCAAGTCTTTCAGATGTTCTTATCTGGGAATTCATCTGTGCTAATAACTTCAAGTACTACAATATTTCTGACCTTCAACAGTCATTGAAAGTCAGTTCAAAGATCTATAGAGGAAAAAATGGATGAAAAATTCCAATTTCCCATACTCATGCACACAGGTAAATAGCTATTTGAGTTAGTCCATAATTATATTTGAACAGGAAGGGTAGAGAGACAATTAACTGGACATAGAATAAAACAAGAGGACAACCCACTGAATAACTGAACTTCAGTGTTGGATACAGTCATACCCAACCCAACCCATATCAAACAAGTGGTCATCTATTTCCTGCTTGACTCCAGTGAAAAAACTCAATACTTAAATGAAAATAGCCATTCCATTATTGGACAGCTGTAATGATGATGATGGTATGATGAAGGTTTTCCTTCTATGAAGCCTAAATTCAACTTTTTTTTGCTTTGATTCTTTATTTTTGGTTTTCCCTCAGGCGAAATGCACAAATCTAATCTCTTTTCCTCATGATAGCCTTTTGACTACTTCAGGAGAGCTATACTGCCCTACCTCCCTTGCTTGCGATCTTCTCCAAGCTATACATTTCAAGTTCCAGCAATTGACCTCCATACAATGTGAACTCAGAATCCTTTACCATTCCTGTTGCTCTCCTCTGAACACTTACCAGCCTACAAATGCCTTTCTCAAAATGTGTGAATTGAATACAACATTACCACAAACAAAATATGAGATAGAATGCAACATAATAGTAGAGCCAGTCAGATGATGGTAGGGTACAGAGGGAATATCTCCTCCTTGTATTTGTTTTGGGGGCTTTAGTATCATATTGATGGCTAGTATTGAACTTTGTATTCTGCTGAAGTCCCCAGTCTTTGTTTATAGACAAATTGCTGTTTAACTGCATGTGATAGGAACAATATTTCCCAGAACCTTGCTGTGTAGGCTGGGCTGGCTTTATCTAAGGCCTTACCCCTATAAATGTAAGAATAGTTTTTTTCCCTTTAAAAATTATTTAGAGGTGGAGCCAACAAGGCAGAGTAAAGGCAGGAACTCTCTTGAGATCTCCCCCAAACACCTATGAATACCTGTAAAAAATTACTCTAAACAAATTCTAGAGGAGCAGAACCAACAAAAAGACAGAGTGAAACAAATGTCCAGTCCAAGAGAATCTGGAAGGTCAATAGGAAAGGTCTGTTGCATTGGGTTGAGAGAGGAATGCAGTCCAGAGCAGGCCCCACCACCACAGAAAGGGGCCAGCAGATGCAGAGCAGGCCATGGAGGACTGAATCACAGGCAGCTGTGGTAGTTTCCAGACCTTTTCAGTGATAGCTATAGTCATGTTTACTTTGGTTCATCAGAGTCTCTAGTCCTTCTTGTTTTTCTCCTGAAATGTATTGATGTTAGAATCCAGGGTTTTTACATATTGGCTCCTTTTGCCTTTTGTAAATTTATATGTTGTTAGAAAATGAGCTCCTTGAGGACAAGACCAGCTTTTGTCTTTCTTTGTGTCCCTTATGCTTAGCACAGTAACCAGCAGACAGTATTTGGTAAATGTTTGTTGACTGAGTCACTTATCCTAGTCCTAGTTGCATGAATTTTGTTCACATAAAATATTTTCTTTAAAATTAATGTCATCAAAATTAATTTTTTATATTTTATGATCATTTCTGTTTAAAATCACCACTAACCACAGCAATAAAAGGTATATGATCTGATTCTTTTGCATTTTTTATGCAATTAACCTTTAATATTCAGGTTTGTGAAGAACTTCCAATGTCCAAAGCTGTTGCTCACATAAACATCTATCATTTTAAGAACAATAGTCTTCTGGTTGTTTTATGTGTCTTTGACAAATAGAATTCATAATATCTGAAAAAAAAACTAAGTTGTACATGACATAAAGGTGATGGTGAAAGGATTGGCATGATTAAACTCTGGAATACTAGTAAGGGGGCCATTGCTAAAATCACTTAGCACAGTGCCTAGAACATAATAAATGGTTAATAATGCTAGTTATCTGATGACTTGTTTACAAAAAACGATACAAATGACATCATGCTGGATTCTAATGCCAACTATGCCACTGTGGGATTAGATAAATAACTTTGTTTTCTTTATGCGTCCTCATCTAAAAAGTCAGAGGAATAGATTAGGTCATATCTAGGTTCCTTTCCAAAGCTAATGTTCTGTTTTCCTTTGATTCTAAGAAAAGTGAAATCATAATACTGGTAGTAATTCTACAAATTAATTTGGTTACAAAGGTTGGGTAAATCTGAATGATACTAAGTGTAGCTACATTAAAGAAAATAAATCATGATTGTGTCAAAGCTCAATTAGAAACAACATCTCTCCGAAGAATCAAACTAAAATCATTAGTGTGATTGCGGTACTATGGGGGGAGGGTTTGGCCACCTTAAAGACATATTAGGAAAGAAAGCAAAAACAGAATGGTAGCCCAAAGACTTCAAACAGAAACAGGTTCTGAAAGAAAGTACTACCTTAGTTAGCTAAGGACAGACAATGTTTATATAGAGTCAGTGTAATCTTGGCCTGGAGAAATGCGCAATGGTACCTCTGGCATTATTGGAAGTGACAGATCACCCTTAAGATACATGAACAGCTACAACTGACAGGCTAGTGAGAGATGTACTCAATCCACCCTCCAGTCACTAAAACACCATTTTTCTCTGGACCAGTCTCCATCGAATAAACTTATTGGATATGAGGATTGTTGTCCCCATGATGACAAATCAAGGTAAAAAGGTCAAGGCACAGTGATTGCTTCTTCTTTCTTGAATGATGACCCCTCTTCTTTCAGGGGTCATGGGAGAAAAACCCTTTCACTTGGTATTCATTGTTTCATATCCAGCCTCTTTCTTGACTTCTGGCCTTTGTAAAAATACTAAGTGGTCTCAGTCCACTGCCTAGAAGTCAACATTAAGAATGATGGTCTTGCTTTTATTTTATTTCATTTTTTTAAAGAAAAGATCGAGAAGAAACTGGTGATATGTAACATTATTTACCCTATTCTGTTTTAGATTTTCAAATTAGTAATATAATTCAAATACTTTTCTCCCTTTTTATGCAGTTTTCATTTTATTTGTGAGAGTAAAAGGATCATTACTCTCCTATTAAGAAATTCCATCATAGGTATGGAATTTGCATTGGTACCCCACTTTTGCCAATGCCTCCTTTTATCCAATCTTCTTTCAGGTATTCTAGAACTAAAAATAGGCCCTGGATTCAAATAATAACTTTGCTACTCACTTAACTATATGATCATAGACATACCATTTCCCATTGCTGGCAGTCAGTTTTTCATTGGATTAGACAATTTCTAAGACTAATTCTAGCTCTAAATCCTTGTTCCTCTAGCAAAAATTCCTAAGAAAGTTAAACCAAAGACAATCAAGAGAAACAGCAGAGACCACAAAAGAGCAATTTCTTTAAGATACATCTTGATGACTGTTAGGCCTTATAGGTAATATGTATTGTCCACAAGATGCTAGATTCAGAATCAGAGGGACTCAGTTCCCTTCTGGACACTGTCAACCCCCATAAACGGATATCTGGGTAGAGGTGTCCTATAAGGAATGTCAGCACAAACTCAGGTAAATATAAAATTAAGCAGAGGCGGGCATGTAAAATATCCAAGGAAAGTCAGAGAGAGCTCTTGCAAATGACCCTAAAACTAGGCAACAATCCAAATAATTTTTTTGGTTTGTTTGTTTTTGTTTGTTTTGTTTGTTTTTTTTCAAGCCAGGGCAGACTTTAATAACTATCCTGACTCTGACTGGATAGAATTGCAGCAAGGACAGAACTAACACTCACAGTAAATTTGCAAGGACAAGCAATCTGACCAGGAATTTTTTGAGAACCAAGAGACACAGCAGCAAGCAGGGCCTACTAGGTACTTGGGTTTCCAAGGCCAGAGGAAGTTTGAGGAGAACACATTTTCTTTCTTTTTTTTAAATAAATTTTTAAATTTGTTTTCTTGTTTACATCATTCATTTTCATGAGATTTTTGAATTACAACTTTTCTCCCAGTCTGTCCCCTACCTCAACCCCAAAACAGTAATCCCACTATAAAGCCCCTCCCCTGATCTTCTCTCTAAATTTCTGGTAGGGAAGGGAGGGTCTCCCTACCCCAGCCCCTGTATATCTTAATTCCTAGTTGCAGGTATTACAGAGCTTTAGATTCTAGATTCTTTCTATTCCTCCCTTGTCACCCACCCCCACGGGAAGGACAAGCAATTCAATACAGGCTTTGGATGTGTGATTATACAGGACATCTTCAGTGATTAAGTGACAGTGATCATATGTCCCTCCTTCCTGTCCCTTCCCCCCCTTGTTCTGTTCTCTACCCTGTCCCTCTCCCTTTACTGAAGTGTGTGCTTCCAGCGTCCCTTCCCCAGACCCTGCCCTCCCCTCTGTCATGCCCCATCTCATCCCCATGCCCCCTACTCTCCTGTGTGGCAAGATGCCCAGTTTACAGTTTATGCCATTTCTTCCCTAAGCCAAATTCAATGAGAGTAATTGAAAGTAAAGTTGTAACAGTTATCCCTTGCCTCTTCTATATGGGATGATTAACCCCATTTTGTCTCTCCCTGTCTCCTCTCATTCTAGTCCTCTCCCACCTCAGAATTTGCCTTTTA
>CM053601.1:88412623-88433342 GCA_028646575.1 Pseudocheirus occidentalis
TGACCTTGGGCAAGTCACTTAACCCCAACTGCCTTCCAAAAAGCAAAAAAAAAAAAGGATAAAAACAGGCAATTTACAGAGGTAGAAATTAAAGTTATATTTACACACATGGAAAAATGCTCCAAATCACTATTGATTCATGAAATGCAAATCAAAACATCGTTGAGCTACCACATCTCACCAGTCAGATTGGCTAAGATGACAAAACAGGAAAATGACAAGTGCAGGAGAGGATGCGGAAAATTGGAACTCTAATGCATTGTTGGTGGAACTGTGAACTGATACAACCATTCTGGAGGACAATCTGGAACTATGCCCAAAGGTCTATAAATAATAGCATACCCTTTGACCCAGTGATACCACTTTTGGGGTTGTATCCCAAAGAGAGCACAGAAGTGGGAAAGGGTCTCATATGTACCAAAGTATTTATTGCAGCTCTCTTTGTGGTGGCAAAAAACTGGAAATTTAAGGGATGCCCATCAATTGGGGAATGGCTGAACAAGTTATGGTATATGAATGTGATGGAATATTATTGTGGTATAAGAAATGGGAAGGAGATTGACTTCATACTTACCTGGAGAGGCTTATATGAATTGATGCTGATTGAGAAGTGCAGAACCAGGAAAAATTTGTACACAGTCACAGATACACCATATGTGTGACGACCAATTTTGAAAAACTGGACTCTTCCCAGCATCGCACAGTTAAAAGACAACTGTACAAGTCTCAGGGTGGAAGGAGATGTCTACATTCAGAGAAAGATCCAAAAAGATCAGAGTTCAAAAGTAGACTGAAGCAATGCATACTATCATTCTTTTCGATGTTTGGCTTTTGTTTCTCTTTTCTCATTGTTCACTCCATTGGCTATAACACCTATTCAATGAGACTATTGTACAATGTGAAGGAGTTTGCCGATCTTATAACTGTATGCCACTATACATGATTGTATGCCACCATGGCGTGGGTGGGAGGAGGGGAGGAAGAGGAGAAAAATCTGAAACTCAAGTGACTCTGGAACTGAATCTTGCAAACTAAAAGTAAACAAACAAGTCAATAAAATTTAAAAAATGGATTCTAGAGTTTTATAGCTGTTCTTATTTTGCTTCCTTTTCGTCATGTTGGCCAGTCAATTAATTGTTTTTTTTTTGTTTTTTTGTTTTTTTAGCTTTGTAGAACTCTGTTTCCAGGGGTCAAAGCTCTGTTCCAAATCACTGGGAATTTCCCTGCTGCTGGAGCTATTAGGCGGGTGTTGCAGCACCCCCCCAGCTTTGGCGTGCTGAAAGTGCACCCCAGGACCACCACCCAAGACCACGATCAGGTTCCAGGATGCTCAACACAAGAGCACTTGGCCCTGATCAATTGACTCAGCCCCTCTGCGGGTTCTGCAGGCCAGGGGCTCTGAAGCAGCACAGTGGGGGCATCCACCGGTTACAGCAGCTCCTGCCCTTCCCCCACTGCTTCCTTGCCCTGGAGGCAGATTGCCCAAACTGCTTTTCCTCCCCCAAATTCAGCTTGAAAGTTCCACTTTCACTGACCTTCTCTAATCCTGGCTTTCTAGATGTGAAGATCCCTTGAGGTGTTGTAGATGTTATCTGAAGTAGACTCACTCTGTGGCTTGGGAGGCTTGGCTCCTCCCGACTGCCCTGGGACCTGGCCATGGTTTTTGGTTTCAGCTGTGATGAGCCCCTCCTGCTCATCTGCCTTCAGCAAGAGATGTGTTTTCTGTATTTTTGTGAGTTTGAGAGCCTTAGAATTTGTCCAGAGTCGTATTTTATGGGTATTTAGGGTGGCTCTGTGGGACCTGCAAAACCTTGCTGCTTCTACGCCACCATCTTGGCTCCACCCCCAAATGTCATGAGAACACAATATCTAAAAGTCCATTAATACCTTTCAGTGTCATAGTACAGGACTCCCAAATGAGAATCATGGAAGAAGAAAAAGAAAAAGTCTGGGGGAGTGGAGCTAAAATGGGAGAATGGAAGCAGTAGCCTTTCAAAGCTCCTCCAAGAATTCTGTCACTAAAAGCTAAAAAGTGAATGTGAATGGATTTAAGAGTGACAGAACCCACTGGGAGATGAAGTGTGGCAGATTCCCAGCCCAGGAAAGTACCCTCCCTGGTCTGGGCAAGGAGAACATGGGCACATACCGGAGCTGCACCAGAGTGGATCTGAGAGCAGAGTAAGGCAAACTGAGAAGAAGCCCCAGCCATCCAGCAGACTCACCCATCCAGAGGGATTTGCACCCATCTCACCACAGGACAGAGATCATCAAAAACTGGAGAGGACAAAAACTTGGGGCCCACAGCAGAGTCAGCAGATTTTCCTGTGGCTGACAGCCCACAACCTGGATTTTTAAAATTACATACCCAAACTTCCAGAAGCCAAGATGGAGGAATAAAATTTAGTTGTTCTGATCCCCCCTCCCTAACCCAGAAAAATCTGGAGTTAAATACCCCACCCAGAGCAAAATCTTGAATTAGTGAGAAGAGCAGAACAAGAAAATATTTGCACACAGTCACAGGTACATCATATGTGTGACGACCAACCTTGAAAAACTGGACTCTTCTCAGCAACGCACAGTTAAAAGACAACTCTACAAGTCTCAGGATGGAAGGAGATATCTGCATTCAGAGAAAGATCTAGAAAGACCAGAGTTTAAATGGAGATG
Source organism: Pseudocheirus occidentalis (assembly GCA_028646575.1). Taxonomy (NCBI): domain Eukaryota; kingdom Metazoa; phylum Chordata; class Mammalia; order Diprotodontia; family Pseudocheiridae; genus Pseudocheirus; species Pseudocheirus occidentalis. Next base: position 88,415,291 of record CM053601.1, read on the forward strand.
GAAGCAATACATGCTAATGTTCTTTTCCATATCTGATTTTGTTTCTTTTTTCCCATTGTTCACCCCATTGGTTTCAATTCTTCTATACAAACAGACTATTGTACAGTGTGAAAGTATTTGTAGATGTTATATATGATTGCATACCACCATGGGGGTTGCGTGGGGGAAGTGAGCAGGGGTATATATTTGAAACTCAAGTGATTGTGGAGCTGAATCTTGTAAACTAAAAGTAAATAAACAAACCAATGAAAGTCCCCACACCCACCAAAAAATAATAAAGAAAGAAAAAGAAGAAAAGAAAAAGGCTGACTAGGATACAGAATCTGCAGTAGATCACCAGAAGACTGAGATAAGAATAGAGGGACTGACATAAAGGCCTAATAACTAACCTAGTGCAGGGCACATTTTAGGCATCTTATAAAAGTTTGTTGGATTAGATTCGGTTAACATGCCCATACATCTGGAGTTTGGTGTAGAAACATGTTAAATTGAAAAGGCAGTCAGACTAGATCCAGGAAACAGGCACAAGGAAAACATTTTAACCTGAAGAGTTGATCATAAAGAAGAGATTTTAAAAGGGAGAAAAAATACAGAACAAAAATAATAGGATCTGAGCTTGGTAAAGAGATGAGGGGCAGAGATATAAAAGCTGATCCTTTCAATTATGTGTTATTCATGTTGGATCAATTGCTTCTCTCTTCCTACCCTTTTCTTCTTTGGAAGGAAGGGGGAAGAAGTGAAAGGAAGCAAAGTATAAGAAATTATTATGGAGAAAAATACTTAACTAGAAATCATAACAGTGAACATGAATGGGAAAAGCAGATCCATAAAATGGAGAAGGGTAACAAATAGATTAGAAAGGAGAATCCAATAACATGATGTTTAAAGGAAGGACATTTGAAACATAACATTTTATACAGAATTAAAGTATATGGCTGGAGCAGAATTTATTTTGCTTTAGACTTTTTTTAAAAAAACACCAGGGATGATTTCAGTCAAAGCACTGATAAAAACAGACTTCTTAAAAAAATAACAGAGAAATATCTTATATTTAAAGGCACCACATTACAATGAAAAAAATATCAGTAGTTAAATACATATGCACTGAATGATATATCATCTAAACACTTAAAGCAGGGTCCCTTAAAAGTTTGTGTGTTGTGGACATTTCTGGTAGTTTGTGTGAACCCCTTCTCAGAATAATATCTATAAATACACACATACCCACACCCCCTCTCCCCCACCCACGTACATACTAGTTCCAAAGGAAGCCAGTTGTATGGAAATAAATATGTAACTTCTTTTCCTGTACAAATTTTATAGACCCCCTAAAATTCATCCATTGACCCTCCAGGTTAATAAACACTGACTTACAGTGGAAGTTAATCAACTTACTGAGGAAAATAGTAAAATTATACTTGCTGGGAATTTTAATGTGCTACTTTTAATAAAGAAAAAGATGAATAAGAAAGAACTTAATACCATAAATATAATTTAAGAACAGTTAGATATAAGATCTCTGATAATTTCCAAGTGTGTGATACTAAGAAGTTTACACACAAATACGTATCTCTACACCAGATGTACAAGATACTACCATGCTAGAGTATTCAAAACCTTATAAGCAAATAGAGAAAAATTAGAAGCACTAGACATGTTATTGACTGTAACATAATAAAAAAGAATTATAATCAACAAAGGGCATTTGAAGAAGGCATTCAAACTCAAATGGAGAATAAGTAATGTAATATGAATTACTTGTGAATTAAAGAACAAATATAATTATTAGATTATTTCTAAATAAAATGGTAAAAATGAGGAAATACAACACATTTAGATTACTAAAATCAGTCTTTGGGGAGAAACATCTCTCTAAACACTTCTGTCAGCATAAGAGAGAGAACAAATCAATTAACTGGGCATGCAACTTGAATAACTAGAAAAAATAGCAAATAAGAAAAAGAAAAAAATTAACAAGAATAATTTTCAGAAATCCAAGAAGAAATAGACAAAATGACATTGAATTGATAAATAAAACTAACTACTCTGATAAAAAAAGGGAGGAAAAATGTTTAACATGGTTGTACATTTATAACCCATGTCTGATTTCTTGCTGTCTCAGTGATGGAGGGAGAAAAAAATAGAACTCAAAATCTTACAAAATGAATGTTGAAAACCATGTAATTGGAAAAAATACTATCAAGTGGGAAAAAAGAGATGAAGATTAAATTGCCAGTATCAAAAATGAAAAGGAGAATTCACAGCAAATAAAGAAGAGATGATTAATAGTCCTATTTTGTGCCAAGAAAATTATTGCTTAAATGAAGCAGAATGGACATTTACATATAAAACGTATATATTAACAGGAAAAGAAATGGAAATTCTCATAAGCCAGTACATATTTTTATTGTATGACTGTAGTTATTTGTTAGAAAGGAGGATTTTTCTTTTTCTTTTCTTTGGGTGATAGTTATACTAAAAAGTGAAAGAAAAGTTTTTTAAATGAATTGTTTAACAATAAAAAGTTAAAAGCAGAATGGTGTTCAGAAAGGAACACAGACAAACAAGGCAGTATAATATTGTAACCGCCACATTCAATTTGAATTATATTTTAAAAAATCTAATCATATGTCATGAGGGGAAAAAATGTACTCATTTATTTCACAGTTTGATAATCAATTTTCCTTTGTTTTTCTTTGTGTATTGAAATGTTCATATCTATCAATGATTGTTAATTTCATAATTTTAAAAAAATTTAAAAAGAAGCCAGATGTGATTTTGCATATATGGAAATATATGGATTTATAAGGACTCTTCAGATTCTAAACTCTTTGATCTTTTTGTTGTCTATTTATTTTCTCTCATTTGTGCTACAATCATTTTACCTACTATTCTAGTCATTTGTGGACTCTACATAGCATAGTTTAGAATAGTATAGTATGAAAGTGAAAAACATGAGGCTATCTGTGGGGAGCTTCCCACTCCAATTCCACACTTCATTTCTGCTCAGCATGGCATCCCATCGTCTTCAGCTTTGCTTTAATCTTAGATTATGAGATAGCCTTTATCCTTGCTGACACAAATGCCTCTATGCCACTGTCCTCTCTTGGCAGGGTGACCCTTCAATTGTCCTTTTTAAAAAAAAATCATTTTCAACTTCTCTTGATCTACGGCTCCTTTTCAACTGTCTTCAAACATGGACAAATCTCTCCCCCTCCATATTTTTTTTTCTTTTGACCCTAATATCCCATTGAGTTAGCCTATGACTCTCTTCCTCTTCAAAACAAAGCTGTCTTTCCTCTTTGCCTCCACTATCTTATTTCCCAGGCTCTTCCCAGGCTTTGTAATCAGACTTCTAGCCCTACTGTTTAACTGAAGATGCTTTCTCCAAGGTGAGCAATGATGCCTTTGTAGCACTCTTTCCAGGGATTACCACAACTCATGCTCACATTGAGGGGATGGTTCCCCAAAGGGATAACTACTGCCTCTGGTACAAGGTAACCAGTAGGTCTGTGGTCCTAAAATTACAGTTTATAAGCCTCGAGCAATGATTTTAATAGTTAGGTGGTAGAAATAATCAGACCAAAGGCATTTACTAAGATGGCATAGTAAACCATAGTCAGTAAATATAAAGCATTCCTCCTCATAAACCTGATGTGCCCTCTCTCAGAAACACAAATAGTGGGTAGAGTGAGTACAGACTTAGAAATCACATTGGTAGTTTGGAACATTTATAGGAAACACATGTGGCCAAGGAAAATTACTCCTCTACTGCTAATGGGTTCTTGCATGTCCTTTCCTTTCTTCTGGTACCCTCATAGTCTTTCCCCTTGGGTATAATGTTGCTGATGAACGGAATACTCAGATGGACTCCCTGTGTCTTCTGCATTTTGCACGACATCTGCTATCAGGGCGAATTCTCCCTTCAATCCTTGTCTCTCTCTTTTTCATCAGGGAGGGTGGTAGGGGGATCTTTAAGACTGTCTCTCTATTTCAATGTCTCACTAGAGAGTTCTTATGTATCTCTCTTCTCAACTGGATGTGTCATTGTCTACTAGGTAAGAAGCAAAATGCCACCCCTTTAATTTCTGTTAAAGGTTTAGGAATACCCCCCCCCACACACACATACAACTGCTCTCTGCCTTATACTTTCAGCTGTTTGATTTCTGCCAGGTTATGATGTAGGCAGTCATGGAAGTGGTTGATGGTGGGGATAGGTAGGTAGGAGAAGATAAAGCTACTAACCTAATTAGAATAACTAGCCAGGCAGACTTCATTTTTGACCTATCAGTTCAACTTGGGGATCTTGCAGATCCCCATGATTGTATTTCCTCATTGTTACCATTTTATTTAGAAATAATCTAATAAGTATCTCTATACCAGATGTAGAGAAAAAAAACACAAAACTATTTTTAAAAACCTCATTCTTGTTCTATTGCAATTCTGATTACATGTTACATGTTACACTGACACCAGAGGAATGTGTAAGTATGTGTATATGTATAAATTGTGAGGTGTAGAGAAGGACAGATAAAGAGTATCAAGATGGGAAGAAATGGTAACACTAAAGATTTAGGATTTCCCAAATTCTAAGATCATATTTATCTCTATGTAACAAGGCTATTTTCATGTCCTGGCAGATAGTCCACTCTAACATTGCCTGTCTGATGTACATGCGTTGAATTCTTTTTGAAAGAGAAATTCAGTGTAATAGGTGGTTCACAAGTCCATATCTATTTAAAAATCTATTTTAACAAAGAAAATATCCTCCAAGTTATATTTTTATTTGAATAATTACATTATTTAAAAATATATTTTAAAGAAATTTGAAGTTTGGAATTGTTTACATATATATTGTGTGCATATTATTATACTTTTAATGAGGGACTTTTTTGTTGGCTTTTTGGAGGGTGGAAAGGTAGGACGATTGGGGTTAAGAGACTTGCCCAAGATCACATGGCTAGTTTTTGTGTAAAGTGTCTGAGGCTGGATTTGAACTCTGGTCCTCCTGACTCCAGGGCCGGAGCTCTATTCACTGTGCCACCCAACTGCCTCGAAAGAGGGATTTCTTACTGATGGAAACTCTAATTCAGATCAATTCAAGATACGTAAATTTTTTTGTCCTTTTGGGAGGGGGAAGGCAGGGCAATTAGCATTAAGTGACTTGCCCAAGGTCACACAGCTAGTAAGTGTTAAGTATCTGAGATCAGATTTGAATTCAGGTCCTCCTGACTGCAGAGGCAGGAGTCTATGCACTATGCCACCTAGCTTCCCCAAAACATATAATATTATGGGATTCAAAAGTAGAGTCACATATGTTATTGCAGTAAGAGCAGGGCCAAGTGCCATAGGGATCTAGAGAAAGAAAATAATATATTCAATAACAATGAGGAAAAAAATTGGCATTTCTATTATGTGGGGAGCCAAATAGCTCTGATCCAGGACTCAGATAAGAGACCTGGCTACCTTGAAGAAATCTCGTGGGTGCACTTGAAAGGACTTCTGTATGATATCCTGACATCACAACCTTCACCCCCAAACTTCAGGCACCAAAAAAGACATGTTCCTTATCATATTATGCTAAAAGACTATGTCTTTGAGACTGGTTTCTATGATATCTCTGAGATTGTGGCCTGCTCTCAGGGAGCATCCTTTGTCCTGTAAGATACATTTTGATAAAAGACAACTGACCTTTCCCATGGGTCCTTGATAACAAGCCTTGTTTTTTCCAAGCTACTTCCCAGGTATGGCAGACTATTCTATTAGTAATAACATTCCAGGATATGACTGAGATAAGGATACTTTAATATTTGTCATTTGGATCTTTAAAAACTTTCTTCTAAGCATCAATAAATGGAGTACGTGGTTCTTCCTTGAACTACCCACATGGCCTGGTAACTTCACTTATTCACATCTCTGGTCATGCTTAAGGCTGGAAATCAAGCAGGCTCCCGACACTATTAGGTATTGAAAAATAACTAAGATTGCCATAATTAAAGGACAAATTCTCTCATGAGGTTCTGGCAAGTTTGCTTGGCATTTAAGTTGGACAATCCCAGGTTTAGTTCCTGAGCTTTAACACTGGATAAATCATTACTATCAGCTACAAGTTCCTCATTTTTATCTTCTCATAGAGATAAAAAGTAAAATGTGATTAACTGTAAATCTGATATAATTCACAAAGTATTTCATTGTGTTTTTCAGACATTTATTAATTATTATAACATATTAATAACCTTTAAGAGGCAGAAAGGATTCCTTCACCTCTTTCCCAACCTTAGGTAGGTAGTATAAGTATTAGTGCTCTCACTTAATAGATGAAGGAACAGAAACTGGTATCTAAGAGACAGCTTGTGAAAGATTTTAGAAATCCTTCATTAAATGATCAATAAATCTCCTTCTTTATAACCAAAAGTATGGGGGAAAGAAAACTTGCTATACACACACACACACGCACATATATATATATATATATATATATATACATACACACATATATACATATATATATACACACACACACACATATAATATTTTTAATATCTTGAAAAAGAAAGCTGAGGTTTAAAATAAGTCTGTTGACATTCTGCTTTCAAACTATATTAGTGAAGAGTATTTACAGGCTACATAGGAACTTCATGTCTCATTTTTCTTCCTTGAGACAAAAGTTTATTGAGCTACTCTACATATCATGTTGTTTTGTTCTTGAAAAGTTCAATGAGTGATGTGTACACTTTGCGGTGTTGAAAACGGCATACCATGTTTATAATGGAGTCAACGGCACATGCTTGAGTTCATCTTACAGATTACAAAAAGTACAAGTAGCACAGAGAAAGACAGATTAACTCATAAATAAAATAAAGAGTACCTTTTGTCATCACCATTATTATCATTTTGAGTGAAACATATTCTATAGAACTTGAAAGGATATCAAAATTGAACTATTGGAACACCACTAAAATAAAATTAATTCAATTAATTCAATTAATACAATAATGAGTTCCTTTTCATTTACAATTACTATTTTTTATTGTGTAAAACAGTTCCCTACAAATCTATATATGGAAGGAAAATAGATTCATTAGCTATTCTTTTTTCCCTGGTTTTTCCAAAATTTTATGTTTAATTTTTAGTTTACATAATTTATTTCAACAAGATTTTGAGTTATAAATTTTCTCCCCATCTTTCCCCTACCTACCACCCCAAAAGAGCAATCCCACTATATACCCCTTCTCCCAATCTGCTTTCTCCTATATCCTCCCCCACCCCTGGTCCTACTTTCTAGTAGGGCAAAATGGATCTCCATACTCCAGGGCCTATATATCTTATTTCCCTATTGCATGTAAAGAATAATAATAATAATTTTTTTAAACATTTGATTTTAAAACTTAGAATTCTAAATTCTTTCCCTTCCTCCTTTATCTCCCACCCTTACTGGGAAGATAAGCAATTCAATATAGGTTATGCATGTAGTTAACAGGAAACATTCCTATAGTAGATATATTGTGGAAGACTGACTATATTTCCCTCCATCCTATCCTGCTTCCCCACTTGTTCTGTTCTCTACTTTGTCCCTGTCCCTTTTCAAAAGTGTGTGCTTCTAACTCCCCTCCCCTCCCAAAGTGCTCTCCCCTCCATCATCCCCACTCTCATCCCCTTACTTGGTACTCTCCATTAGGGCAAAATACTGAGTTCAGAGTGTATGTCATTCCCTCCATAAGCCAAACTCAATGACAGGAAGGTTGACCCATTCACTTTTGCCTTCCTGTTCTTCCTCTCCATTATGGTAGTTATCACTTGCCTCTTCAATATGAAATAATGTATCCCCAATATGTCTCTCCTGCTCACCTCTCATTACATTCCTCTCTCACCTCTCAATTTCACCTTCTAAATATCATCCCTTCCTATTCAGTTGATCCTATACCCTCTGACTATGAATACCTGTACACATATATACACACATTCACATATGTATTCATATAAAGTGATAAGCTCCTATATAGACATATATGTATGTATACACACACACATATACACACACATTTATATTCCTTTCAACTATCCTCATACTGAGAAAACTTTCATGAATTACAATTATTGTTTTACCATTTAGGCACATAAATAGTTCAACCTTGCTAAGTTCCTTATGATTTCTTTGCCCTGTTTGCCTTCTCATGCTTTTCTTGCTTCTTGTATTTGAATGACAAATTTTATATTTAACTCTTTTTTTGTCAAGAATGCTTCACTGAATGACCATATTTTCCCCCAAAACATTATACTCAGTTTTTCTGGGTAGGTAATTCCTGGTTTTAATCCTAGTTCCTTTGACCGCTGGAATATCATATTCTGACTCCTTTGATCCCTTAATGTAGAAGCTGCTAGATCCTGTGTTATCCTGATTGAGTTTCCACAATATTCAAATTGTTTCTTCTTGGCTGTTTGTAATATTTTTCCTTGATCTGGGAATATTGGAACCTGGCTATGTTATTCTTAGGCGTTTTCTTTTTTGGATATTTTTCAAGAGGTTATTGGTGAATTCTTTCATTTTCTATTTTGCCCTCTAGTTCTAAAATATTGGGGCAATTTTCCTTGAGAATTTCTTTAAAGATGATTTCTAGGTTCTTTTTTTTGCTCATTGCCTTCACATAGTCCAATAATTTTTGAATTATTTCTCCTGGATGTATTTTCCAGGTCAGTAGATTTTCCTATGAGACATTTCACATTGCCTGCTATTATTCATTTATTTGGATCTATCTAATATTTTCTTGATTTCTCATAAAGTCTTTAGCTTCCATTTGCTCCAATTGGATTCTGAAGGAATTATTCTCTTCAGTGAGCTTTTGAGATTATTGTTCCTTCTTTCAAATCCAGCTTTTTAAGGCATTCTTCTCTTCAGTGGCTTTTTGGACCTCTTTTGTCATTTGAGTTATTCTATTTTCTAAGGTGTTATTTTCTTCAGTCATGTTGTTGACTTACTTTTCATGATTTTCTTGCATCATTCTCATTTCTCTTCCCAATTGTTTTCCTTCATTCCTCCTAACTGATTTTCAAAATCCTGCTTGAGCTCCTCCATGGCCTGTAACCAATTCATATTTTTCTTAGAAACTCTTGGTGCAGGGGTTCTGACTTTGTTGTCTTCCTTCCATTCCATGCTTTGATCCTTTTTGTCCACCAAAAAGGAATCTAAAGTTGCATTGCTGTGCTTGTTTTCCTTCCTTATGTTGCCACTCAATTACTTGACTTTTGAGCTCTTTGCCACAGTAGAACTCTGCCTCCAGAGGGGAGAGCCTTGTCCCAAATAGCTGGGGTTTTCCCAACTGCCGGAGGTATTTGGAGGGAGTTTTCTCTGCAGCCCCCACAAACTTTAGCTCACTGGTCACATACCTCAGTACCACCACCCAATACCACAATCCAGATCCAAGCAGGTTGAAGCAAGAGTGATTACCCTCTGAATGTTTGCTTGTCCCTTCTATGACTTGCATGCCAGGAGCTCTGAAGCACCCACATGGAGGCAGCTGCAGAGCCACCACTTCTCTGCCACTTCTAGCTTTGGAGTCAGGGGCTGGACACATTCCTCTGCCCCCCATCCCCCGCCCCTCTTCCAAGTGAGATCTACACTGACCTCTCACTTTTTCTTTGGAATTTATGGGTTGATAATTTTGGAAACCACTACTGCTGCTGGTGATCCACTCACCCAAACTATGCTTCAGCCCCTGGTCTGGGCCACTCTAGGGCTAAAACCATGGCTCATGTGGAGCTGGGCTCGGCTCCCAGCAAGCTGAGATGATCCCTTCCTGTCCACCTGCTGAACTGCCTTCAAAGGGAGATTTGTTTCTCTCTGTCACTTTTTTGGGTTCTGTAGCTCTAAAATTTGTTTAGAGACAGGTTTTATAGGTATTTGAGGTGGTTATGGGGGAGCTCACTGAGTTTTCCTGCAACTATGCTGCCATCTTGGCTCCACCAAATTTCTGGTTCTTATCTTTATTTATTTATTTATTTGTTTGTTTGTTTGTTTTTATGAAACAAATGTTCAGCCCACACTATATATATATGTAATGCTTATTTTGAGATAAAGGGAATAGGCATACAAAAACAGTTTATTTTGATCCTCATAAAGCAATGCCTGTACTTCTTATATAATTGAATTTAAATAAAATATAATATTTAATTGATTTTTGCTTTCTTCTGAAGATGTATTACTGGTAATTCTTTGGGATTTTATTAAATATTTCTTGAGGCTCCCATTAGTGACAGTCTTCAAAGCATAGAGCACATTAAATTTTTCATATTCCTTTTAAGATCTTTTCATTTCTGCCACTAACTAGAGCATGAGCATATCTTTGAACACATTGCTGATATATGGAAGAAAAATAGTAAACTTTGAAATTTAAAATATTTCTGAAATGCCAAAAGACAGAAGGGAGGAAGCAATGAAGGGAGGGAGTGAAGCTCTGATTTAAAATCTAATGTGAAATACTCATGGCATATAACATTATCTAGTTTATTCATTGTACTTCTGCTTACAAAAGTATTTAAACACATATATATTTAAGTAAGTTCTTTACGTGCAAAACTGGTGATTTTTCTAATCATTCCTTCCAGCTGCAGCATTTGGTACTGTGTGTGTGTGTATGTGTGTGTGTGTTGCAAGATCTGTGGCACAGTTCCATTGTGACCTCTGCTGGCATTCTGTAGCTCCAGGATTGTATTGGTCTCAACTTTAAAGAACCATCTATGAGATCTGTTGATTAATATACATCTGTGTATGTGTGTGTGTGTGTGTGTGTGTGTGTGTGTGTATATATATATATACAAATACTACATGAATATTTGTATTTTCCAGATTTAAAAGGATATTCAGAAGCTTCCTCGGTTTATATCTCATACTTATGAATATTTTGTCCAATGCTCTTCTGCTGTGAATTTATTTGTTTACTTTTTCTTTTGCTGTGATTAAACACTTCATTGCTATTCATATTGGGAACATCAGGGGGAACAGAGAGGCAACTCTGCAAGTGTTATGGTGAGCAGTTAAGACAGGAAAAAAATCCTTCTATGATTGCATTTTAAGGTTATTTTTTTCATGTAAGTTGCTGCTGAAAAGTAAATAGATACATAGATATAATGAAGTTTGGAAACAGAGATTGCAATTGCTATTGTCTGTCCTCACATAAAAACTTCTCGTTTACTTTCATGTAATGCTTTTCAACAAATGTATACACACATACATACATACACACATACACATACATACATGTACACATATACACACATATACATACGTATGGATATATATACACACATACGTACATATCTCTCTATATACATGAAAACATATGTATCTATGTGTTTATACATATTTGTATGTATGTATGTATCCATTTGATCCTAATTTTAGAACATATTTTTGTTCCTCTGAAACAAGTCTATAATATAATGATGCCTTACATTTACACTTTTCTTTCTAAAGAGTTATGAATTTTAGCCTTTCACAAAGTTGGTGGGACAAATTCACATGATACTCAGCAAATTGGTAGAGTATTTAAATGCAGGCACTAAGTTGCTGAGGCTCCTTCCCTCCTCTTTACCCCATCCCTCCTTACTGAAAGGACACAATAAGCAAGTCAGACACCCTGGTGGAAATGTACATTGCCATGTGGAGGTAATAATCACACTCTACTTTGACTGAAAACAACTTTGAATGTGTATGATCAATGCCTTCAGTTTTATAGATCAATTCAGATGATAATTGTAGTGTAGTGATCTTAAATATGTGATTTTAAGAGTACTAAAAAGAACTATGGGGAAATATTAAATATTTTATATTTGCATTTTTTTATTTAAATATTGCCTATGTTCTTAATTGTGTTGTTAATTCTTCAGAAATATATTTCCTGCTCAAACCATAATTTATATATAATGCAGTCTGCATATATCCATGTCAAAAGGTATACAATTTTTTCTGAATTTGAATATGATACTGTTTCTTGTCCTTTGAAGTTTGGAATGGTACAAACATGCCCTAAGAAATTTAAAGTAGAAAAAGCCCTCCTGTCCCTTTCCTGGTTTGTAGGAAAATCCTGATCAAAATACATCAAAGTGCTTGAGTTTAGGGCTCCAAAAGTTATATGAAAAGCTCCTCAGCAGCAAAATTGTCTGATAAAACAAGGCACTCTTTATTTTTTTTAACATATTTTATATGAGAGAGGAAGAGAGAATGTATTCTCTGCCCCATAATTTGTTAGCTACCTTAAAGAAGTGTATGTGGGGAGAGTACCTTATGAAAATATTAAATTATAGATGGTTTTAGGTCTATTGCTTTATATCTTTTTTCAAAATTCCAAAATAAATATTTACTTGGTAAATGAAAGGAAAATATACTCAATATGAATGAAGTAGATTTATTTCTAATTTTCAATTGACAAAGCAAAGAAACATATCTTGTTTTTGTAATAAATAAGAAGAGAAACTTTTTCTTTCTCAGAACTGTTACAATGTCATTAGTTTTTAGCAACTACAGGTAGCTCAATTATCTATGAAGAAAAGAAGGTATGATAAAGTTAATGTAGGAGCAGAGGGGGAGGATAAATGGAAAGAAAAAGAATCCATTGTTCTCTTAAAGTGTGAAAAAGTTCCTGGCTAATCGTTGGAAGAGAGAAAGGTCACATTTTCTTTTTTTTCTTTGAAGGTGGGAAGGCAGGGCAATTTGGGGTTAAGTGACTTCCCCAAGGTCACATGGCTGGTTTTGAACTTAGGTCCTCCTAACTCTAGGGCCAGTGCTCTACTCACTATGCCACCTAGCCACCACCAACCCCTCTTTTTCAGTTCTGATTGTTTGCTTGTTTGTTTTTGGAAAGATGTGAAGTCAGGGAAATACATATCTGAAGCAAAATGTTCCCCATTTGAACTGAAGACTGAGAACTTCAGGGGAGATTGTGGAAATAGAAGGTGGTGTCAACAGTAAAACATCACTATCAATTTAAGCCAATTCTACTTGTTTTGTGGCCAAAAAATGGAATATTATCAATTTTGTTGGGTTTTTTTGGCAGGGAGGCAGAGATTTTAACCTATGAAAGATACTTTACTAAATATGGAGCATAGTTGATATAAAATGACATAGTGGAAAAAACACTTGTCTTTGGAATCAGAGGACCTTGGTCCTGATCCTTCTGGTTTTGTTGTTTAGTTGGGTCGAACTAAGAAAACTGTGAACCTCAATGCCCTTGATAATTTTATTCCATATCTTTGTGTCTTGCTTAACTCTTATCTGTGTCCTCGGATAAATCATCCATAAAACATTCACTTCCTGCATTGGAGTTCGTCCTCTGGATTTCATAAAATTTTCAAGAGATCTGGTTAGCACTAATCTACACCTTAGTCTTACCATATGACCCACACATTTCATCAACAAACATTTCCTTGATAATGTCCATTTTTTGTCACTTCTTCTGCAAAAATCATTGTTGGTAATATATCATAGCCTACTTTTGTTAATAATATTTTGTTTTAAAGTTTGTAAAACACTTTCAACACAGTATCTCATCACCACTCACTTGCAATGGACATTTTATTGATTTCCTTTCCTCGTCTCTAGACCCTACTCCAATCCATTCTGTACACAGGTGTCTAGGTGATTTCCCTAAAGCCCATTCACGTCTCACTTCCTTTTCCTCATGTTGTCCAGTCAATTAATTGGTTGTTTTTTTTTTAGCTCTGGGAAACTTTGCTTCCAAGGGGGGAAACTCTGTTCCAAATCGCTGGGGTTTTCCCAACTGTCAGAGCTGTTAGGGGGGTGTTGCAAGTCCCCCCAGCTTTGGCTTGCTGAAAGTGCACCACAGGATCACCACACAAGACCACGATCTGGATCCAGGCCACTCAACGCAAGAGCACTTGGCCCTGATCAATTGATTCAGCCCCCCTGCAGCATCCACAGGCCAGGGACTCTGAAGCAACCTGGTGGTGGCCGCAGCCCGGTTCCAGCAGTTCCCTTCCCCCACTGCTTCCTTGCCCCGGGGGCAGATTGGCCGAACTGCTTTACCACCCCCAAATTAATTTTCAATGTTTCATTTTCACTAACCATCTCTGAGGATTTCAAGCTCCCCTCAGGCAGGTGCTTTAGATATTCTTTGAAGTAGACTCAAGCTGTGGCTTGAGAGGCTCCGCTCCTTGTGGCTGCCCTGGGGCCTTCCCTGGGGCCACGTTGCAGTTTTGGGCTGGACCTGTCTCTGTTCTGGTGCTAGCTGCCCCTCTACCGCTCTGTTCCTCACGGCTTGGCAGATGTGGAGGTGCTGGAGGCTGTAGAACCTCTGCAGACTGGCTGCAGCTCGACTTGGCTCAGCTCAGCCCGCCTCCTTCCCACTGGCCCCAGGCCTGACCACAGTCTTGGCTTCAGGCTTTTCCATCCTTCATTCCCAGCCACCGTGATGAGCCCCTGCTGCCATGCTGCCTTCAGCAAGAGATGTGATCTCTGTATTTTTATGAGTCTGAGAGTCCTAGTCTTTGTCTGGGCTCATAATTTTATGGGTGTGTAGGGTGGCGGTGTGGGAGCTGCGGGACCTTGCTGCTTCTACGCTGCCATCTTGGCTCCACCCCCCTTCAGCATTTATTTCTACAAGATTTTGAGTTCCAAATTTTCTCCACAGCTCTCCCCTTACCCCCACCCTAAAATAGAACACATTCTGATTACCCCTTCCCCCAGGCTGCCCTCCCTTTTACCCCACTCCCTCTTATCCAGTTCCCCCTTACTTTCTTCTAGGGCAAGATAGAATTCTCTACTTCATTGCCTATACATCTTATTACCCAGCTGCATGTAAAACCCATTTTTGACATTTGTTTGAAAAACTTTACATTCCATATTATTTCCCTTCATCCTTCTTCACCTACTCCCATTGCAAAGATAAGCAATTCAATATATGTTATACACATGTAGTTATGCAAAATATTTCCATAATAGTTATATTGTGAAAGGCTAACTATATTTCTCTCCTTATCCCACCCTCATTTATTCCATTTTATCCTTTGACTTTGTCCTTATCAAAAGTTTTGCTTCTGACTAACCCCTCCCACAATCTTTCCTCCCTTCTATCGTCTCTTCCCTCTTATCCCCTTCCCCCTTATTTTCCTGCAGGATAGGTTATCCAATTGAGTATGTGTGTCATTTCCGCCTAAAGCCAAATCCAATAAAAGTAAGGCTGACTCATTCTTTTTCATCTCCCCCCTCTTCCACTCCATTGTAATAGATGTTTCTTGCCTCTTTTATGTGAGATATTTTACCCTATTCCATCACTCTCCTTATCCTTCTCTCAATATATTTCTCACCCCATAATTTTATTTTTTGGATTTCTCCCCTTCACATTCAACTCACCCTGTATCCTCTCTCTAACTCTATTTCTGTCTCTGTCTCTATTTCTATCTCTATCTCTATCTGTGTCTCTGTCTCTATCTCAATCTCTATCTCTGTCTCCGTCTCTCTTTCTCTATCTCTATCCATTTGTCTGTCTGCCTGTCTATCTATCTATCTATCTATCTATCTGTCTATCTATCTATCTATCTATCTATCTATCTATCTATCTATCTATCTATCTATCTATCTATCTTCCCTTCAACTACCCTAATACAGAGAAAAGTATCATGAGTTACAAATATCACCTTTACATGTAAGAATGTGAACAGTTCAACTTTAATAAGTACATTATGATTTCTCTTTCCTGTTTATCTTTTAATGCTACTCTTGATTCCTTTTTTTGGTGCTTCTATTTTTATTATTTAAAATAAATAAATTAATTTATTTTCTTGTTTACATCATTAATTCCCATGAGATTTTGAGTTACAAATTTTCTCCCAGGCTTTCCCCTACCCAACACCTGAAAACAGCCATCCCATGGTATAACCCCTCCCCCAAACTGCACTCTCCTATGTACTCACCCTCACCCCTCTGATTTTCCGGGGTGGGTGAGAGGGAAGGATGGATCTCCCTACCACAGTGTCTGTCTATCCTAATTCCCAGTTGGATGTGGTTACTACTACTACTACTACTACTACTACTACTACTACTACTACTACTACTACTAATAAAATAATAATAATAATAATAATAAATATACATATATTTTTAACATTTAAATTCTTGATTCTTTCCTTTCCTCCCTCAGCACCCACCCCCCACTGTGAGGACAAGCAATTAAATACAAGTTATACATGTGTAATTATGCAGAACGTTCCCATAGTGGGCATATTGTGAGAGACTGATTATATACCCTTCCTTACTATCCTGCCCCCCCTTTTCTATTCTCTACCCTGTCCTTGTTCCTGTCCCTTTACAGAAGCGGGTACTTCCAGCAACCCTCCTCTGCACCCTGCACTCTCCTCCATCATCCCACCTCTCACTCCCATCCCCCCTACTTTGCTGTGTGACAAGATATCAAGTTTAGAGTCTATGTTATTCTTTCCCTAAGCCAAATTAAATGAGAGTAAGGTTGACACCTTCCCTTTTGCCTTCCTGTTCTTTCCCTCCATTATAACAATTATTCCTTGCCTCTTCTATATGAGATGATTAACTCCATTCTGTCTCTCCCTCTCTCCTCTCATTCTAATCCTCTTAAATCTCAGAATTTCACCTTTTAGTGTATTGTCCCTTCCTATTCAATTGA
This sequence comes from Pseudocheirus occidentalis, assembly GCA_028646575.1. Classification (NCBI taxonomy): domain Eukaryota; kingdom Metazoa; phylum Chordata; class Mammalia; order Diprotodontia; family Pseudocheiridae; genus Pseudocheirus; species Pseudocheirus occidentalis. The sequence continues at coordinate 88,431,940 of CM053601.1, forward strand.
TTCTGGGCCCTCTATGAACTCATATATACACATTTTCAGATATGTGTTTGTACACATATATAAACTCTCCTTTATAGACATATGTGTGTATATGCATATATATGTATATATATGCATGTATATATACATATTTGTGTTTTGTATTCCCTTCACCTATCCTCATACTGAGAAAAGTTTCATAAGTTACAATTATGGTCTTTCCATGTTGGCATGTAAAAAATTCAATTTTAATAAGTTCCTCATGATTTCTTTTCCATGTTTACCTTCTCATGCTTCTTGTATTTGAGTGTCTAATTTTCTTTTCAGTTCTGTTTTTTTCAGCAAGAATGTTTGAAAGTCCTTCACCTCACTGAATGACCATATTTTCCCCAGGAACACTTTATTCAATTTTGCTGGGTAGGTGATTCTTGGTTTTAATCCTAGCTCCCTTGATCTCCAGAATATCATATTCCAGGCCCTTATATCCCTTAATGTAGAAGCTGATAGATCTTGGGATATCCTAACTGTGTTTCTACAGTATTCAAATTGTTTCTTCTTGGCAGCTTGTAATATTTTCTCCTTGATCTGGGGACTCTGGAACCCAGTTATAACATTTCTAGGAGTTTTCATTTGGGGTCTGTTCCAAGAGATGATCAGGGAAATCTTTCAAGTTCTATTTTGCCCTCTGATTCTGAAACATCAGGGCAATTTTCCTCAAAAACTTCTTGAAGGATGCTTTCAAAATTCTTTTTTTTGATCATAGCTTTCAGATAGTCCAATAATTTTTAAATTGTCTCTCCTTGATCTATTTTCTATGTCAGTGTTTTTTTCAAGGAGATATTTCACATTGCCTTCTGATTTTTCATTTGTTTGGATCTGTTCAATAGTATCTTGATTTCTCATGAAGAAATTTGCTTCCATTTGATGCACTCTAATTCTGAAGGAGTTATCATCTTCAGAAAGCTTTTGAGATTCTTTTTCCTTCTGGCAAATTTGAATTTTTAAGGCATTCTTCTCCTCAGTGGCTTTTTGGGCCTCTTTTGTCATTTGTGTTAATCTGTTTTTTAAGATGTTTTTTTCTTCAGTCAGGTTGTTGACTCTCTTTTAATGATTTTCTTACATCATTCTCATTTATCTTCCCATTTTTCCCTCCACTTCTCTTATTTGGTTTTCAAAATCCTTCTTAAGCTGCTCTATGGCTTCTAGGCTGCTTGCTATTTCTTGGAAGCCTTTGCTGTGGGAGGTCTGACTGTGTTTTCTTCCTCCCATTCCATGCTTTGATTCTTTTTGTCCCCAAAAAAGGAATCTAAAGTTGGATTGCTGTTCTTACTTTGCTTCCTTTTCCTGCTCATGTTGCCAGTGAATTACTTGACTTTTTAGCTCTGTGGAACTCTGCTTCCAGAGGGGAAATCTCTGTCCCAAAT
>CM053601.1:88433842-88455494 GCA_028646575.1 Pseudocheirus occidentalis
TGGCTTTCTGGGCCTCCTTTGACATCTGTGTTAATTTGCTCTTTAAGGTATTGTTTTCTTCAGTCAGGTTGTTGACTCTCTTTTCATGACTTTCTTGCATCTTTCTCATTTCTCTTTCCAATTTTTCCTCCACTTCTCTTATTTGGTTTTCAGAGTCCTTTCTAAGTCTATCCATAGCTAGTAGGCATTCTTCCAGTGTCTTGGAAGCATTTGGTGAGTGAGTTCTGACTAAGTTGTATTCCTCCCACTCCATGCTTTGATCTTTTTTGTCCGTAAAAAGGATTCTAGAGTTTTACAGCTCTTCCTACCTTGCTTCCTTTTTCTCATGTTGGCCAGTCTATTAATTGCTTGGTTTTTTTTAGCTCTTTGGAACCCTGCTTCTAGGGGGAAAAGCTCTGTCCCAAATCACTGGGGCCTTCACAGCTGCCAGAGCTATTAGTAGGTTGCTTCAGCCCCCCCAGATTTGGCTCACTGCAAGCACACCCCAGGACCACCACTCAAGACCATGATCCAGATCCAGGCCACTCAATGCAAGAGACCTTGGCCCTGATCAGTTGCCTCATCCCTTCTGCTATCTGCAGGCCGAGGGCTCTGAAGCAGCCCAGTGGAGGCTGCTGCTGCTCTCAGCAGTTCCTACTGCTACAGCCGCCTCCCACTGCTTCCTTGCCCTGGGAGCATTCTGGCTGCACCTGCTCTTCCCCAAATTTAGCAAATTCCACTCTTATCCTTTTTTTCTCCTGGCCTGATAAATGTGGTAACTGTGCCTCCAGTGCAGGCTATCTGCTCTCCTATAGACTGGGCTCCATCTGATGCCCTGGGGCCTGGCTGGGCCGGGGTTTTGACCGTGGTTCCCAGATTGCTGCGAAGAGCCTCACCTGCTGAGCTACCTGTAGCAACAGATGTATTTTCTGTCTTTTAGAGAGTTTTGAAGCTTGAAAATCTGTTTTAGAGTCACATTTTATGAGTTTTTAGCATGTTTGTGTGGGAGCTGCAGTGCTTTGGTACTAAGTCCAATCATTTTAAAATTGTGTCTCCTGGATCTGTTTTTATGGTGTTATTTTCTTCAGTCAGGTTGTTGACTCTCTTTTCATCATTTTCTTTCACGATTCTCATTTATCTTCCTGATTTTTCCTCCACTTCTCTCTTTTGGTTTTCAAAATCCTTCTTAAGCTGCTCTATGGCTTTTAACAAGTCTACATTTTTCTTAGAAGCTTTTGGTGCAAGAGTTCTGACTGTGTTGTCTTCCTCCTGTTCCATACTTTGATTCTTTTTGTCCCCCAAAAAGAATCTAAAGTTGGATTGCTGTTCTTACTTTGCTTCCTTTGCCTGCTCATGTTGCCAGTCAATTACTTGACTTTTTAGCTCTGTGGAACTCTGCTTCGAGAGGGGAAAGTTCTGTCCCAAACTGCTGATGTTTTTGTGGCTGCCAGAGCTATTAGGAGTGTGCTGCAGCCCCCACCAGCTTTGGCTCACTGAAAATGCACCTCAGTACCACCACCCAAGACCCTGATCCTGATCCAGGATGATTAAGGTAAGACTACTTAGCCCCTGAATGATTTCTTGCCTCCCCTGCAATCTGCAGACTGTGAGCTCTGAAGCAGCCCCATGGAGGCAGCTGCTTAGGTCTACTTCTGCTTCCTTTCCCTGGGGGCAGTTTGGCTGGACCTTCTGCCCTCACTTTAGCCAAATTCCACTAACCATTCACTTAGGCCTTATTTCTTATAACTTGATAATTCTGGAAATTGCCACAGTTCCTGCTGATCCACTCTCCTAGAGGCCCCAGCTGCAGCTTGTCCTGGCTGCCTCAGGGTCAAGCCGTGGTTTCAACCCTGGCTGGTTTTGGCTCCCATGTTGCTGCAGTGAGCCTTTCCTGTCCTGCCTGCCGAGCTGCCTTTGGTGGGAGTTGTGTTTTTCTGTACTTTTGTGAGGTCCGGAGCCCTAAAAATTTTTTAGAGTCATATTTTACTGGTATTTGAGGTTGCTATGTGGGAGCTGTGGAATTTTCCTGCTTCTATGCCACCATCTTGGCCACATAAAAAGTTTTCTGAAAAAATAATGCTAGGAGTGTTGAAACTCAGAATAATCTAAGAATGACTCAGGCATCTAAAGAGATAAAAGTGCTTATGTTTTTGTTGTGTTTTTGTTTTAAATGATTGGTTCTCAAATCATTTAATTTCTTCACACTCTTAAAATTTATGGAACATTACTCTCCTTCCCCAGAGCTTTGTTTGTGGCTAATATATAGCAATATTTGCTGTATTGGATATTAAGACATCTTAGAATGGTATTTGTTTTTACATTGTGCAGCCCCTGAATGAGTCAAGACCCCACACTTTGATAACCAGTAAACTATTTGGGAGTAAAGGAGGATCAAGAAGAAGTAAGAACACTATTTAAATTAGAAGTGCCTAGAACTGAAAATATTAGAAAATGCAGGGGTCCTCAGTTCTCATATTCCTTCTATTTTCTTCTGTCAAGGATAATGGCTTTTTGAATTATAAAGAACACGCACACAAAAAAATGTCCAATAAAGAGCTAAAACTCAAGAGAAAGAAATAGACAAAGAATTAAAAACCAGTTAGTCAACAGTCAATTATTAAGTAGCTAATATGAAGCCCTGAGAGTAGTGCTCCTGATGTACTTTATTTATACGCTTCAAGTAATTGATAACCTCCAATACTCTAATAACTGGTATATGTGATTTCTAAACCATTTCCAGAGAATATTTCTTGGTATAGGTAAATATGTTTAATGATAATTGTTAAATTCATAATGCAATATGATACAGCACAATATAAAAATACAATTTCTAAGTGTAAGAGAAAAAAAAGAATGGTTATGGAGAAAAAGAGAGATGCCTATACACTTGTTGTTCAGACATTTTTTAGTAGTGCCAAATTCTTCATGATTCCATTTGGGGTTTTCTTGTCACAGATAATGGAGTGGTTTGCCATTTCCTTCTCCAGCTCTTTTTACAGATGAAAAAATTGAGAAAACCATGGTTAAGTGACTTGCCTAGTGCCATACAACTAGTAAGTTTTTGAGACTAGATTTGAGCTCAGGAAGGGTGAGTCCTTGATTTCAGGCCCAGCACTCTATCCACTATACCACCTACATGCCCACCAATGGAAGTGCAAATATCCCTAGAAAAAGTTTGGAAAAAAGTTATTAATAGATGGTTCATGGAAATCTAGAAAAGGAAGAGGTAATCACATGCACACACACACACCATCTCAATTTGACTTTATTTCTTTTTTGCTATAGTCAAAAATTTTTTATATTAGAGGAATCTAAATATATAGTTTACCTAAGTTTTAGGAAATCACTTGAAAAAGCATCTTAGTCTATTTTTGTAGAACAAGTGGAGAGATATAGACTAGATGATACTATAACTAAGTAAATTCAGAATTTGTTGAGTAGATATTGAATTGGAAGAAGTCCTTCAGCAGAGCTAACCAGGTAATTGTGGTGTGTTGTTTAATATTTTTTATCACTGATTTGAACAAATTACACGCTTGTCAGATTTATAGGTGATACATAATTAGTCAAATATTTATCAAATTGTTGTTTGCCCTTTGTTTTCAAAGAGGACCAATGGCATCAGGATGATGTCTTAATTTGCATGATTTGGATTTAAATGAAGCAGAGTTGCACCAAGTTTTCTCAGCCTCACTTTCCCTTCTGGAGTCATTAAAGTTGGTATCTTTGATGTCTGACCCAAACTCTAAACTCCCCAAATTACCTGCTTTTACCTCCTTCCTGGCCTTTGGAACAAATTGTTCTCATCCACCCATTTTGCTAGGCAAGGTCTTTACATGCTTGCAGTAGACAACCCCCTAACTCGCCAATGGATTTGAGGCTTGTTGATTACCTTCCATCTGGTTTAGCCTATCTGCCAAGATAATTTTACCAGGGTGTGGCCACTACACATGCTACAGTTTCTTAGAGCCATAGGTAAGAAAAAAATTTGGTGACAAGTTGACAGCAAATAAGCAGTCCCAAAAAGGGTTCAGCAAGCCCTTCTATGAGAAGAGTTATTTCTCCCTAAACACCCAATTTATTAAATATTACTTTGTGCTGGTCACTGTGCTAAACGCTGAGAATACAAATGCGAATAAAACAAAGATCACCTTTGCTTTGAAGGACTTTACAATCTAATCGGAGAATACAACATGCAAAAAGGAAGCTGAAAAACTGGTGGGGTTAGTGGAGGAGCTACTCAGCACTAGTTTGCCTAGGTTTTAGGAAATAGGTACTCTATCTCATGACAGAGAGTTACAAAGAATTCCAAAAGCACTGTATCTGGAGGGAAAGGTGGAGAAGAGAAAGACTGTGGTAAGCCCCCTCTTTAAACAGAGACCTTGGGAACCATGGCCCTGCTCTTCAGTTGGAAGATCGAATAAGAGGAATAAAAGGATAGCTAACTGGTGCAATAAATGACAAGAGTTAGTATACAAAAGGGAATTGTAAGACTAGAAAATTAGATTAAATCTGTTAAGATGAAATTTAAGTTATGCACACACATTCATATATAATCTCAGATTCAAACAATCAATTTCATAATTGGGTGGAGGTTGGTATAGTTAGACATCAATTTGAATGAAAAAAATATGAAAATTTTTCAGGACTACAAACTTGGTATTAGTAAGTTCTGGGATGTAGCAACAATCCACTAGAGTTTGGGAGCTGCGTTGAAATGATAGGTTCCAAAAATAATGAGATGTTAGTGATCCTGACTCAGTCTTTGAAAGACTACATAGCACTGGAAAAGTCACTTCTCTAAGCCTCTGTTTCCTCATTTATAAAATTAGACAGTTGGACCAGATGGCCTCTATGGTGTTTTTTGGCTCAATAAATGTTCTTATGATAATTATGTGTGCTCTACCCTGGCCAGACCTCACCTTAAGTACTATATTTAATTCTGGGCAGGATAGTTTAAGTGAAAAATAATCTTGAGAGCTTTGAGGGAGTGAACATTTCTTTTTCATGTTCGGTTTTGTTTCTTCTTTTCCATTGTTCACTCCATTGGTTATAACCCCTGTATACAACCAGACTAATTTCCAATGTGAAAGTATTTGTAGATCCTATACTTGGTGGCATGCTGCCATGGGTGGGTGGATGGGGGAGAGGGAGGGGAGAAAATTTGAAACTCAAGGGATTGTAGAACTGAATTGTGTAAACTAAAAGTAAATAAACAAATTGATTTAATTTTAAAAAAATGAAAAAAACATTTCTGTAGCATAGTTTAATGAAAAAAGGATGAATGCATCTGAAATTGCAATTCTATTATGTACAAATAAAAGTTATAATAAATAAAAAAATTGCCATTTGACAAAAAGTGATGAGACAACTGGAAAGCAGTTTGGAATAAATTAGGAATAGACCAACATCTCAGTGTACACTGAGATAGGGTCAATACAGATATAAAGGATGATATCATAAGTAAATTAGTGGAGCATGGAAAATGTCAGATCAATGGATAAGGAAAGAGTTTATGAACAAACAAAAAATAGAGAGAATCACAGGAAGCAAAATGGTTTCTTTTGCACAAATAAAATTAACATAACCAAAATTAAAAGGAAAGGAGGAAACTGGAAACATGTTCTATGCCAAAATCCTCTCCCCCATCACCAGAGGGGGGGAGTACCATTTCTGAAAAAACATAGGAAACTGAGATCAATTAACAAAAATAAGAGTCATTGTTCAATTGATAAAGGGTCAAAGGATGTAAACAGGCAGTTTTAAGGAGAAATTAAAGCTATCAGTTGTCAGAAAAAAATATTCTATATCACTACTAATTAGAGAAATGAAAATTAGAGCAACTTTAAGATACCACCTGGAATCTATCATATTGTCTAATAGGCAGAAAAAGGAAATGACGGGGAGGCCCAGACTATGACAGACAGCATGCTGGGAGGCACAGAAGATGCCTGGTTAATGTGGCAGCAAGTTCATCCACAAACCACAAGGGTCATTCCCTGGCCTATCACTGCAGGGTGGGGATCTCAGGGAGCTGGGTAAGATACAAAAGCTGCTGCGCCATGGCAGGGGCAGCAGCTACTCATGGGACTACCAATCCACAGTCTGGAAACCTAAAAAGCCCTATCTGAACTTCCAGTGACCAGGATGTCAAGGTGAACCCCAGTCCCTCCAATTCCCCCTCTGACCCTGAAAACACAGTAATTATTGCCCCAGAGCAAAATTTTAAGTAGTAAAGGCTTGAGAACCCTGGAGGAAGGGTGTGGCTGAGGCCCCGCCTAAACATGGGTAAAAAGCAGATTACAAAGACAAAGACTCTAGAATCCTATTACTGTGAGAGGGAAGAAACAAATTCAGAAGGAGATAGTATTGACTCCACACCCACAGCTTAAACTTCAGCAGGGATTATGAACTGGTCTCAAGCACAGAAAACATTTTAAGATGACCTCAAAAAGAACTTTGAAATCCAAATTAGAGAAGTAGAAGATAAAATCAACACTTGTTTTAAAATCAAAATTACAAAATTAGAAAAAAAAACATTACAATGAAGAAAACAGCTCCTTAAAAAGGAAAATGCATGAACTAAAAATGAAATCTGAATATATGGAAAAGGAGCTTCAAAAATTAACTGAGGAAAATAATTTGCTAAAAACTAGAATCACCCATATTGAAGCTAATGAGTCTATGAAGAACCAAGACATCAAGAATGAAAAATTAGAAAAAAGAGGTAAAATATCTCAATGGAAAAATAACTGACCTGGAAAACAGATCCAGGAGAGATAACCTGAGAATTATTGGTCTACCAGAAAATCATGATGAAAAACTGAATCTGGACAACATCTTCCAAGAGCTCATCAAGTAAAACTGCCTTGAGATCTCAGAACCAGAGGGTAAAATAGATATCAAGAGAATTCACCAGATACCTCCTGAAAGAGATCCCAAATTGAAAAGTCCACAAAATGCTGTGACTAAATTTTAGAACTATCAGGTAAAGGACAAAATGCTACAAGTGGCCAGAAAGGAACAATTCAAATATTGCAGAACCACAGTGAGGATTGCACAGAATCTGGCAGCCTATACACTGAAAGATTGGAGGAACTGTAATATTACTTTTTGCCAGGCAAAGAGCTCAGGTTACAACCAAGTATCACCTATCCAGCAAAACTGAACATAGTCAGTCTACCAGGCAAGGAGATGGTCATTCAATGATATGGCAGAATTCCATACCTTTCTGATGAAAAATCCAAAGCTCAGCGGAAAATTCAAACTTCAATCAAAAGACTCAAGAGAGACATAGAAAGGGAAATGGGAAAACACACACACACACACAAATAGACACAACTTGTTATTTAATAAGAGCAAATTGTTTACATCCCTATGTGGGAAGCTGATACCTGTTAATATTGTGAATTCTATGCCGATGGTGACATCTAAAAGAGATATAGATAAATAGAGGATGAGGGTATAAATTACACAAAATGATGATAAAAAAAACCTTATTAAGAGCTGCAAAGGGACTGCAATGAAAGTAGGGGAAGGAATGAAGCAGAAAAGGATAAATCATGCCACGCAAGAAGGCATTAAAAATTATAGTAGGGGGAAAGAAGGGAGGAAGATGAGCATTATATGAGCTTTTCCTTCTTTGATTCTGGTGCAAGGATGGAATAATATAATGAGCTAAGTATAGGACTCTAGCGAGAAGAGACATGACTTACCATAAGAGAGGAAAAGAGGTGAAGGAGGGGAGCATTCCATGAGATCTATTCTCCTAAATCTTGGTTGGAGGAAGAAATAACATACTCCATTAAGTATAAACATCTATCATATCCTAAAGGCAAAGGAAGGGGGGGTTGTTAGAAGAGAGGGAAGAAATAGTAAGGGGTAAAGGTAGGAAAACGGAAGGGAGATAATAAGAAGGGAACACTGAGGGAGGTGGTGGTCAAAAGGAAAACTCTTAAGGAGGAGGAGTGTGTGTGGGGAAATAAAGGCATAAATAGAGGAAGGAATAGGTTGGAGGTAAAGATACAGATAGTAATCATAACTGTGAATGTGAATGGGGAGAATTCTCCCATAAAACAGATGTGGATAGCAGAATGGATTAAAAAACACAATCCTACAATATGAAGTTTACAAGAAAAACATCAGAAAAAGGGGATACTCACAGGGTAAAGGTAAAAGGCTGAAGTAAAATGTATCATGTTTCAGCTAAAGTAAAAAAAGCAAGGGTAGCAATCCTTGTCTCAGACAAAGCAGAAGCAAAAATAGATCTAATTAAAAGAGATAAAGTAGGATACTATATCGTACTAAAAGGTACCATCAAAAATGAAATATCATTGCTAAACATTTATGGACCAAGTGGTACAGCATCAAGATTCATAAAGGAAAAATTAAGGATGTTAGGGGAAGAAATAGATAGGAAGACCTTGATCTCCCCCTCTCTGAGCTTGATAAATCTAACTTCAAAATAAACAAGAAAGAAGTTAAGAAGGTAAACAGAATCTTAGAGAAGATAGATATGGTAGACCTCTGGAGAAAATTGAATGGGGATAAAAAGGAATATACCTTCTTCTCAATAGTACATGGCACATATACAAAAACTGAGCATATACTAGGGCATAAAACCCTCACAACTCAGTGCAGAAAGGCAGAAATATTAAATGCATCATTCTCAGATAATCATACAATAAAAATTATATATAATAAAGGGTCATAGAATGATATACTAAAAACTAATTGGAAACTACATAACTTAATCCTAAAGAATGAGTGGGCCAAACAAGAAATTATAGAAACAATCAGTAACTTCACTCAAGAGAATGACAATAATGAGACAACATACCAAAACTTGTGGGATATAGCAAAAGCAGTTCTTAGGGGAAGTTTTATATCCCTGAATGTATACATCAGTCAAATAGAAAAAACGGAGGTCAATAAATTGGGCATGCAACTGAAAAAGTTATAAAAGGAACAAATTGAAAATCCCCAATTGAATACTAAATTAGAAATAATGAAACCAAAGGAGAAATTAATAAAATTGAATTTAAGAAATCTATTGAATTAATAAATAAAACTAAGAGCTCGTATTATGAAAAAAAAACCAAATTGGTAGACTTATATTCAATATGATAAAAAAAGAAAGAAGAAAACCAAATTACAAGTATCAAAAATGAAAGATGTGAATCTACCTCCAATGAAGAGAAAATTAAAACAATAATTAGGAATTATTTTTGCCCAATTGCACACACATAAATCTGATAATCTTAGCTAAATGGATGAATATTTACAAAAATACAAGTTGCCCAGACTAACTGAAGAGGAAATAAACTACTTAAATAACTCAATCTCAGAAAAATAATTTGAACAAGCCATCAATGAACTTAAAAAAAAAACAACACTTCAGGGCCTGATGGCTTTACTAGTGAATTCTACCAAACATTTAAAGAAAAATTGACTCCAATACTTTACAAATTATTTGGGAAAATTGGAGAAGAAGGAGTCCTAACAAATTCTTTTTATAACACAAATATGGTACTGATACCTAAATCAGCAAGAGACAAAAGAGAGAAAGAAAATTACAGATCAATTTCTCTTATGAATATAGATGCAAAAATTCTAAATAAAATATTAGCAAAAAGAATACAGCAAATCATCACGAGAATAATACAGTATGATCAGGTAGGATTTATTCCAGGAATCCAAGAGTGGTTCAATATCAGGAAAACTATCATTATAATTGATCACATCAACAACAAAACTAGCAGAAAACATATGATTATCTCAATGGATGCAGTAAAGGCTTTTGACAAAATAGAACACCCATTCCTATTTTTAAAAAAACACTACAGCATAGGAATATAGGAAAGTATAGGGAGAAATGGAGTTTTCCTTTAAATAATAAGTAACATCTATCTAAAACCATCATCTAGTATTAAATGTAATGGAGATAAGGTAGAAGCATTTCCAATAATATCAGGGGTGAAACAAGTATGTCCACTATCACCCCTCTTATTCAACTTGTTACTAGAAATGTTAGCAGTAGCAAAAAGAGAAGAAAAAGAAATGGAAGGAATTAAAGTAGGCAAAAAGAAACTAAACTCTTTGCAGATGATGTGATAATATACTTAGAGTGTCCTAGAGAAGCAAATACAAAACTACTTGAGATAATAAACAAATTTGGCAAACTTGCAGGATATAAAATAAACACACATAAATCCTCAACATTCCTACATATCTCTAATGAAATCCAACAGCAAGAGATAGAGAAATTTCATTTAAAGTTACTGTAGACATTATAAAATATTTCGCAATCTACCTGCCAAAACAAATCCAGGACTTATATGGACACAGCTACAAATCACTCTTCACACAAATAAAGACAGATCTAACCAATTGGAAAAATATCTATTGCTCATGGCTGAGTCAAGTTAATATAACAAAAAATGCCAGTTCTACCTAAATTAAATTACATATTTAGTGTCATATCATAATCGCAATCAGTTTAGCAGATACTTAGACCTTAGTAACTTAGGGCTAAGCATGGAAGGTGTGAGCCCAGTATGGAAGGTGTGAATTCTGTCTGCTGTTGAGAGGGTGTGAACTCCCCTGTTGATGTGTATGAAGGGGATTGGCTACTACAGGAGGCCAGTGTGTATATAAGAAGAGTTGTAGAGACACAGAGACAGAATTGGAATGTTCTTCCTGTTGGTTCCTGTTGGAGGAAGCAGGATCGTCCCAGCGTTTGGGAGATGGGCTACTGAACTGAAGAGAAAGAGAGAGAGAGAGAGAGAGAGAGAGAGAGAGAGAGAGAGAGAGAGAGAGAGAGAGAGAGAGGGAGGGAGGGAGGGAGAGGGAGTTAGTTTCTCTCCCAGCATCTGGAAGCTGACTGAGAACTGAGATGGAGATTTCCTGAGACCAGAATCTTCAGAAGGCCTCCTGGAAGGCTGAGAGGGTTTGCCTAGAAGGCCTACTGGAAGGCCTAGATTCTCCTGGGTCCTAGGGTCAGGTGAACTGCTGGAGGACTGAAGAAGCATGACCAGGATAAGACCAGGTTGGTGGCCTGTCTGATCCTTGAGTTCCTGGCAAAAGAAGTGGTGTAAGGTCTGAGATGTGCTGGACCCTGTGAACTTCAGTGTGTACCAGAGATTGCCTGGAGCACTGGACAAGGACCTGGGAGCTGCCTCCTTCTGGATCCAGGTGACTGTTTGGTGGATTCAGGAGAGACCTGGGGCCATGGAAGGGGATCCAGGAAATCAGAGAGACCTCCCAGAGTCAAGATGAAGGAAAGGCCTCCCCTTGTATGAAACTGAGGTTTGCTGGACACTGAAGGGCAAAGGGTTTGTGTGGTTTTTCTAATGACTGTATTTGTGATTAATGATATTTAGTAATTGTGAATCTAGAGTAGTGACTGATTGAGTATGCATTATTTGCTCCATGTGTGGAAGACTGATTATTGTATTGTGAATTGATTGATTGCCTTGTTCTAAATATTGTGGCCACTATAGTGAAAACTGTGTTGCCATTCTAATGTTAAGCTGTTATGAACACTATATTGTGATTTTCTGTGATAAGATGTAATGTTGTGAATATTATATTGTCATTTGTAATGAATGTTTGGCTTGATTTGCAATGGAATAAATGGAGTGTTCACTATACTGTGTAACCCGAACTCTAAAAGCTGCTCGCAGTAGCATTCTTTTGGGAATCTGCTGGTGCATGGTGTTACACATACCAATCAACATACCAAAAAATTTCTTTGTAGAGCTAGTAAATATAGGAGCAAAATTCATTTGGACGAACAAAAGGCCCAGAATATCAAGGGAATTAATGAAAAGCAATGATAGGGAAGGTGGCCTAGCCATACCAAATTTTAATCTGTATTATAAAGCAGCAGTCATCAAAACTACTTGGTATTACCTAAGGAATAGAGTAGTGGATCAATGGAATAGATTGGGTACACGAGACTCAGTAGCCAATGACTATAGTAATCCACTGTTTGATAAACCACCCAACCTCAGTTTTGGGGACAAGAACTCACTATTTCAGAAAAAAAACTGCTGGGAAGCCTGGAATATAGCATGGCAGAAATTGGTTATAGACCAATACCTAACACTGTACACCAAAATAAAGTCAAAATGGGCTCATGAACTAGGTATAAAGGCCAATACTGTAAGCAGTCTGGGAGAGCAAGTGCTTCCTGTTGGAGGAAGCAGGATTGTCCCAGCATTTTGGAGTTGGGCTACTGAACTGAAGAGAGAGAGAGAAAGCGAGAGAGAGAGAGACAGAGAAAGAGAGAGACAGAGAGACAGAGAGAGAGAGAGAGAGACAGAGAGAGACAGAGAGAGAGGGAATTAAATGCCATGTACGAGCAGCTTCCCAAAAGAGTGCTACTGTGAACAGCTTTTAAAGTTCGGATTGCACAGTATAGTGAACACTCCATTTATTCAAGAACAAATAAAAGGAAAACATTCAAAACAAATCAAGATACAGTATACCCAACATTACATCTTATCACAGAAAATCACAATATATTCACTACTACTTATTATTAGAATGGTCACATAGTTTTCACCAAAGTCTTCACAGTATTTAGAACAAAGAACAAAAGACAATCATCTGGTATCTCTAAGGAGGTTTGCCTGCTTTTTCAGTCATTCAGTCAATAAGTATCATTAATCACTAAATAAATCATTAGAAAATTATACAAACCCTAGGAACCTGAAGAAATCTCAACCTTCCAGGAGGCCTTCTCTGCTGAAACTTCATCCTTCACCTGATTTAGTCTCAAGGAATTCCTCTCTCAGTTCTCAGTCAGCTTCCAGATGCTTACTGAAACTCTCTTTCTTCTCCACCAGGAGCTCAGTAGGAGAAAAAAATTCGAATTCTGACTCTCTCTCTCTCTCTCTCTCTCTCTCTCTCTCTCTCTCTCTCTCTGGGGCTCTTTTTGTATACACATAAGGCATTGGCTTCCTGTTTCAGACAAACCTTTCCTGTTATGTCAGTGACCCTGATCATAGCAACCCTATGTTCACACCCTCTACATCTTAGCCACAAAAGTTTGATTAGTAAGGGCTAAGTACCTCCTTACTTGACATAACAAACAGGGGTCTTCAAATTTAAATTAATTACCATTCCAACAAGGGATAGTTTACCTGTAAGATCTATGGAGAGGGGCAGACTTCATGAAGAAACTGACTTAGCATTATAAAAATGCAAAATGCATAATTTTGATTGTATTAAATTGAAAAGCTTCTGTACAAACAAAGCCAATGTTACAAAGATTAAAAGGAAAGTGGAAAATTTGGAATTTTTAACCTCAGTGTCTCTGATAAAGGCCTCATTTCTAAAATATACAAAAAATTGAGTCAAATCTCTAATAATACAAGCTGCTCCCTGATTGATAAATGGTCAAAGGATATGAACAGGTTGTTTTTATAAGATGAAATTAAAGATATCTATAAGCACATGTAAACAATGTCCAAATCACTAGTGATTAGAGAAATGCAAATCAAAACACATCTGAAATACATCTCAGTGGCCACATTAGCAAGATGAAAATACAGCAAAATGATAAATGCTGGAGAGGATGTGTAAAAATTGGAACACTAATGCCTTATTGGTGGAGCTGTGAACTGATCCATGCAGAGCAATCTGAGACTATGCCCAAAGGGTTACAAATAAGTGCATACCCTTTGATTCAACAATATTTCTTCTAGGGTTATATTCCAAAGAGATCAGAGAAGTGGGAAGAGGACCCATATGTACAAAAATATTTATAGTGGCTTTTTTTGTGGTGGCAAGGAATTGGAAAGAAAGGGTTGCCCATCAATTGAGGAATGGCTGAACAAGTTGTGGTATATGAATGTAATGGAATACTACTGTGTTATAAGAAATAAGGAGCAGAAAGACTTCATAATAATCTGGAGAGTCTTCTATAAACTGATGCTGAGCAAGAAGAGAAGAACCGGGAGAAATCTGTACATAATTACAGACACAATGGATGTGTGACAACTAACTTCAATATACTGGGCTCCTGTCACCAATATAAGGTTATAAGACAACCCCAAATGACTCTTGATCCAAAGAGCTATCTACATCCAGAGAAAGAACTGTGAAGTCTGAATGCAGATTGAAACAAACTACTTGGTCTGTTTCTTTTTCTTGTTTTGTTTGTTTCCTCTTTCCCACTGATCATTCCACCAGTTAAAATCCTTCTTTACAACCTGACTAATGATTAATGTGAAGATATTAGTAGGTCCTATAATTGAATGCATGCCACCATGATGGGGGGGGGGACGGAGGGAGAGAAATTCTGAAACTCAAGGAGCTGTGGAACTGAATGTTGTAAACTAAAAGTAAATGAACCAATTTAATTCTAAAAAAGGAAATGACAAATGAACCTATTTGTACAAAAAAGATTTATAGCAGCTCTTTTTGTGGTGGCAAAGAATTGGAAATCAAGAGAATACCCATCAATTGGGAAATGGCTCCACAAGTTGTCATATATGCTTGTGATGGAATACTAGTAATGATGAGCAGGATGGTTTTAGACAAACCAGTGAAGACTAGCATGAACTCATGCAAAGAGAAGGAAGCAGAACAAAGAAAACTACATATATAGTAACAGCAATATTGTAAGGATGATTAACTATGAAAGAATTAGCTATTCTAATCGAAAGAATAATGATTCAAGACAATTTCAAAAGACCAATGATGAAAAATTTTGTACAGATCCAGAAGGAAAACTGGTGAACTCTGAATGCAGATTGAATCATACTTTAAAAAAACCAAACTTTTATTTTTCTCTTTTTTGTCTTTATTTTCTTTTGAATATGGATTATATGGAAATGTTTTGCATAAATTCACATGTATAATTGATACAACATTGTTTGCCTCCTCAAAGAGGGGAAAAACAGATGCATTGAGAAAGAATTTGGGACACACTCAAAATAGCTAAAATATTTTTTCTTACATGCAAATGGGATATATTTAACGAAATAAATAAAGAAATATATCAGGAAATAAAAGAATTAGAATTATCCACAGGTGGAATAGACTACTCTAGATTGTTTGATGACTTATTCACTGTGTCCCAATAGCAGGAATACTTTTAGTGCCTAGATTAGATCCGTTCTAATTTTGAAAATCTATGAGTAAGAAACATTACATCAAATGTAATAATTAAAAATAATTTCAAATTTCATGTCACAAGTAATAAGAACTTACAGATTTTTCTTGGTAACATGTTTTATGGGTAATCCTAGGATATATCAGAGAATATTTATTTAGGTCAATAGCCTAAAAACAGCTGTAGCACCTAATTTTTAATATATCTATGGTTTATGATTGGATGAGAGTACTTATGAAAGGATGTAAGGTGGATTACTATTCTTTTTTGCATATTACTGACAATTTTTACTTTCATTAGATATATAATTTATTCACATAATCATTATGTTTACTTTTCACACTTTCTCAGCATCCTCCACTTAGGACAAAGATATACAAAATAAAGTGTTGTCTTCCACATTATATTGACAAATAAGACTATATTAACCTCCAGCTTCCACACCCTCAGCTTCCAAAGATTCCAATTCTTGTAATTGTCAATGTAGCCACTAGATGGAGCACTTTTCTGAAAAGGACTGGTGTGTGGAACAAGGAAAGGTCCTCTAGGAGTAATACAAGCTTAAATAAAGTAGTTATTGGTGATTTTGAAACCAATGGCTATAAACAGTTTTTACCATAGGCAGGTATACAATGTTAGATGAACATTGTCAGTCTTTACTACCAAATAAAACGTCAATTTGTGGCATGAGAAACCTTCATTTTAAAAAAAATTCTCTAATTGAGGTCATAAAAACAAACTGCTCTCATCTTAATAGGATTATCTTGTGTTTTGTTTTATTAGGAACATTCAACATATGCAGTCCTTCATATGAAGTTTGATTTAGAATATTAGTAGTAGCATTCTACATGAAGCTGACTTGCATTCCCGTTAGAATTGATTTTGGGTCTCCTAGTCCATTAATTATAAAGAAGACAAGGTAGGAGTTAAGTTGGGAATGGAAAGGAAGTCAAAGAATGAAGTTGCATGAGAACACAAGTCTGACGTCAGATTCAGGGAGTTGGTATGTCCCACCTATTTCCCTTTCCTTTCAAGGGGAACGGAGTACCCTTTGGGACATATGGGGCTGAACCTAAGAAGACCAGACCAGTCTAGACTTGTTTAAACCATAATAGTCTTGTCTATAGTTTAAAACCTTCCAAGCAAATCAGGAAATCCCAACTCAGAGTGGTAGCCATAAACATTTATTGCTCTGATTTGGCTACCTGCTTCATGAGTGCTCAAAGGTCATCAATATAATTTTCAGTGACCCACTGAGTACCACCAGGTTTGGAGGCACTGTTCCTCAGTTCTTCCCGTATACCTTCCTGTTTTCTCTCTCATCTCTTTTTTCTCCCCTGCTTCCAAGCACCAGCATGATGCCTATTTTAAGACAAAGTATGTTTCTGACTAAAACCCATTCCCTAATTAAATAATGGTCAAAGATTACAAATAGACAATTTCCAAAGGAACAAATCAAAGTTACATAATCATATAAATATAAATCATATAAATATAATATAATCATATAAAAATTCCAAATCACTAATAGTTTCAGAAATACAAATTAATGCAACTTATATCCATCCAAGAGGTAAAGATGATAGTAATACAGTTTTTAAAAATCCGTAGAGACTAAGGGGACACATAAATATCCCCATACGTTTGTTAGAGCTTTGAGTAGTTTCAATATTCTGAAAAAAAAACTATTCAAAGCCATGCCCCTAAAGTCACTGAACTGTGCTTATTCCTTGACTCAACATTACCAGTAAGAGACCTATTTTCCAAAGAGTAGGACTAGAAAGAGAAAAGCACATGTATGTCCAAAAATATTTAGAGCAGCTTTTTTCCCCTAGTAGCAAACAAACAAACCAAAAAAAAAAAAAAGCAAAAAGCAAACAAACAAACCTGGAGGCTAAGAGAAGTGTCCACTTACAAGTGAATAGTTAAATAAATTGGGGCATATGAATGTAATATTACTGAACCCTAAGTAGTTAGTTTCAGAGGAGACTGGGAAGATAATTATAAACTAATATGGAATGAAATGAGCAAAAGTAGGAAAACAATTTATCCAATGATAATAACATAATGCACTATAGACCAAGCCAATTTTCAAAGACTTTAGAAGTGATCAATGCAATGATAAAACATGATTCTAAAGGACTGATGATGAAGCATAGTACTCACTTCAAAGGGCTGATGAACTTATATTAAAGAAAGAGAAATATATTTTTATATGGACAATATGGGAATTATTTTGAACTATGAGTTGAGGAATATTTGTTAGAAGGGTTTTTTTAATTCTTCATTGAAGCAGATGTGAGAGGGAGAGGTATTAAATGTTAGTAAAGAGCTCTTTAAACAAAAAAGATAAATTATAAGCATCTTACTCAAGTCTATTATCACAGACTTTCCCTGATATTATGAGATAAAAAGGAAGAGAACAGTAAAAAAATGGGCCTTATAAAAAGGCCTTAAGTCTTTGGGACTGAGATATTGCAAATAAGTTATATACCTTGAGAATGGTGGGTTCTTCTTTAACTAAGTTGTGCTGAGGTAATATTCATAAATATGACCTAAGGTCTACCAAATTATATGACTATTGTCGCAAAGTCGAATGGGTTACCTTGAAGAACTATTCTTTACCAAAGGTTTTCAAGTACAACCTACAATATATAATTTACTTGTGATGCTGTTGAAAACATTCCTCTTTGATTCTGAGTTTAACTAGCTGACTTCTGAAGTCTTTCCTAATTCTGAGATATTTCTTTTGATTCTTTGAACTAGGTGTGGAATTGGTGAAAATGGTTTAGTGTCAACCTTAGTTGTCTGGTATGAAATACCAATAGACCTAAAATTTGCTTTCTTAAGGACAAGTTTACTAGGCCAAATAAAACTCTAATTGATAGAATGTGAAAGAGAATTTCTGAGCATAGGGGCTGTGCCCAAATCTGCTGTGCTAAGATCCCCACATCACCTACTTTGTATGCACGTCTTCAACCTCAGCCTCCTCATAGGCTCTTCGGGATCCTGAGAGACTCCCGGATTTGGACAGATAGCCTGATACCCTTGTGAAGTTACAAAGTTCCTTTATTGAATATCTCTTGCTGTGATTAATGTCCCTCCATGCATCATATTGTATCCCACCCCTCTCCACCTTCCTTGCCTTTTTATTAACCATTTGTCTGCCTTCTGTCGTGTGCCTTGACAACAGCCATTTGGTACGGGTGGAGAGCTACCTCTGTAAGAAGAGGAAGTTCCATACCCTTGCCCCCCTCCAAGGTACTCAGTTCCCATGGGAAGGAATCCTGGGTCCCTGGTAAACAGGCAAAGGGACAGAGGCAGAGGCCGCTCTCGGATGCCTCTTGGACACACTCCAAGTATCAGCTGTGCTTGCAAGGACACGCTGACCAAGGTCAGACATCTAGTTCTCAAAGAAGGGGCCTCTTAAAGGAAACTGCATGAAGGGGCTCTCTCAGGGGGGGTTCTGGCCTGTACAGGGCTGCCTTTACTGTCCATATGTATCCTCCCTCCCCCCATCCCCAATGTAGCTAATCTTTCAGGAAATGAAGTGCATAGAATCAGCCTCATTTAGTGATTTCTCTCTCCCTACTTCCCCAACACCACATTGAATTAAAAAAAATTGTTATCTCTTTCACATTGTGACTTTTTCCCTCATGGTTTCGATTATATCACTAGTTTGTCTAAGAAATTAAATGGGAGTTTTGGTGGAAGTTTTTGCAGAAGCTGTGGCATGGGAAGGCCAGCACATAACATGTGAAAAAATGCTTATACCAAACTTTACAACAAACTACTATAAATACCCCATAAAAGGACAACAAATGAACACTTCTTCTCTGGTATGAAGATAAGGTCAAAAACTTTATGCAGATTTTTCCAGATCTCATGGGTCCCATGCCCCTAACTCCTGCAAAGTGAAAGGGATGACTGTAAAGTGAAATATAAGATCCACAGGCAAAAGAATGTAGCAACACACCTATATAAAACTTGAAATGATTAATCCAGAATTAGGAGGCTTATTTTGTAGTAATGGAATAATATCAGATATTCAAAGACAATCTTTATAGTATTTTCCCCGTTATCATAGGTAGCTTTCTAAGTAGTTTAAAGATATGATTACAGGTAATTCCCCCTCCCCCCAAGGTCTAAGTTCTTTTGTTTTTTTACTGAATTATGAATGAATCTCAAGTGTTTGTTGTAAAAATAAAAAAGAACATAGAACCATCATTACCTTCATAGTGCTATTCCCTACTTAGTTTTGCTAGATAAAATCAGCCTAATTTTCTTTAAGTACATTCTTCTATGCACATCCCTTATAAAGTATTCTCCATTAAACAAACAAATCAAAAAAATTTGTAAAGATTTTTGTACAGCACTATTCATACCTGATTATGCCTAGTAATTCCATTCAGTAAAACAGAAATTGTAAGTCCTACTCAGGTTCTCCTTACTGTTGAAATCTTGGTCTGTTATTTGCTGTATTTCTCTCAAATAGCTGAATAGCCCATATTCATTTGCTGAATTCTACTTAATAGGCTTTGATTATTATCCGATTTCCCTTTTAATCATGGATTCTGATAATATCCTCTGGTTCCTTTTCTCCTCTACAATAACCAACTTCATATCTATATTTCCATCATTTATCAGTCAAAAAACAAACTAGCAAGCAAACCAAAATTAAAGTTATTGCCTTTCTCCACTCTCATATTCTCCTGAGCATACAATGGAGTTTTCCTGACACCCTATGACCTATAAATTAAAGCTATAGATATAAAAATGAAGAATGAATTAGTAGTTAATGTTCATTTTACTTAAAAATGGACAAATCTACAAGTTTGGCTGGACTTGCTGTTTTACTTCTCAAATCTGGTACTAGCACCAAATAATCAACTGAAAGATATTTTCTGTAAATGCTTGGAGACATACACAAGTGGTACTGAAATAGACAAAGTATGAATGATGTTTTTGTTAAATCTCATGGTTTATTTTGGAATAACTATTTTGACATTTGTGCTAATGTTTTAAAAGCAATGGTGGCAAAATCTGATGGTACCTTATCACGGATTCTGATAATATCCTCTGTTTATGAATCAGGACAGAGGCATTAAAGTGGCACCAATATAACATTCATCATCTCCACACATAGCACAAACAAACAAACAAATAATAAACAAATAGTAAAGTGCCAGTTCTGCTTTAAAACGTCCTTGATGAAGCAATAAAAATGAATAATCGTACTAAAACTTGATGCTTGAGTACAGAACTTTTAAAAAAAATTCTGGGTGACAAAACAGAAGTATGCAGCTAACATTTCTGTGCCACCATATATAGAATGACAGTTGTCTTGAGGGAAAGCACCTTTATTAAAGCAATTAAGTTTTGAGACAATCTGTTTTCTTTTCAAAAGCACTGTTTTTACTTGAAAGAATATCTGGCGGGAGGAGGGGCGGAGCCAAGATAGTGGCATAGAAGCAGCAACGTTTTGCAGCTCCCACATAGCCACCCTAAATACCCATAAAATACTACTCTAAAAAAATTTTAGGGCTCCTAAACTCACAAAAATTCAGAAAACATATCTCTTGCTGAAGGCAGCTTGGCAGGAGGGGCTTATCTTGGCAGGCTGAAAGCCAAGGCCAACCCAGCCCAAAACCAAAACCTCTGCCAGGCCGTAGGGTAGTCAGGAGGAGCCAAGCCTCAGAGTGAGTCTACAAAGAGCAGACCTACAGCACCTGGACCAGTTTCCACATCTATCAAGCCAGGAAAAAGAAGGATTAGAGAAAGGTCAGTGAAACTGAAGCTTTCAAGCTAAATTTGGGGGTGGAAAAGCAGTTTGGCCACTCTGCCCCAGGGCAAGGAAGCAGCAGGGGAACAGCAGGATCTGCTGTAACCAGCAACTACTTACACTGGACAGCTTCAGAGCTCCTGGCCTGAGTACACTGCAGTGGGACTGAGACAGTTGATCAGGGCCAAGGGCTCTTGCATTGAGTGGCCTGGATTTGGATTTGGTGGTGGTCCTGAGGAGCGCTTTCAGCAAGCCAAAGCTGCAGCACCCCCGTGTAATAGCTCCGGCAGCTGTGTAAACCCCAGCAATTTGGGACAGAGCTTTTCCCCCTGGAAGCAGAGTTCCACAGACCTAAAGAAATCAACCAATTAATTGGCTCACCAACATGAGGAGAAGGAAGCAAAACAAGAACTGCAATAAAATTCTAGAATCCTTTTTTGTGGATAAAAAGTATCAAAGCATGGAATGGGAGGAAGACAACACAGTCAGAACTCCCACACCAAATGCTTCCAAGACACTCGAAGATTTCCTACAAGATATAGATCAACTGGAAAAGGACTTTGAAAAACAAATAAGAGAAGTGGAGGAAAAATTGGGAAGAGAAATGAGAATGATGCGAGAAAATCATCAAAAGAGAGTCAACCACCTGACTGAAGAAAACAACACTTTAAAAAATAGATTAACACAAATGGCAAAAGAGGCCCAGAAAGCCAATGAGGAGAAGAATGCCTTAAAATGTCAAATTTCCCAGATGGAAAAAGAATCTC
>CM053601.1:88455994-88483627 GCA_028646575.1 Pseudocheirus occidentalis
AATAGTAACTTATGAAACTTTTCTTAGTATGAGGATAGGTGAAGGAAATACAAATGGATATATATGTATATTTACACATATGTCTATATAGGAGGCTATATATGCATATGAATACATATCTGAGCATGTGTTTATATGGGTGTATAGAGGGCATAGGATCAATTGAATAGGAAGGGATGATACTTTAAAAGGCAAATTCTAATGTGGGAGAGGACTAGAATGAGAGGAGACAAAATGGGGTTAATCATCCCCTGTGGAAGAGGCAAGGTATAACTGTTACAACTGTTGCAACTTTACTTTCATTTACTCTCATTGAATCTATAAAAAAATTTTTAACTGAAAAATCTCATGGAAATGAATGATGTAAACAAGAAAACAAATAAAAAATTTATATTAATTTTAAAAAATTGATGCAATGGAAAAAAGGACAATTGCCAAACAAAGGTAATTTTACAGACATGTTTCCAAAGATAAAGATGTGAACCTGTAACAAAGTGAGCCTTCAAGAGAAATTTACACACACACACACGCGCGCGCTTAATAAAAATCAAGATTTTAAGCGAAAATCAGAATTTAAAATTTTTTTATAAACTATTGTGAACTTGACATATTCTCAATACTTACCGACTTTTCAAATGCAAACTGTGATAATCTTAATGAATGCATTTTTAATATAGTAAAATGAAACATACTATTATGTAGAAGATATGTATGCCTCAGTGAACCAATGTTTAACAAATGATCAACCGATTATGTTACACAATCATGCATTAGTTAATTACCCATTCAAAGTCCAAGAGATAGTAATGGATTTTAACGAAGAGGCCATTTATATGATTTCGTATTCCACATTACAACTACTCCTTATCACATTATGGTGTTATATCAAACAAGAATATATATAGCTATCTGAAAATATAACTTATCTTTTGAGACAGATTATCTTAAAATATAACTCACTTTTACAACTCTATATCCATGTGAGAATAGGCTTTCTTAATATATTATGATTTAAAAAATAAAGCCACAATAGATTGAATGAAGAAAGAAATAAGAGAATTCAGTTGTCTTCTATTAAGCTGGACACATATATGACAGTGTAAAACAATTCCACTCTATTTTTTTGAAAACATAGCTCTTTTTTTCTTTAAAATATATATTAACATAATGGTTGTGTTGTTACTATTTTAATGAGTTAATAAATACATATTTTAAATTATCTAATTTCTTATATGGTAATAATGATAGATATGACTCAGATAAGGAAAACCTATTTTGGATCCTCAATAATTTTTAAGAGTATACAGGATTCCTCAGATGGTTTGGATGGTGCTACCAAGTTAATGGTGGTAATCTACTGGTTGACTTCTTTTGACAAAAAGCGTTAGTAAGAAGTGAGAAAAATACCATTTAAAGTGATTTTTTTGTATCAAAATACATTGTTAATAAAACAACTCTCCCCTACCTTTGCATATTAAGAGACAATCCCTACCCCTTGAATCAGCAGTACCACTTCCAAGTCAACAGATCATAAAAATGTGAAAAGGGAACACATGTACAAAAACATTTATAGCAGTTTTTTTTGTGATGGCAACTAATTGGAAATGCAGGGCATGACCATCAATTAGGGAATGGCTGAACAAGTTGTAGCGTATGAAGGTAGTAGAATACTATTACGCTACAAGAAATGATGAGTTAGCAGACTTCAGAAAAATCTGGGAAGACATATATACTGATGATGAGTAAAGTGAGCAGAATCAGGGGAACATTGTGCAAAGTAATAGCTAAATTATGCTATAACTAACTTTGATAGACTTAGCTCTTCTCAGCAGTGCAAAGATCCAAGACAACTCCAAAAGATTCATGATGGAAAATGCTATCCACGTACAGAAAAGGAGCTATGGAACGTGAATGTAGATCAAAACATACTGTGATTTGCTCCCCTTGTGTGAATGTGTATGTGTGTATGTGCGTGTGTGTGTTTCTTCTTTCTTATGATTCTTCCAATTGGTTCTATGATTCTAATTTTTCTTTACATTATTACTAATGTAAAAATATGCTTAATATGAATGTATATGTACAGCTATAACAACATGCACACCCTATCATACCTAGGATGGCTGCTAGCACAACTTCTTTCATCTGCTTTTCTAAAGGAAAACAACTCAAAAGGGGTTAACAAACTTACTTAAATCAAACATATATATCATTCACTTATCTCAGGGGAAAAATAACCCTGAACTTCAGAAAAAGCAAAGAGAAATTAGAAGCAGAGAAAAATACAGTCAGAGAAAATAACACAATTCAATAGACCAACAGACGGGATTTCCATTTTTTAATTTACCAGAGAGAGAAGCACCATCATCTGGGTTTTCAAAGCCTAAGTGCTCAGTGGCTACTCAGAGTCTTATCTGGCCAAATCACACAACTCATACACACACACAGTTTTTCAGGGTCAGAGCACATCACAAACTTTATGACCCATTGCCTAATTACAATGTAACAAAAGGTGTGGGGTTTCCTGAAAAACAAGCCACCCCTAAGTAAGCATCTCTTGCTGGGATTCAAGTGAGGCCTATTAAAAGGTGCAGGGATGATCTTAAAATTCCCTTACCATTACAAGAGCCTGTATCAGATTTCACTTCATCTTAGGGAGGGGGAGAGAAAGAGTGGGGGAAATTTTAAAACTTAAAATATTGTGAATGTTTAAAGTGTGAAGTGGAAAAAAAGTTGAAGTTGAAAACTAAAAATTAATTGGTTAAAAAAAAGAAAAAATCAATTCCAGTGGAAACAAGATTTAAGGAATTATCAGCATCTCAACACAACCTTTTCTCTAAAAACTACTTAACGAAATATGAACTTTTTCAAAACTTTAAGAAAAACATTAAAATCCTGTGTTGGTCTTCTTGACCTGCCCAAGTCTCTGGCAGTTAAAGCTAGACATTTGAGCCTTTACTTCAAACATATAGTTGCTACCTGAATGAAGAGAAAAATCATAGAAAACCCAATACCCTGATATTATTAGCCTCTACTCACTCCTTCACACACTCCACTCCTCTCTCTCTCTCTCTCCTTGTATTTTTTCCCAGAACGTGATTAATGTAGAAATATATTTTGAATAACTTCATTTGTGTTATAAATATATAGATACTGCAATTTCTAATTTCCTCAATGTGTGGGAAGAAGGCAGAGAAAATTTGAAAATGAAA
The DNA here is from genome assembly GCA_028646575.1 of Pseudocheirus occidentalis. Lineage (NCBI taxonomy): Eukaryota > Metazoa > Chordata > Mammalia > Diprotodontia > Pseudocheiridae > Pseudocheirus > Pseudocheirus occidentalis. Next base: position 88,459,204 of record CM053601.1, read on the forward strand.
ATGAAATTGAATTTAAAATATCAAATCATTCGCTAAATCTTATGATTTCTAATTCTATTATGCATAATCTCTTCTCCACTTACATAATCACCATCCTCATTCTGGCCCCAATTACTTCTGAAGTGGCCTGTGCATTTCCCTTTCTTTATTTTAATCCATCCTTCACATATTGACCAAATTTTTCCTAAAGCATTTGACTCTCTATTACCTCTAGGGTTAAATATAAAGTCTTCTATTTGACATTTAATGTTTTTCACAATCTGGTGTCTTCATACCTTTCCATTCTTATTATATCTAAGTCCTCTCAACATTCTGGCCTACATCTTGTCTGTTTGAGATGATTCACAATCTCTTCTCTTACCTTTGTGCATTTGCACTGGCTGGCCCTGCCTTTCTGACCATAGGTACTCATTTTGCATATACTTGCATGTTCTATATATTCTTATTATGCATGATTGTTGGTTCATCCTTTAGAATGTAAGCTTCTTGAGGTTGCTTTACTTTTGTATTTGTATTCCTGGTTCTTAGCCAAGTGACTGACACATGGTGAATGTCTAAGGGAGGAGTGTAGGTGCAAAGTCATTAATTATTTACCAACTTGGCTGCAAGGAGAATAGAGATAGGATTCATTTAGATGACAACAATAGAAATAAAAATAGGAAATGTTAAGGGCGTGAAATGGAAAGGAAGTGATGTTTTTCTTCAGTTTAAACAAAAACAAAACAATGAAAACCCTCCATGGTTTTTTTTGCCTTTTTAAATGCTATTTATAATAGAAAATGTAACTGTACCCATCTACTTCCCATCAGTAAAAACAAACAAAAAACAGACAAGCACAGACAAAAACCTTTCTATATTCCTTTCCCTTTCTTTGCCAATATATTCTTCTTATTATATACAAAAGTATAAAAAAGAAACCAGAGGCTTCTCAGTCCTTTTGTCCTCACTATAACTTTGGAGGTAAAGATAAGCAGGAAGCAGGGAAAAAGCATTAGTATAGTACCCACTATGTGGCAGGTGCTGCTCTAAGCACTTTTAAAAAATATTATCTCCTTTGACCTTTGCAACAATCCTTCCAGGTAGGTGCTATTATTATCCTCATTGTACTGCTGAAGAAGCTACAACAGGGTTTAAATGACTTGCCCAGGATCAATGCAGCTAGTAAGTACTTGATACTGAAATTGAACTCAGATTTCCCAGACTTCAAACTAAACAGTCTTATCACTTTTTCTACCAGTTGCCTCTTTACAGAAGGCAGTAAGTAAGGTCTATGAATAGAAATAATTTTTCTAATAAACAAAATCCCAAAAAAGATGGATCTTAGGTTTTTTTAAATTCTATTTTATTTTTTCTGGTTCTATGTAACAAAAATTTTTAACATTTATTTCTTAAAATTTTGAGTTCCAAGTTCCCACTCCCTGCTTCCCTTTTTTCCCTTTTGAAAGGCAAGCAATTTGACATATATTATACATGTGTTTTCAGGCAAGCATATTTCCATATTAGTTGGATTGCAGAAAAAAACAGAACAAATAAAAGGAAAAGAAAGTAAAAAAAGAAGTATGCTTTGATCTGCATTCAGATTCCATTAATTTTTTCTCAGGAGGTAGACAACATTTTTCATGATAAATTCTTTAGAACTGTCTTGGATTATTGTATTGCTGAGCATAACTAAGTCTTTCACAGTTTTGATCCTATGATATTGTTGTTAAGTATGCCCTTTTGGCATAGTTCCACATTGCCTTCCAGAATGGTTGGATTGGTTCACAATTCCATCAATAAGTGCTTTAATGTCCCAGTTTTCCCACATCTTGAACATTTGTCATTTTATTTTTCTGTCATATTAGCCCATCTGATGGGTGCAGTGTGGTAACTCAGAATTAGGACAACAATTTCAAGAACTGAATTTTATGGCCATAAATAATGAAAGTAGATAACAGAAATTTCAAGATATATGTATATATATAAAAGGCAAAAAAAAACATGTCATCATTAGGACTGTATATGAATGGAGGAAAGGATACCAAGGAACCTGTGATAAGTTCTGTTTTCAGATGCATACTTTGCCCTGACCATAGAAAAGCAGTTGCCACTTTAATAGCATAATTTTGCCCTTCTGAGGAGCCACTTTAGTCTTAAACTAGGCTAACAAATCTTGTGCGTTTTATATAACCACATTAAGTACAGATAGAAAGGAATTGAGAAAACATCTACTCTTTCCCTTTCATTGTTCAGAAAATCAGACAATGTGAGAAGTGAAATGACTTTGTCAAAGTCAATGTGGCAGATTTAGATAGGTCAAGAAAATTACTAAGCATATAAGGTTAGAACATAGAAATATGCATGCTAACTAAAGCATATAATATTGTCTTTATGCATCCTTTAAGGTAACCTCATCACACTAAAGAAATAGACTGAATGCACATAAAGACAGGTAGTAATGATTGTTAGTATTTAATATAACACCACATATTATCTCTTCTGGTCCTCACAATTGCTATTATCACCATTTCATGGATAAGAGAAAGTGAGGATGAAGGAGGTTAAATGACTTTCACAATGTTATGAAAATATTTAGTGTCTAAAACTAGGTTTTCCTTTTTACAAGCCCACAAGTCTATCCTCTTTGCCACCTTGCTGTTTGAACCCTTATTGTAGTTGAATTTTGAAGAAAAGGAAATGAAAAAAAAATTCTCCTTTGTTAAAAATTCCACATTTTCTACTTTATGTAGCCATGCTGAAAGAAATTTAGAAGAATGAGCCCTTGTAAGTCTCATTTTGAATGAGCAAGTATTTGATTTGATACTGTACTTGTTTTTTGTTTTGTTTTATTTTTTGAACCTTTTTGGAAAATTACATGTGTATAACTAGAAAATTCAACAATTCTTCAGTTGTAAACTTTAGCCACTTTCAGAAGACAAAGCTTTTTTGCCGTTTTCCCCTTTCTTTCCTCCATCTGTCTTGTGAAGTTCAATTTAAATTTCTACACTTGGTTTTTAGCCAGAAATCTGACTGCCAATGAAGTGAAGACTTCAGTGAAATAACCATACTGTTTCTAATCAGGTGATGTATTGCTTTGTTGGCTTGAGTGAAATATATTTAGATTGGGTTGGGAGAAGGCAGCTTAAACTACATTAAAATACTTCAAAGACTATTTCCTGAGCAATTGTGTTATTCTGGTGCCACTGATTGCCAGTTACTTAATACAATGCATTCTCATCATTCCAGGAAGTGAAAGGGAGCTGTCAGGACTGATATATAGCATTCTCAGTGAGAGTCAATAGGCTGATTCTGTGAAGTTATTCCTGCTGGAAGGTATAAGAGGATATCTTCTGCAAAGTGCCAAAGAACACCTGCCAACATCTGAAATCTATAAATGGAAAGAGGTGGGGAAATAAATGAGGAAGTATGTTGTTATAACTCTTGAAATCCTGAAATATTGGACTGGGAGGGTACTCTGAAAGTACATAGTGATCCCTCGTTTAATATGATGGTGCTCTGCAGGAAAAGTTATTCATTATTTAACCCTATTTTCCCTGTCAGTGAAGGAACAATGGACCATGGTAAGAACATACAAAAATAACCTAGTCTCAGAAATTTCTTATTGTATCTTGGTACTGCACTCTTTGTAATCTGAACTTCAAAGGTTTAAATATGAACTTGTCTGTGTCAATCGGGAGGGAAGCTGATTCTATTCTTCCTGAGATGTTAAGTCACTTGTCCCTATGATCAAATAGTTCTAGTAAGCCAGCTCTCAATTTATGATCCTGTGTCAGTGACAGGATTCAAACCCAGTTCTCCTAACCTCTTGTCCAGCAAACTGTTCACTAAGCCTCTGACTGCCATATTTGATAATACTTCCACTGAAAAGCTATGCTTCTGATTTCTTCTCTGGGAATAAAAAAACCATTCTGGCTTCAAGGTTGGTATACATTTCCCATTACATAGCAGCTGGTGCCAAAAGATCTCAGGCTAATGCAATAGACTTCCTATATTCCATCCTGTATGGGACAAGCCTTCGTTAGGAGGGATAGCATTAGAAGATTGAACCTGAGTAGAAGTTCAAGCATCCTTTCACCTAGTGGCAGTATTATTCACTAACTTCCCCAAAAGAGTTAAGTTTTAAAATGTCTGCTTACCATGTTTTAAATTTAGATGGAGATTTCTAATGGTAGATTCCTCAGTTTTTGAAGTGACGATAATTTTGATGAGATCTATTTTCCCCCAAATTAGTCTCCTTCTGTGTGCAATATTAATTACCCCTCCACCTTATATAAAGGGCATATAATTTTGGTTTATGCATTAGAAGTTTGAAAGATATGGAACAGAAAAGGAGACGATGAGTCCAGATGCATAAGAAGGAAAAAAAAATTCTAAAAGTGATTTTGAGGGACTTAGGGAAGTAAAAAGATCAGAGATTTAATTTAGGGAAAGGGATTTTGAAAACTTGAAAATAAGTGAGAACCTGATTTGAGCTGAGGGGGAATAGTTCATTATGAATGAAAATTCATTCTGAAAGACTGGATGATCTGGAGAACAAATCAAGGAGGATAAAGATATGGTGAATGGAAAGGCACAAAAAATAGTCAAAAATAAGTAAAACAAATTCACAAAGCTAATTTATGACTAAAATAAGTGGGTTGTGCAAGTAGAAATTAGCGAAACAAAAGGTTAGTGAAAGAAAGGAAAATAAGCAGGAGTTTTGATGTCAAGTTATTAGAAGTGGTTATAAAGGAAACTGAGGCATGTAAAGGATAAATTACTTGCCCACGGCCACATAGCCAATAAGTGTCAGCCAGAGTTTCAACTCAGGTCTTTCTGAATTCTGACACATAGGTAGTGAGATATAAACACCCTCAAGTAAGTTAACACACCCACACACATACACATGGACAAGAATCTCAATCAAGAAGGAAAACAGATTTTGTAATGGTTTGCAATGATTTTTGAAATATTCCTTTATCCACTACAGCCTAATAATGACTAATATTTTTGAAGTGTAGTTTTTTTTAGAAGAAAAGATGAGGAGACTTGAGGAATGCCCTGACACACTCCAGGTTGTCAAGGGGTTCCTAAAATGTGTTCCTAAAAAATCCCATGGAAATGGGAGAGAAAAAAAAGATAAAAGGCAAAGGGGAAAGAGGCTTCTGAAGAATGCTGAAAAGTCAAATGTCACAAAGAAAAATGGAAGTAAAAAGATAACTGCATGAATTGATAGATTTTCCTGAAGAGAAAGGAATAGGATATTCTGAGGAGGAAAATACTTTTCCTTTAAGGACTGAGAAAGGAAAGGCAAAATGCTTATTTGCTGAGAGAGAATGCAGGAAGTGCAGAGGAAGATGAGAATAACGACACCAACTGTTGACCTCTAACTTTGTACTTGTGTGACCTTGGGCCTTTGGCAAATTGCTTATCCTTCTGGCACCTCAGTTTCCTCATCTCTAAAATTAGGGTGTTGGATTAAATTAGTCGTGATGCCCTTTGCAACGCAAAATCTATGATCTTATGATCCTAACAGTGTGTTCCAGAAAAAAAAAATTCTGGGGATTTTATTTGACACCATACTCAATATGAGGCAACAATGTAATAAGATAGACAAAAAATGTTAAATGCTAAAGCAATGTTAGCTTTCATTGAGTTGCAGAAATTCTAGGAATAAGAAGCTGAGAGTCTGTGATGGCCAGACTGCACTGGGAGTACTTTGTTCAGTCTTCCAGTTCAGGAACAACAGGCATAAATTGGAGGCTGTCCAGGAAAGGACAAGTAGGATATTAAGGGTCATGAGGCCAGGCCATAGACAGATCCGCTTAAGGAATGGTGGATGTTGACTCTAGGGAAAAAAAGCTCAGGGAATATATAACTATTCAAGTAGGTGCAGGGTAAGCATGTGAAGAAGAATTAGATTTGTTCTCTTTTGTCTCAGGGAGTAGAATCATACCTTACACAGTGCCTAGCATTTCAGTTGACTGATAGATTGAACCAGTTGGATGTTTCAGGAGCAAATTAAATTAGTCTTGCTGTGAGAAATAAAAAAAAAACAAAGTGAGCTATCAAAAAGTAGAATGGGATCTTGGTTGGTAGTTTGTTAATTCCTCTTCATTGAAGGTACTTAAGCAAATTGCTTGTTGTATTAGAGCTGTTTTAGGAGACTGGACCTACTGAGGTCACGGTGCCTGGTGTATAGTAAGGTCTTAATAAAAATAAATAATAAATATTATTTAATATAATAAATATAATAAAATTGAGGTTACCATATTTTAGATACTATTGTTTGCAACCACTGAGTTATCTTTGACTCCTTATACTTCCTACCCCACAACATCCAATCCATTGCTAAATTTTGTCATTTCTATCTCCAAATCTCTTGAAATCCTTCTCTTTTCCCTAGTTATACTTGTTCAAGCCCTTATCACTTGTCTGGATTATTGCAGTAGCAAATTGATGTTTCTGTCTCATGTCTCTTCCCACTACAATCCACCCTCTAAACATCTGCCAAAGTGACTTTTTTCTAAAATAAAAGTCTGACCATGGCTATCCCCTACTCAGTAAACTCCCCATTTTCTCTGCATTTAGATTATGTATAAGCCCTTTTGTTTAGCTTTGAAACCACTTTAGAAACTGGTCCCAAACAGGCATATTTTTACTCCATGCATTTTATGGTCCATAAACTAGACTTCTGACTATTTCCCATCTCCTTCCTCTGTGCCTCTGCAATGCTGATCCTCCCTGACTGAAACACATTCCATTTTACCCATTGGAATATTTAGGTTCCTTTAATATTTAGTTCAAACATCATAGACTATCTGAAGACTTTCCTAATTACCCCAGCTACTAGTGCCTCCCTGCCATTACTTTGTAGGTATTATCTATGTGTGTAGACATGAGTGTATATGTATGTGTGTTTATATATGCTTATACACTGATATGTATATATTGATATGAGTATGTCTATTTACACATGTGTATATATATTTGTGTTCATGTGCAGTGCATTGTATATTTGCACACATGTATGTATATGTGTAAATGGATATTCATTTAGATATATGTGTGTATGTACACGTGAATATCCATGTATATGCACATCCATGTATGTACACATGTGTATATGTGAATATATTCATGCATATGTATGTGCATGTATATAGACATGTGCCTGTAAAAATGTACCTATGTATGTGTGCACATGTATGATTATGCATATGTGTATATGCATATGTATTCTTCCTTCACTAGACTTCCTTAAAAGCAGACAGTTTGTTTTATTTTTGTCTTTTTATCCCCAGCACCTAGTGTAGTGTCTGGTAGAGACTCAGTGATTAATAAATCCTTGTTGATCGATCCTTAAAGATGCTTCATTCTTGTTGGAGTTGTTACTGCATTTAATCTACCATTTAATATCTTACAATTCATAACAAAGTTTCAAACCCAGTCAATCCTTTAATTGGTTTATCTCCACAAACCAAGTCTGGGATCTTATTTAACACAAAATACTATATTTCCAAGAAGAAGAATATATGCCACAAATTACTTTGATTTGACTCCCTTCTCAGGAACCAAGTTCACGATACTGTTAGGGTATCCATTTAAATTCTAACTGAAAATTGTTTCTTATGTTAGACCACATTAAGCCAGATAATACATTAATTCAAGGCCAAAAAAGTTTTTAAAGAAAATAATTCTGAGGGGAGCAGAGTCTACACCTGACTTTTCATTAATGTAGGGAGCTTCTGGTGAGGAAAGCTACAAATGCAGACTGGCAAATGTTCTGCAATTTATCGTCTTAGAGAGTTTCCAGAGGTAATGAAAAAACAGTTAAGTGATTTTCCCAGAACCACATAGTCACTAAGTCTGAGAAACCAGATATTTCTGATTCCAAAGCTGGTACTCTGTCTACTATCCCAGTTGCTTCTCTAATGAAACAGTGTTTCAAGGAATAGGAAAAGATATTGAATTAGTTATTAAATGTCCTTGCCACCCATCCCAAATGGTTACTACTCCTGCATTTTGTGGTGCTAATAATCTCAGCTTTAAACCAACCAACAAAACATGAAGGAGACATAAGTAGAGAGATAATGAAGGCAAAAAGGGTAATTGAAGCTTAAAACACATAGAGTCTTAAATTGCACACAGTTAGTGACTGTAGAGGAAAAGTCATTAAATAGTGCATGTCTGATCATCCTTATATAGGTATACATTCCTAATTCACTCACAGAAAGGTGTTGGGGACCAGCAGCAAGCACTACTAAAAGAGTGCGGGTTTTGGAGTCAGACTACTGATATTCAAGTACTGGTTCTACTTGTGTGACCTTGATCAAGTTATCTAGCCTCTCTGGACCTCATATTCCTCATCTCTACATTGAGAGGTTTAAACTAGGTAATTTTTGACCCCACTAACTTTATATCTATAACTCTGTGTTTCCCTTTTCATCTTGGTGAAGAAGTTAGAGTGTAGGATATAGTAACTACTCCCAGAAAATAGAAAGCATTTTTCCATGGTGCTTTTGACTTTTTAGTTATAGTAGCAACAGTTTAAAAGGTATTTTTCCTGTTGTGAGTCATTGGGATAACATAACCATGTGCTCGCCACCGCTGCACTATCATTTTTTGTACCTCACACGAGCCCTACTAAAGAGACATTTCCTTATGTCTACCATTTTCTTATTTTTTGTCTTCCCATAGAGATTTATTTTGAAATACTTCCCAGAATTTTGAACTATCCATACTGGAAGCAAACCTATTCAAAAAGAGTTTATGCTAACTTATATCATCATGAAGTGAAGCTAAAAATAGGCTTATAGGATTTGTGGTCCATAGATAACATTCTGCCATTAAGTGAGTGTGTCCTTCAAAGGATTATGAGAACACAGACACAATACACTGGGAGCTAAATATATCACTTATTTAAATAGCTTGTTAATTCTTTGCTCTGCGGGACTTTAGCACTATTTTGATTTTTGTGTTTGTGTGTGAATACATATGTTAAGATTTCAGTGATTGTGAACTGTGATCATAATTAAAGGTACTCTACCGTCCATAACAAATGTACCTTGACAATATATTATTAACATAAGGCAAAATGGGATAGCTAGGTGGTGCAGTGGATAGGTGACTAGCCCTGAATCAGGTGGACATTGTTTCAGGAGGATATTTGTTTCTTTGACACTTACCAGCTGTTACCTTGGGCAAGTCACTTAACCCCAATTGCCTCAAAAACAAGCACAAACAAAACTCCAACATAAAGCCAAATTCTTATTCTATCATTATCCCAAATTAAATGTGAGACAATAGACTTGTGAGCTCATGATGTCAATTATTACAAGAACCTTCTCATTTCCCTGTCCAAATTCTTATTTTGCAGTTTGATTTGGCTATTTTCAATGATACTATGAAATACTCTGTTGGTATTTACAGATTTAAGTACTAGACACAAGTTGTTATCTGTAGATTATTTTGTATCTAAATACATTTATTAAAATTCTATGTGATTGGACATTAATATAGCTTGTCAGCTTCTAAGATTATTCCTAATTGAGAAGATTTAAAAAGTAGCTCTTCACAGAATAACTCAACACTTTTAATATAATTAGAAAGGTTTGGGATTCATTCCCAGGCTGAGCCTTTTATATCAGGTATTTCTAACGTGATTTCTGTAAAAACAGCTGCTCCATTCCTTAATGGTGGAAATGTTTATTTGTTTTTGTAAATCTTCTTTCTTCTTTAGTTCAAAGTTGTTAGCAATGGTTTATTGCCTTTACGTACTGTCTCATAAACTACATAAATGCATTAGTAATATCTTAGGATTCTGTTATGACTTTTCAGATATAAATTTTCTCATTTAAAGATAATTGTGCCTATGATATCATATTTTCCCTTTTCTCCAACAACTAAACATAAGGCTACTAATTGTCAATTGATATCAATTTATCCAACATTAGGAATAAGATACATAAAATATAACAACTCAAACTTTTGGACGGATTCATTCCTTTTATAAAAATTCCATTTTACTTAGATCCCTATAATTATAAGAAGTCTTATAAGACATTTCGCAGCATCCTCTTTTTATTTCTATTTTAATAAGGCAGATTACTTTATAACTTGTTTATATGGAGAAGCAAATATCCATATGTGTTCCTGTGGGAAAAAAATGAAATTAATGACCAGTTCTAGTTAACACCTGAATAATACATTTCAAGAGCAAGTCTCACTTAGTTGGAAAGGCTCATAGCTAGGTGGGTTTCAGGGTGATGAATCTGAAGCCCCAACAATTCCTGATGGTTAACAACTTGGTTATAGAGCGCTATCCAAATCAGTAAAATCCTAGATGCTTCAACCATTTGAGCCTGACAAATAAAGAATTAGCCCAATGTAAACAATGACAAGTATAACTTGGGCAATTGCCTTAGCTTACCTCTGTGAGTCTTGATTTTCCTCATACATATAAAAGGCCTTTAGACTACATGACCTAATGTTTCTCTCAGTTCTAAAATTCTCTGATTCTAAACGTATTTTAATTGAGCATGTAAATTAGTACTGTTACTACTATTGGAAGTTACTAAAGGACCAGAACAATATGGCAAGAGTCTCAGACTTAAAGGTTTCATAGAAATGGAAGCTCCTATATAGCATTTAGCACAAATCCTGGCATATATTAGGTACTTGACCAGTGCTAGAGAAATGACTAGATGTACAGGTACTCATAAAAGGAATATTCTGACTTCAAAAGGGAAAGAATTAAGAATCTTGAAATGGAACATATAATTTACTTAGTTAGAAAAAGAGGGGACAGCTAGGTGGTGCAGTGAATAGAGCATTGGCACAGGTGTCAGGAGGACCTGAGTTCAAATATGACCTCAGACACTACTAGGTGTGTGACCTTTGGCAAGTCACTTAACCCCAATTGCCCTGCCTTTTACCTTCCAAAAAGAAAAAAAAAGGAAAGAGCAATCACCACCTGCTAATAAAACTAGAAAATAGACTTTTAATATGCTTTTTTAATGCCCCTAAGAAGAGACATTTTCTACCTCACTCTACTTCCTATAAATATGGTGAGTTGTAATAGAATGCTCCAAGTGTTTGGCATATAGTAGACACTTAACACATGCTTATTGATTGATTTTTAGAGAATACTACTACATGTAGTGGACAGGGAAAATTATTAAAAAATTTTCTTTATTCCCATTCTCCCATTCTTCTTCTCTCACATCAATGGGAGCACTTACATTTTAAGGCAGCAACTATATCTTTTTTAAAAAATTAACTTTATGTTTATTTTTAGTTTACATCATTCATTTCCATAAGATTTTGAGTTACAAATTTTCTCCCCATCCTTCTCCTGACCACTGCCCCAAAACAGCAATCCCACTGAACACCCCCTCCTCCAATCTGCTCTTTCCTATATGCTCCCCCATCCCACCTCTGACTTTCAGGTAGGGCAAGATGGATCTCCATACACTAGTGCCTATATATCTAATTCCCAAGTTGTACAGAGAAATTAATAATAATTTTAGAATATTTGATTTTAAAACTTTAAATTCTAGATTTCCCCCCTTCCTCCCTCATCAGCCACCCTTATTGGGAAGATAAACAATTCAATATAGGTGGCACATATGTAGTTATGCAAAACATTTCTATAATGGATATATTGTAAAAGATGGACTATATTTCCCTCCATCCTATCTCCTCCACTTGTTCTATTCTTTACTTTGTCCCTGTCCCTTTACAAAGTGTGTGCTTCTAACTACCCTCCCCCTGCCCTCCCCTCCATAAAACGTCCTCTCATCCCCTTCCCTCCTACTCTCCTGTAGGCCAAGAATCCCAATTAAGAGTGTACGTCATTCTCTCCCTAAGCCAAATTCAATGAGAGTAAGGTTAACCCATTCCCTTTTGACTTCTCATTCTTCCCCTTCATTGTAACAGTTATCCCTTGCCTCTTCCATATGAGATAATTTACCCCATTCTTTCTCTTACCATCTCCTCTCATTATATTCCTCTCTTACCTCTCAATTTCACCTTTTAAATATCATCCCTTCCTATTCAATTGATCCTGTGTCCTCTGTCCATGTATACCTGTACACACACACACACACACACACACACACACACACACACGCACACACATTTATATTCCCTTCAACCATCCTTATACTAAGAAAAGCTTCATAAGTTACAATTATTGTTTTTCCATGTAGGTATGTAAATAGTTCAAATTTGATAAGTTCCTTATGATTTCTTTTCCCTGTTTTACCTTCTCATGATTCTCTTGCTTCTTGTATTTGAATGTCAAATTTTATATTCAATTCTGTCTTTTTCATCAAAATGCTTGAAAGTGCTCCACCTCATTGAATGACCATATTTTCCCCTGAAACATTATACTCAGTTTTGTTGGGTTGGTGATTCTTGATTTTAATCCTAACTCCTTTGATCTCTGGAATATCATATCCCAAGCCCTTTGATCCCTTAATGTAGAAGCTGCTAGATCCTATGTTATTCTGACTGTGTTTCCACAATATTTGAATCATTTTTTCTCGGCTGTTTGTAATAGTTTCTCCTTTGTCTGGGAACTCTCGAACCTGGCTATAATATTCATAGGAGTTTTCTTTCTGGGATCTTTTCCAAAAGGTGATTGGTGAATTCTTTAAATTTCTATTTTGTCCTCTGGTTCTAAAATATCTGGGCATTTTTTCTAGGTTCTTTTTTTGATCATGGTTTTCACATAGTCCAATAATTTTAAATTATCTCTCCTTGATCTATTTTCAAGGTCAGTGGTTTTTCCAATGAAATATTTCACATTTCCTTCTATTTTTCATTTGTTTGGGTCTGTTTAATAGCATCTTGATTTCTCATAAAGTCATTAACTTCCATTTGCTTGAATCTAAATCTGAAGGTATGATTCTCTTAAGTGAGTTTTTGGAATTCGTTTTCCATCTGGCAAATTTAGCTTTTTAATAAATTCTTCTCATTGGCTTGGTCCTCTTTTGCCATTTAAGTTAGTCTATTTTTTAAGGTGTTATAATTTTTAGTTGGGTTGTTGACTCTTTTTTCATGATTTTCTTGCATCATTTCCATTTCTCTTCCCGATTTTTCCTCCACTTCTCTTACTTGATTTTCAAAATCCTTCTTGAACTCCTTCATGGCCTGTAACCAGATTGTATTTTTCTTGGAAGCATTTCATGCAGGAGTTCTGACTGTGTTGTCTTCCTCCCATTCCATGGTTTGATTCTTTTTGTCCCCAAAAAAGGAAGCTAAAGTTTGATGGTTGTGCTTCCTTTGCTTCCTTTGCTTGCTCATTTTGTCACTCAATTACTTGACTTTTGAGCTCTTTGCCACAGTAGAACTCTGCTTCTAGAGAGGAGAGCTTTGTCCCAAATAGCTGGGGTTGCTGACGATGTGGTGCTAATTGCATGGAACCCATTAACCTTTTAGTGCTTCTTAAAGAGTCATAGTCACCCAAGGGTATTTAGTCCAGAAATGTACAGAGGATAAAATAAGTGGATGAAAAATGTCTATTCTCCAAAGCATAAAATGCACTGTCATGTACATCCTATGTAGATACTACAAATGGAACTAAAGGACCCTGACTCATACAGGAATACCTGTACTAAACCCTAAGCCTAGCAGCTATATCTTATAGTAATATAAGATGTTCCAGAATCAAGTAGATTTGTTGTTGTCTTATTTAAAAACTTTTGGTTATTGAAACTTGCCACCAAGAATAGGGACAAAATTATAATGAGGGAACCATATTTCCAAAACTTCAGAATGCCAGTTCCAAGCACAATGTTTACCATGTGGCAGTCTCCATTGAGCCAAGCTCAAAGTCTGCTAGGTGTTTTCCAGCAAAGCCCCAGTCAGAAGAATGCAACCTCAGCACAGGCTAAATAGTCATTCCTCCAACCTTCATACCTGTATCTTACAGGATCTGACACCATCGGTTGGTGAATTGGGTAGCTTGGGCAGCCTCTCTTTAACACTCCTATCTGCAGTTGAACTCAAACAGTCAGTTAACAGTCCCATCAAGTCTTAAATAATAAGCACCAACAATCAGCTTAAGATATGATTATAATCTCACATTGGTTAAGGAACATCTTTGAAGTAAGCCTCAAATAACCTATATTCATTCCTATATGTATTGTTGTTTATATAAAAAAATCAAATCTCCCATTGGGATTATAAACTCATTAGAGCATATACTTCATAGAGCATATACTGCATCTACTTCCGAACTTCTCTATCTTCTTATAATTATGCTTAATCTGATCTCATACTAAAATTTCTCTTCCCTCAAATAAAAATGTCTCAGGTTTAATCCCCAAAACTAATTATATTAATGCCCAACCGCTCCTTCATCACTCTGAAATACACTGGGACCCCATTTCACTCATATACGCAGATATACCTTCTCTACAGCAACTTTATAATCCCAACTTCAGTCCATGGGATAATGATTCAAAGTTGCACATGTACCCTTATTTCCTCTCCTTCTCAAGTTCAATTGAGGTATTAATTATAAAATCAAGTTACAAATCTTTCTGTCTTCCTAGATACTTTCTCAAACTCTTTCTCAACTTACTTAACTCTTTAAAACCAGTACCACCACCCAGAGACAGTTGGGCTTGGATAAAGCCGCATTTGTCCCAAACCTTCTTATCTGCCTTCCATACTCCCAATCAAACCTTTATTTATCCTTCCAAATCTCCCAAACCCATTATTCAAATTATTCAGCATCCCTTTACATTTTTAACCATGAAACAAGATAGCTCATAAGTTATTATCCTTTTGCTAACACAATGGTTCTGCTTAAACAAAGCAAAAGGGGTTAATGGCTAAACCCCATGAGCTGATGGACTTATGTTCTTGCAAGTTTGTTTACCCTTGTACTCAGTCTGGAAGAGTGAGTTAACTTCAGAAATCTAAAATTTTTCACTTATAAGTTCAAATTTAACTGCTAACTTTTGCTTATGCCATGCAGTAACCACCAATTTAGATTAAACCAGCAAGATGTTTTCTGCAAAACAACCTTTCTAAAAGTATTTCTTTTCTCTAAAAAGATAGTTTGAGCTTATCCTAGTGTCACTGAACTTTTATGAAAGCAACATACAGTATACCACAAAGGTTTACCAGGATTCATATACATAATTAATTCCTGTTCTATATTCCAAATTGGTACCAAAACCCAATTACTAGAAATCAATTATACCAACTTTAAAGGGCTAGTTCCCAGACTGACTCATCAGTGGGGCTTATTCAGAGTCTGAAGAAGTAACTGCTACCCCTCCCCAATCCTTCCTGGTGGGGAGTGGAGAAATTCCTTACTTAATCTGATAAGGACTCTTTAGGCAATCCACCTGAAATTAAAATTCACGGTAAGTTTGAATATTACAAAGTCTATACACAATTAATAAAATGACTAGAAATCTTACAAAGTCTTTGTAGAACTACTAACTTTCTCTTTACAAATTTTAAATTTCTTATTGCCCCTTTCCTGGGATTGATGAGGGTTTTATGGGCCACCTAACCCCTCCTTCTTCCCATACACATTAAGAGTTATCATGTGTCTTTAAAGGTACTAAGGGGCAGGATTCTCTACCTGAGCTTTCTTATCTTGTGTTCCTCGTCTTATAACAAAAGATCTTGTAAAACATTTCTTAATAAGAATATTTGCCTTTTTCAAAAACAATTTAACACAATTTCTAAATTCTCTGGTACTGATGCTTCCTTTTAAATATAGAAAAACTTGAAAGTTTATGATTTCTTAAATTACACTATTTCATAATACCATAACATAGCTATTTACCAGTAACACAATTATTATGTTCTTACATTTAAACTTTAAATTCAAAACCCATAATTACCAATCCAGTGACCTTAATTCAGGTGGATATATTTTTCAAATTGTTGAACACAAACTTAAATTTGATTTAATGTCATGCAGCCCATCAACATATCACTAGAAATCATTTACAATCCAGAGACCTTCAAATTAACACAAATACATACAACATATAAGGATTTTACAATTTAGACATTATGACAATAATTGTATTTCCAAATCATCACATTAAAAAAATAGAAAATTGAGTTTACTCAGCACAAAGACTCTTTTCCTTCCCCCCTCTTTTTTTCCCACCTGGGGGAGGGTAACAAATTCTCTTCTCTGATCTGAACTTTCTTTAAAAATCTAGGCTGGCCACACCAAGATTTATAAAGAAAGAAATTTGACATGTTTCCCAAATTATGATTATTTCAAAAAATATTACAACACTTGGGTCAGAGTTCCCCTTTATTCAGTTTATATCTCTTTGACAATATAATTCCTAATTTTAAAAACATTTAGACAAAAAAATTGCTTTCATTACACCATAAATAATTCCCATTCCTGCTCACATTTGAGATCAGTTTACAATAAGCTGGGCTAATCATTCTAACTGCTCTTTTCTGTTCTAGTGATAATTACAGATGTCTTTACCATACTCAGTGTCCATCTTTAAATTCAAATTTTTAAAACCATTACACATTAAATTCAATTTTCCAAAACATTACACATTTCACCTACATCCAAATTAACATCCAAAACCATATCTGTAGATAACTTAACAGCTTCTGAATAGGAATAAGAAATTTTTTAACATCAGAGCTTATAAATATTTCCAAATTATATAATTGAGAAATGTTAAAAACATATATTCTACTAAAAACTTTAGGTGAATGAATTTCCAAACCCCCTTTACACAGGAATTAAATTATAACCTTATAACTTTCCCTAATTCCCTGATACCTACCCCTAAAAGGATTGAAATCTTTTCTCTTTACTAAAAAGAACTGAAAGCCCCCCTTTCTCCATCTCTGCCTCTGCTGTCCCAAAGAGAGAGAGGGAAAATTTTCAATTGTCTCAATTCCCTCTGGAGGAAGGGGGTGTGCAAGTCCTGGCCCCCCTTTTATTTCAGAGGATGGAAACTTCTCCCCCTCCCCCTCAGCACTTCCTGAGGAATTCCTTTTGCTTCCCAAGTCCAAAGAGCCAAATGGTGGCTGGAAGAAACCCTTCCCTCCGGGTTTGGAGATTGTCACCAAGTCTCTCAAGTCCAATGATTCAATAGTGGAGTGAATAAACCTCCCCTCCCCTTACTTACCCTAAGAGCTTATCAGATGGCATCCCTACCCTGGGACCCATTAGATTCACTTACCTTTAGGGCTATATGCATATAGTTTTCATGACTATCTCACCCTGGCCTGCTGCTCCTTTTGTTTCACTTTAACTCCTGTCTTCTCTCCTGTGCCAGTTCTTATCTAAGGAATGCATCTCTCTTTGGGATCTTCCCAACCTAGAAGCCACAGCTCCCCACCAAGTCCAGAGACCACTGGAGAAATTTCTGGGGGGCGCCTGTTTCAAGACTGCCATAGGGATCAGCAGCCTCCAGGGGAGGGAACAGCTGGACATGATTCCCCATTTGTTTGGGATGAAAAATACCCTTCATCCTTAATTTAGTGAAAAAAAAAGTAAATACAGAAATCTCTTAGGACAAGAACAGGAGTTTATTCTCTTCACTGGGAGAAGAGGGTGGTCTTTCCCATGACTCATCATGGAGAAAAAGACCCATCATGGAAAGGCATAGCTCACCAAATTTTTCCCAAATGGGACAGCAAGAGAAGAGGATAGGTGTAACAGTAATCAGTTTAGCAAACTTAGGCTGAGTATGGAAGGTTTGAGCTCTGTATGGAAGGTGTGAGTCCTGTCACTGCTGAGAAGGCATGAACTGCCTTCTTGGAAGAAGGGGATTGGTTGAGACAGGAGGCCAGTGCTGTATATAAAGAATTCTAGAGACAGAGAGATGAATTGAAATTTTCCTGTGGAGGAAGCAGGATTGTCTCAGTATCTGGAAGCTGGGCTGCTGGAAGTGAGTTGAAATTTTTTGCTAGAGAGAGACAGACAGAGACAGAGACAGAGAGAGAGACAGAGACAGAGAGAGAGACAGAGAGAGAAAGAGAAAGAGAAAGAGAGAGACAGAGAGACAGGGACAGAGAGTTTCTCTTCCAGCATCTGGAAGCTGACTGAGAAAAGAGATGAAGTTTTCCTGAGACCAGAATCCGGTGAAGGCCATCAGGAACACTGATATTTCTTCTGAGTCCTAGGGCCAGCTGAACTGCTGGAATACTGAAGAAGCATGACCAGGATAAGACTTTGCTCATATCCTGGCTGATCCTTGAGTTCCAGGCAAGAGAAGTGCTGAAGGGTTTGAGATGTGCTGGACCCTGTGAACTTCAGTATGTACTGGGGATTGCCCTGAGGACTGGACAAGGACTTGGGAGCTGTCTACATTTGAGGATTGGATGAGAACCTGGCAACTGTCTGCTTCTGAATCCAGGTGACTGTTTGGTGGATTCAGGAGGGAGCTGGGACCATGGAAGGGAATCCAGGAAATCAGAGGGACCACCCAGAATCAAGATGAAGAAAAGGCCTCCCCTTGGACAAAATGAGGCTTGCTGGACACCAAGGGGTGGAGGATTTGTGTGGCCTTTCTAATGTTAAGCTGGTTTCCCCCTTAGGGAAACCAGATAATTATTCTTTTGTTCTTTGTTCTAAATATTGTGGCCATTGTAGTGAAAACTGTGTGGCCATTCTAATGTTAAGCTGTTATGAACACCATATTGTGACTTTTTGTGATAGGATGTAATGTTGTCAATATTATATTGTGAATGTTTGCCTTGAATTGTAATGGAACAAAGAGAGTGTTCACTATTACTGTGTAATCTCAATCTTAAAAGCTATTCACAGTAGCATTCTTTTGGGAATCTGCTTGTGCATGGCATTTTGGGGGGGGGGGAGGGTCCCACCAAGGCAGGAAAACAGATACAGTAAGGTGAAAGTGATTGGCAGCAGCAACAGAGGAAGGGGGAGGAAGGGAAGGTTAACAATGCCAAATTGAGAAGCTTTCACCCATTCCATACAACAAGGACATGCTTTTTCAATCTGTTCCTTTTCTCTCCTGATAGGTCCTAGAGCCTTGACTGTACTCCACCTTCAATGTTTGTTAGAACAAGAATATATATGAGTGAAATGACTTCACCTACTAAGATATGGTTAGGTGAATAGACAGCTTCTTCCCACTCCCACCAATGGCATCTTTCCATGTCTTTATGATAATCAATTACTAATTTTGCTTATAATTGATAGCCAGAAAATTGATTGACATGATCAGCTGGTAACCATTCCTTTTTGAAATATTTAAATCTTTTCTCCTTATCCCTCCAATTGTAATGAGTTCTTGCAGACAGATAGTATAGTAGTCAGAGAACAACTGACTAATGGGACTCATAAAGAACATTAGCAAGTGAGAAAGAGTGGCTTACCGCAGAGAGCTTAAAACCTGCTAACATCTTGTAATGGCTAATTTGTATTGAATAACCCTTGGTAAAGGTGCTGAGAAGAAATAAAAATACACTTAAAGTGTCCTGCCCAGGTTCACACTTTCCATTTGACTGCCATTAATAATGTACATTCATACTTTAAATCTCAATACAGTCTAAAGGATAAGAGCTAAAAATTAATATACTGCAACTGGAATTCTTTTTCATTGTTGAGAAAAGGAAACATAATGTAAAGAATGTTGGGTTTGAATTTCAAATTTGGATTTCTTTGAAAGCCAACATTCTTTCCACTATGTTTTAGTTTGATAATGGGTAAGTCTCATTTTTCCTGAATCTCAGTTTCCTTGCATATAAAATGGGAGCAAGTAACATTAATAAATACCTTCCATGGCTTTCACAGCAATCAAATGAACAAATATTATTAAAAGCTTTTTCAAACCTTCAAATAATATTATGAGATCTATTATTACTCTCACTGGAGCTCACATAAATAAGATTATCTATCTTACCTCTTACATAAAATTTTTAAAGATTTATACATAAGATTTTACAGTATAGATTATATTATATAACAGTAAAATATTATATCATCATACATAATGTTTATATAATCATATAGATGACATAATTATATCTGTGGTTTTAAAAAATACATATATTGACAACATATGGAATATGTTATATCATATAAATATAGATCATGTTGCTTATTTAATATAAAAATATTATGCCATGAAAATATTTATATAATTATATAAATAGTTGACATAATTATATATGTGTTTTATATATAATATACATTGTACATCATCTATATTATATATAATCATGTATAAGGACTATGTAAACATATAGACTTGTCCAAGATCAATTAGATAATTAAATATCCCTTCCCTTTCATTCATTTCCTTTCCTTTCCCTTCCCTTTCTCTTCCCCTTCCTCTTTCTACTGACTTCTAAGATCCATCCTAGTTTTAAGGTATAGTTCTGTGACAGCTAGAGGAAATCTCTGGTCATAACTTTCACATATTATTCTCAAATAATAAGTAGACTGAGTTAGATGAAGAATTTTTGCCACCTTATTAAAAAAATTATTTTGTTAGGGCTGCAAAGGGTCAATAAAGAACTAGGTAACTGATTATTTCATGCAAACATCAGGAAGTAAAACCCTCTAAAGGTAAAGCATATTGTATGGAGGAGTTTCCTTTTCTCTTCCCGGTAATGTAATAAGAAAATTTAGAGTGTTGTTACTAATAATTCAGGAACTTTGGGGCTTATGCGTCTAAGTTTTTAATCATTTGAATCTCAAGACTTAGATATTACTGAAAAGATTTGCTAGTGGCATGCTTGTACACTTAAGCAAACTTGAATAATTGCTTTTATTTTAGACCTTGGGGGCACCTAGGTGGCACAGTGTATTGAGCTCTGATCCTGTATTCAAGAGGGCATGAGTTCAAATCTAGTCTCAGACACTTAACACTTACTAGCTATGTGACTTTGGGCAAGTCATTTAACCCCAAATGCCCTGCCTTCCCCTCTCCAAAATGACAAAAAAGACATTATTTTAGACCTGATTTAATAATACAAGATTGGAGGGGAAATAAATGATCTTTAAAATATATTGTCTGGGGTGAACCTTCTTTACAGCATGACTAATGTTCAATGTATTTGTAGAATCTATATTTTTTACATGTGACTCCTCCAGAGGGAGGGGGAAGTAGGGAGAAGAGGAAGGAAGAGAAAATTTGAAACTCAAGAGACTGTGGAACTGAATGTTGTAAACTAAAAGTAAATAAATAAAAATTTAAAAATACATTGTCTGACTATTGTACAATGTGAAAGAGCTTGCAGATCCTATACATGATTATATGCCACCATGGCAGGGATGGGGGGTGGGGAGGAAGGGGAGAAAAATCTGAAACTCAAGGAAATCTGACTCTGGAACTGAATCTTGTAATCTAAAAGTAAATAAACAAGTCAATAAAATAAATTTAAAAAAATACATTGTCTGACATAGCAGCTACACAGAACCACATGAGCCTAAGCTTTTAAAGCTTGAATTTCTTTGATGTTGGTAACTGTGTTTCCTTTACTACAACTACCTATCTCCATTTGAACACATATTATAAATGCTTCCTCACTCAGCTGTATGAATTCGCTAACTTTTGAGCTAGTCTCCATATTCCTATAAAAATTTCCAAATTGTGGTTTATTTAGCAAAAGCACAAGACAAGGGATGGCTAGGTGGTGTAGTGAATAGATCTGGTCTCAGACACTTAACACCTCCTACCTGTGTGACTTTGGGCAAGTCACTTAACCCCAATTGCCCTGCTTTTCCCCCTCCAAAAAGCAAAAAAAATCCAAACAAACAACCCCCCCCCAGAAAAAAAACAGACAAACAAAAAACAAAAGCAAAAGTCAAAAATGGTTTAATTAAAAGTAATGGATAATTAAGAATAGGGTTTCCAAGAATATAATCTAAAAGATTTTCTTCAACAGATAGTCTAACATCCTTTAAGATAATTCATGAATTAATTATATCATCAAATTTCTTTGTGTCCCATACTGTTGGTTTTATATAGTGTTCTGATTAACATTGTAAGAATAATTACATTTTTGTCTCTATTGGATTTGCTTTTATTTATATCATATATTATTACATTCTTAAAGTGCCTAAACAAATTAGATGAAAACACAATTCAGATGGTTTTCTTTTTTTCTTTTTGTTTCTGCTTTGTACTGATGATGAAATATTTAAGCATTGACTTTCTGAAATCACACGAAGGCCTAAGAGATTCAAAGGAAACTTTCATTTTTTCCCGTTATCCATTTTATTAGAAGACTTGGGGAGTGTTGGGTTTTTTAAACATGATTTAGTGTTTTAGAGAGGAAATTATAGGGCAGAGAAAGTCTTACATAGAATTTTAAAACCAGTTTCCACTGTTCATGAGATAAAGTCACCTATGTATTCCAAGTATTGAAGAATACCACTATACTTAACTGTATACAATAGATGTACTGAAAATAACAACAACAGCAGCTACTTAATATTTGTGCTATGTGACTGAACTGTCCTGTATGGATCATTAGAGCAGCACCAGACAGTGGAAACTAGAGAGAGGCAAACTTCCAGCTATGTATGACTTTTCATTGAGGGGTTTGTACTGCGCAATGATAAAAATTCCCTAACTCACTGCTGTACCAAGGAATGATGATTTAGAGGATGTACAAAAGTAAGCCAATAGGCTTTTCTAGATCCTTCCCTTTCCAGTGGTTAAACATATATATATATTGGTTCCATCTGTGCTCCATAAGTCAGGAAGAGGTGATTAGCCTGTCTCCCAGGTAACATCATCTTGAGCACATAAGATTGTTTTACCTTCAGAGTTCATTGTCCTGTGCTAATGGGAATTGTAAAATGGCTAATTAGAAGGCTTCTAAACTACTACATATATCCTAAGGAGGCTTAACTACCAACCTCCCTGTAATAGGAGTTATAAGTTAGGTACTAATGCTCTTTAAGTTATGCCATACCAAGTTAAGGTATGCCATGGTTCTTTTTTATGTTTAGCATTTCTGTTTAATAATAAAGTACCTGTTCTACATGTGTCAGACATTGTACACTGAATACCTCTTTTACTCTGCAGTTTTGAGTGACACAGACACATGCCACAATTTAAACCATGAGGAAAACTACCCTGAGATACTGGGAGAAGGCTTATTAACAAACTGAAGATACAATCAATGAATGAATAAACATTTATTAAGCATTGACAATGTACTAATAAAAGATAATCCCTGCCCTCAAAGAGCTTATGATCTAATGGAGGAGACAACATTCAAACAAATATATGTGTATGCATACACATACATACATATATACATATATACATACACATATATGTGTATAGATAGATAGATAGATAGATAGATAGATAGATAGATAGATAGATAGATGTGGAAGGCATTAGAATTAAGATGGGTTGTGAAAGGCTTCCTATGGAAGACAGAATTTTAGCTGGGACTCAGAGAAAGTCAAGGAAGATAATAGGTTAAGATGAAGAAGGAGAGCATTCCAGGCATGAAGGATAGCCAAAGAAAATGTTCTGAGGCAAAAAAAGGATTACCTTTTTGTGGGTCATCAAAGAGTTAAGTGTTATTGAACAGAAGAGTAGGTAGTAGTAGTGCATAAGGTATAAGATGACTGGAAAGGTCAGAGGTGGATAGGATATGAAGGGCTTTGAATGCTTGAAGACTTTGTATCTGATCCTGGAGGCAATAGGTAGCCACTTGAATTTATTGAATGGGGGGAGGTTTTGATGTGGTAGGACCTCTGCTTTAGAGAAATCACTTTGGTAGCTAAATGGAGGATGGATCAAAGTAGGGAGAGACTTGAGGCAGGCAGACTCACAAGCAGGCTATTGAAGTAGTACAAGCATGACACAATAAAGGCCCATAGCAGAGTGGTGGTGGTATCATAGCAGAGGAAAAGATGTATTCTCCAAATTAGAGGAAACTTCTCTTTCCTCGGAACCTAGTTCATAAGCCACACTGGCTAGATTCAAAACAGAGTGGCGCAGGTCTCCAGACCATGTAGTCCCAGCTGAACTATGTTATATGCACAAACAAAGGATCTGTGATTTTCTCAGGAAGGTGAGTTCCTTCCAGTGAAATAGCCTGACATGTTTGTGACTAAATAAATAAGTCTTAGTGATAATATGGAAGTTAAATAATCAGCCTATTGTCAAACAGCAAGTGTGAGAGGTAGGCAACCTACCTCATGATAGACAGATAGATAGATAGATAGATAGATAGACAGATAGATACACATATATACATATATACACATCTACTACCATTCTTGCTAATGCAGAAGATAAAAGGGAAAATGCAAGAATTTTTTTTCCAATTTTAATTTAATTTCTTGGTTACATCATTCATTTCCACAATGTTTTGAGTTACAGATTTTCTCCCCTTTTTAAAGCCCCTACCCCCCAACCCAGAACATTGATCCCACTGTAAGGCCCCTCCCACAATCTGTTCCCTTTTATTCCCTCCT
>CM053601.1:88484127-88504660 GCA_028646575.1 Pseudocheirus occidentalis
CAAGTGTGAAAGACTTAGCTACTCTTATCAAGACAATGGATCAAAGCATCCATGATGAAAAATGCTATCTGCTTCCAGAGAACTGATGAATTTGGAATGCAGATTGAAGTATACTTTTTTTTACTTTATTTTTTTGTTTTCTTTTTTATCTGTTTTCTCTTGCAACATGGTTAATATGGAAATATTTTTCATATCACTTCACATGTATAATCAGTATCAAATTGTTTGCCTTCTTGAGGAGGGGTGAGTGACAAAGGGGAAAGAGAATTTGGAACTCAAAATTTTTTTAAATGAGTGTTAACATTTTTTACATGTAACTGGGAAAAAATAATGAAATAAATAGAAAATATATTTTAATTTTTTAAAAACAAAAAAAATTGATTCCCTTGATATTCTTGACCTTTTGTTATTCCACAAGAATTTTGTCATTTTTTTCTAGCTCTATAAAAGAATTTTTTGTTAATTTCATTGTTATAATACTGAATAAGCAAATCAACATAGGTAAAATTGCCAGTTCTATTATATTATTTTATGATATTACTTTGTAATTCATGAACAATGAATATTTCTTCCACCATTTAGATTTGTCTTTATTTGGGTGAAAAGTGTTTTGTAATTGTGTTTATATAGTCCCCAGGTTTGTCTTTTCAGGTAGACTACAAAGTTAAAAAGTTAAAGAAATGGGATTTCTCTTTCTATCTCTTCCTGCTGGGTTTTATTGCTAGCATATAGAAATGCTGATGATTGGGGAGGAGAGGAGGGTATTTTATATTCAGCAATTTTGCTAAAATTTCTATCATTTTGATTAGGTATTTTTAGTTGATTCTCCAGGATTCTTAAAGTATACTGTTATATCATCTGCAAAGAGTGATAGTTTTGTTTCCCCATTGCCTGTTTTTATTCCTTTAATTTCTTTTTCTTGTTTTATTTTTATAGCCAACATTTCTAATACAATATTGAAGTGGTGACATCCTTGTTTCACTCCTTATTTAAATGCAAGGTTTCTAGCTTGTACCTACTAGAGGCAATGCTTGGTCTTGGTTTTATATAGATACTACATGTCATTTTAAAAAAGATTCCATTCATTCCTATGATTTCTAGTGTTTTTAATAAGAATGGATACAGTAAGTGCTTAATAAATATTTTATTCACATACATAGATTTGCTATATACTTTGTATATAAAGCCATATTATATATGTGATATTTCACAATTGTTACCCATTATTATAGTTTGTTCAGTTATCACTTTAACAAAATCCTTGTCTTTAGTACTGTACTCTAGGAACTCTGTCATCTATATCACATTGCCTTGATTATAGTTACCTTTCTGAAAGTACATTCTGAAATGTCTGAAAAACAAAGCTAGCGTATGCCATTATGTGAGGAAAAGTGGAAGTGAAAAACTGGTGTAGTGGAAAGAGCCACAAATGTGGAGTCAGTTAACATAACTTTAAATACCAGTTCTTCAATTTGCTTTAGTTGTGACTTTAGCTGCTTATACTCAGTAGAATTTTTTTTGTTAGTGTCTAACTCATTACATTGGAATTTGTCCTGTTTTCCCTAAACTTTTTTTCAGTATCTGCATATTTACCTCTTGTATAATTTTGAAATAGCAACTCTGGTATCCTGTACTGGGTGTCAGATGTCCATATTCAAAGATTTTGGTGACTTAAGTATACTTTTGACTTAATACAACATAATTTTCCTGGATTTATTTTTATTTCAATGAAAGAAAAAGCTGAGATTAAATTTACTTGTAGATTGAATCTGCCCATCTGGATATTGTATCTCAGTACTGTGGTATATGAGTCACAGATTCTGTGAATTCTGTGATGTACTTTTATGAATTACCTGCAAATACATGCAAAGTTAGGTATACAAATGTGGCAATTAATTAACATTGCAAAATAAAATCTTCTACTAAATTGCCCTAGTAAGTAGTGAAAAAAAAATACGTACATCTGAATATTTGCTTTAGCTACTAGTGTATGGTCATTAAGTGGCTAAGAATTCATGTACTCATAGTAGCCAAGATTTTTAACCTACATCAAATGTCAAAAACATATGCATAATACAAATGAAATACATATCTGTAGCTAATAGTTTCTCAGCATTACAAGTGCTGGACAAGGTTGTAAAGTAGATGATTTTGTCTTTACTCTCTCCTTTCTTCCACACCCCAAATGTTCAATTATTTCATTTGACCACTACAGTTCTTCACTCAAGTTTTTTGCCCTCAGCATCACATCATGCTATGAAATTTATCCCCTCCTCCTTCCCATCCCTTTAGTTATGTTATAGTATTACTCATTATTATGTAAACTATACATTATATTATATATAATTAACTATATTTTTATTCTTTTAATATAATCTTACTTATATTAACCATTTATTTATGGCATTGTATCTAGACTCTATCATTTAACCTATGTGTTATTTTTAATGATGTGTTTAACCTCTCTCTTCAGTTTCTATTGAGAAAATAATACCCATATTATCCCACCTTTAATGGTGGAATTTTTCTATATGTCAAGACTATCCAGAAGAAGTAAATTAAATACATAACTTATAGGCAACTACCTCTTCAAGTCAAGCCAATTGTGCTCTATATCTTTAAAAATCCATAATAAAGAATCTCTCTTAGAGGGAGAAAATATCCTGGTATCATATAGGAAAATATGGGAATTTAGAAATCATCTAATCTCACCACCTACTTTTACAAAAACAAAGAAATGAAATGATATGCTACGGTCATATGGCTAGTAAATAACATAACTCATATATGAAATTTGGTATTCTGAAGCAAAATCTACTCTCTTTTCCATTTATAAGAACCTAGGAACTCAGAGATGGACCAGGCTTTTTATTTCAACTTGTGCCATTTCTTCACGGATTCAACTGATAAAGTAGGTCCAGAAAAGAAGTCTGTTTCATTTTAAATTTGAAAATAACTCCTACTTTTCATCATGAAACTAGAGTAGTTGTTCCCTCGCCCCATCCCTTGTAGGGGAGGTCTCCATGGAATTATATATTTTTCTTCACCAGCTAGAAAAAAATATGAAGCTTTGGCTTTGTTTCACATGTTTGAGCCAAAGGAAAGCTAACTTCATTTTGATCTGTGGTTTATCTCAGGAGCTTGAACTCTGGGTCAGTCTAGTTTATGAAGCTTACTAATTATCTCCAGAACTCATCCATTTTTCTAGGAACTATTTATCTTTGGATTTTGGCATTGCATAGAGGAATTTTGTTCACCTTCAATCCTCAATCCCAGTCACACGTATTGTCTCATGTGTGATCTGCATTAGAAAGTTCATATCCACTTATCCTAGAAATCTCAGTATAACAGTCATTGACTTTTAATTGTTAATAACTGATATTTATCATACCAGCATGTCAGTTATAGAATGAAGATGAATTATCTAAACTAAATCATTTGTTAACATATTTTAAACTAAATTATATATTAAGCAAGAGGCTTCCATCCCTAAGTTCCTATAAAGGAAACTTCAGAAATTTAACTCTTCTATGGCTCCACCATCACTCAATACATTGCAATAGGCACTTAACATTTCTATTTTTAAATAAATTAAATTAGCCTGTTGTCCACTGTTCAATGATAGAGGAAGAATGATATAGTTGGTAGATGACTGGACTTGGAGTTAGGAAGAACTATATTCAAATCCAGTGTCAGTTATTCACTTCATATGTGACCCTCAACAAGTCATTTAATTATCTCTGCTGGCCTCAGTTTCTTCATCTCTAAAATAGTACTCATAGCACTTACCTCACAGAATTGTTGGGGAGACCAAAGTAAATAATGTCACAAAATACTTTGCAACCTTTAAAATGTTAAATAAATATCAGTTGTCATTAATATAATTAAATTAAAGAAATAGTAAGTACCTGCTAGATGCAAAGAACTGTGCTGCATTTGTAAAATAAAGCTGATGAATTATGTAACATTTATCCTCAAACTGCTTACCAATTGGGAAATTACATCATTATAAATAAATATTGCATAGGATAAAATATAATGATGGCAAAGAAGAGGTTGAGACAAAGTAACCTAAGCAAGTTGGGAAGAGAGATAGCATTTTCATCTGTGGGAATCAGAAAAAGGCTCCATGGAAAATGTTTTACATGAGTAGAAACTTGAAAATAATAAAGCATGGAGCAAAGAATCAATAAATATCAATGGATGTAGCTATCACCAAGAACTGGTCTATAAATATTTCTTTAACCACACATTTCTAGCAGTAAAATAATATTTACATATACCCACACAATCTGTACATTTAGCTATTTATGAATTATATTTGTGTATTTGCAGAAAAATCACAAAAAAGTTTCTTATCTGCATTTGTAGAAGTCATTTTCTCACCACAGAATGCCACCAAAGAAATCACAGGCACCTATCCTTATCCCTAACCCATGTACGCATTACTACAGCATATAATTATAATTATAAAAATCTTACACTTAGATTCAAAGATTACCTTCTCAACTACTAAATGGGGAAACAAGCTAAACAGCAGTTTGTCTGAAAAAAATATCTGGAGATTTTTATAAACTATGAGTCAGCAGTATGATTTCCCAGACAAAAGAGTTTATGGAATCTTGAGTTGGATTAAAAGGCATAGCTTCCAAGACTAAGGAGGTAAGAGACTGTTTGTACTCTGCCCTTGTCAGACCGCATCTGGAGTATTGAACTTAGTTCTAGGAATCAAATTTTGAGAAAGGCATTGACAAATGAGAGTGGTTCTAAAGGTCAACTTTGATGCTGCACAGCCTTGGTTCAACATCATATGAGATCTGGTTGAAGAAACAAGGGATATTTAGATATACAATCTTCTGGTATAAAAGAAGATTCAGGGGAAACATGACAGATAAGTTCAAGTATCTGAAGACTTGTCATGTGGAAAAGGAATAATAATTTTCTAATTTAGCCCAAGAAGCGGGACCAGAAATAGTGAGAAGAACATTCAAAGAGTCTAATGTAAGACACAAAAAATACGGAACAATTCAGTCTGTCCAAAAGAGAAAGCCATAGTCTCAAGAGGTGGTTCTTCAAGCAGAGGCTACATGACCAAGTGTCAAGTATGTTGTAAGCAGGGAAATGCCTTGGTGGCATAGATTAGACTCAGTATCTAATGAGGTCCCTTGCAACTCAAAATTCTGTGATTATGTAAGAGTCTGTTTATAATAGAAGTAACTCCAGAAGAAAGAAAGGATAGGAGAGGATAGGGATAGAGATGAGTTGGAAAGGGATGAGAATATAAGCAATGTTACAGTAGAAAATGAGTTTTACCTCAGCAAACAAAAGCAGCCATAAGGTACTGTGGGAGTGAAAAGTAGGGTTATCTGCACCAATGTTGAGGGTAATAACTATCCAGGTCATGGCCGCAAGTCCCATCCAATTTAATACACTATTGTGAGAAGTAACGGATACATATAAATCCAATAGCAAAATATTTTTATTGACATTAAAACAGAACTCATTGTATTTCTTCAAAAGACATGTATCTCTTCTTATGTCTCTATTTCTGTTGAGTGGACTACTGTCCTTCCAGCTGTCCAGATTTGTAACTTTAGACTCATTTTGAGATATACACTCTGAGTCCTGCAACCTACCTTTGGGATGTTATAATCTCTTTTTCTCCACACCTTCTATACCTGGTTACGATGACATACTTGCTGTTCTTCACACAAGTCTTTTCATCTCCTATCCCTGTACATCTCCCTAGGCTGTCTCTCATGACTACAAGGCATTTATATATCTACTCGTATTTGCCTCTTAAAATTGTTAGTTACCTTAAACTTAGCACAATCTCCACCTTCTTCACAAAGCCTCTCCCAATTCATCCAAGCTGCTAGTTCCTCATTCCTCCAAAATCTTTTGTATATATGTATGTATGTGTGTTTACATGTATATGTATATGTGTGTATGCATATAGATAGATATCCCTTAAGATATCTATATACATTTCATGTTTATATTTAAATATTTAAATTTAAGTAAGTTAAACATAAAATTATATTTAAATATTCAAACCTCCATAACCTAACAGAGTAACTTCCTCCTAATCTCTGCTTAACATATGCTTTTTATGGCCTTATTAACAAGGTTATTGCTACTTTTGTTGCTGACAGCAGTGATAGATAACCTGTTAATTCTCCCTGTCTTATGTCCACTTTGTTCCAATGATAGGCCTTTGATAACAGACTAATGATAGAATTAATACACCAACTCAACCGGTTGGGTTTGACATTAAAGCAAGAGGGAGAAGCAAAAAAAATAAAATATAGAAGGCCAGGGGAGACAACCACAGGGAAATAAAGTAGTTTAAGGAGTTGAGAGAGGTATTTGCATTTTTTGTTGTTTCTGCAGGGAATCACATACTGCTTAGTGGTAGCAGTAGACAGGTAGAAAGATAGCCTATGATTCTGTTAAAATGCTGGTG
The DNA here is from genome assembly GCA_028646575.1 of Pseudocheirus occidentalis. NCBI lineage: Eukaryota > Metazoa > Chordata > Mammalia > Diprotodontia > Pseudocheiridae > Pseudocheirus > Pseudocheirus occidentalis. Next base: position 88,490,594 of record CM053601.1, read on the forward strand.
ACATCAATTAAGGACTTCCTTTGAATTTTATCTGAATCTGTTATTTCCCACCTCAACTCTTGATTTGTCACAGGGATGGGGAACCTGTGGCCTTGAGGCCATATGTGACCCTCTAGTCCCTCAAGTGCCTACCTTTGACTGAATCCAAACTTCACAGAACAAATCCTCTTATAGATACACTCTCCATCACCATGATTATGTTTAAAATAGACATCAAAAGATATAGGGAGATGTAATAGCCATCCTTTAGTTATTGGAAGGGATGTAATAAGGAAGAGGGATCTATTTGTTCTCCTTGTCCCTAGGTGGCATGACTAAGAGTAACAGGCAGAAAGTGAAGCAACTGATTTAGACTCACGGTTGGTTGGTTGTCTGGCTGTTGTCCTTTCTTCTTGAACAGCACTAGAATGACATCAGTATGGTGTAGGCAAGTTATAGTGTGTGTGACTGTGAATGATCATAACCATATGAGCTTAGAAGGCTCTACCACAGGTGAGGCACAAATAGTCCATCTGAATATTTGGGGAAGAGATGTATCTAAATTTTCTAATTCTACATTTCTTTTGAGCTACTGCCATTCTGCTTTGCTCATAAAGCAAAGAGCCTTCTTTGATTAAGGCACTCTCCACTGGATAGTCCTTTGCCAGGATCTCCCATGTCTTGAAATTGATTCCAAAGTTGTTCAGAGAGACCTTGAAAGTATCCTTTTATCGCTTCTTCTGACTGCCATGTGAGACTATTTTTAATTAACATATATATATATATATATATATTGATCTTCAACATTCATTTCCACAAGATTTTGAGTTCCAAATTTTCTCCCTGTCTCTCTCCTCCCCCTGACCCAAAGATAGTGTCATTCTGATTATCCTTTCCTCCAGTCTGCTCTCCCCTCTATCACCCCACACTATTCTTATACCTCTCCACTTTAGTTTCTTGTACGTCAAAATAGATTTCTATACTCCCATTATCTATACATCTTATTTCTCAGCTGCATGCAAAAACTATTTTAAATATTTGTTTATAAAACTTTGAACTCCAAATTCTCTCCCTTCTTCCCTCCCCACCTATCCTCATTGAAAAGGCAAGCAATTCAATATAAGTTATACATGTGTAGTTATGCAAAACACTTCCATGTTAGTCATGTTGTGAAAGACTATATTTCCTTCCTTCCCATCCCCCTCCATTTATTCTATTTTCTCCTTTGGTCATGTTTGCTTCTGACTAGCCCTTCTCCCACCCTGACCTAGTTTCTATCATCATCCATCTTTCATCTTCTACTTTCATGTAGGGTAAGATGCCCAATTGAATGTGTATGTTATTCCCTCCTTGACCCAAATCTGATGACAGTAAGGTTCGCTCATTCCTTCTCACCTCCTCTCTTTCCCCCTCCATTGTAAAAGCTTTTTCTTGCCTCTTTTATGGGAAATAATTTACTCCATTCTATCTCCCTCCTTCTCCAATCAATACATTCCTCTCTCATACCCCTTAATTTAATTTTTTAGATATCATCCCTTCATATTCAACTCATTCTGTGCCCTCCAACTACTCTAATACTGAGAAACATCTCATGAGTTAAAAATATCATCTTTCCAGGTAGGAATGTAAACAGTTCAACTCTAATTGTACCTTATTTTTTTCTCTTTCCTATTTACCTTTCATGTTTCTCTTGATTCTTATATTTGAAAGTCCAATTTTCTATTCAGCTCTAGTCTTTTCATCAGGAATGCTTGAAAATCATCTATTTCATTGAATGTTTATTTTCACCTGAAGTATTATACTCAATTTTGCTGGGTAGGTGATTCTTAATCCTAGATCCTTTGACCTGCAGAATATCAGATTCCAAGACCTCTGATACCTTAATGTAAAAGCTGATAGATCTTGTGTTATCCTGATTATCTTTCCACAGTACTCAAATTGTTTCTTTCTGGCTACTTGTAATATTTTCTCCTTAACCTGAGAACTCTGGAATTTGACTACAATATTCCTAGGAGTTTTCCTTTGGGGATCACTTTCAGGAGGTAATTGGTGGATTCTTTTGATTTATATTTTCCCCTCTGTTTCTAGAATACAAGGGCAGTTTTCCTTGATAGCTTCTTTCTTTCTTTCCTTTTTTTCTGGGGAGGGGGGAGATTTAGAGGGAAAAAGTAGGGCAATTGGGGCTAAGTGACTTGCCCAAAGTCATGTGACTATTAAGTGTTAAGTGTCTGAGTCCAGATTTGAACTCAGAACCTCCTGACTCCAGGGACAGTGTACTATTCACTATGCCTTCTAGCCACCCCCTTGATAATTTCTTGAAAGATGATGTCTAGGCTCTTTCTTTAAATCATGGCTTTCAGGTCGACCAATATTTTTTTTTAATGACCCCTCCTGTATCTATTTTCCAGGTTAGTGGTTTTTCCAATGTGCTTTTACATTGTCTTCTATTTTTTTTTATTATTTTGGCTTTGTTTTATAATTTCTTGTTTTCTCATAGAGTCATTAGATTCCATTTGCTCCATTCTAATTTTTAAGGAAATATTTTCTCCAGTGAGCTTTCGAACCTCCTTTTCCAATAAGCCAATTGTTTTTTAAGGCATTCTCCTCATTGGCTTTTTGGACTTCTTTTGATATTTGTATTAGTTGATTTTTAAGGTGATTTTTAAAAGTATTTTGGTGGTCTCCTTTACCAAGATGTTGACTCATTTTTAATTATTTTCTTGCATCACTCCCATTTGTCTTCCTAATTTTCTCTCTACTTTTCTTATTTGATTTTCAAAATTGTTTTTGAGCTGTTCCTCATGGCATGAGATTGATTCTTATTTTTCTTGGAAGCTTTTGATATAGGAGTTTTGACTTTGTTTTCTTCTGGTTCTGTGTTTTGATCTTCTTTGTCACTAAAGTAAGGTTCTATAGTCTGAGGGTTTTTTTTAACACTGTTTGCTCATTTTCCCAGTCAAATACTTGAATTTCTGACTCTGTTAAGGTAGGACTCTGCTTCCAGTTTGTAAGGTATCCTGTCCCAAATTTCAGAGGTTTTGTGCAGCTGTTTTCAGGGATACTTCTAGGGGCTTGTAAATTTTCAGTTTTTCCGAGGTAGCATGATCAAAAGAGAGGTGCTTATTCCTTTTCTGTCCTGTATTCTGTTCTGAGTGACTACAAGCATTCCTTTATGCCATGGAACTGTGAGAAAGGTTCCCTCTCCACGTTTGCCACAGACTCTGCCACACACCTGTTCTTCCTCACCCCAGGACCATGTCCCAGGACTGAGACCCAGATCCAAGCTGGGCAAAGCAAGAGAATCCTGTCTCTGCACCAGAAAAGAGATCCATGCAATCCCTCTCTGATTAGCTGCTTGATCCCCATACTGTCTGTGGGCCCAGACCTCTGGAAGCAGCCATTGCTGGTACTACTGCCACTGCTGCTGCCACCTCCACCAGATCAGGGTTGGGGTCGGCCTTGCTCCTCTCTCACTGAAGTCCAACAGAGTTTTCCCACTGACCTTCTATGCTATCTTTGTTGTTTGTGGGCCAAAAAGTCTGTAAACCACTACAGCTGCAAGTGATTCAGTCCCCTGAGGCTTGTTCTGCCCCAGTCTATGCCAGCTTGGCCCAATCTGGACTGTGCTCCACTCCCTCCTTCATATGAAAGATCCTTCCTGTTGACCTTCCAGACTGTCTTCGGCTGAAAATTAGGTTTATTCCTCCATTTTGTGAGTTCTGCAGCTGTAGAATTTGTTTAGACTCATTTTTACAGGTATTTGGAGGTTTGGGGGTGAGATCTGAAGCAAGTCCCTGTTTTTACTCTGTGTGACACTATTTAACAGAGAGCTCATCCAAAACAGTTTTCAGTAAAGTAAAAAGAATGTCTCTTAACCATTGGAACTACCTTCAAGTACAATGGTATACCTTGGAAACTAGTGAATTTCTCCTTCACTGGAGGCTTTTGAGCAACATTTTTTTTAATCTTTTGTCAGATGTGCCTAACATGGATGTGAATAAACAAATCAGTGAAACAGCATGTATTAAGCATTTGTTCCATGCAAAAGTACAGTGCTAATCTCTGGGGATACAAATAGAAAGGCAAGACAGAATGTCCTCTCAAGAAGACCACATTCTAATAGGGAAGGCAACACAATTGTATTTCAGCTTGTGAGTGAAATGGAAATGTCACTAGGATGTAACAGCAAAAAAAAAAATGAGAATGCATCTTCTTTAGTGTTATTTCCATTGACATTATCCATCTCTGATGTTGGACCCTTTGAAAGTGCCAAGGACTTTGTTGAGTAAAACATTTTTTTCCTTGAATCTGACCCTCTGACTGAGTCCAAGCTTTACAGAACAAATTTATTTATTAAATGTCTTTGTTCTGTGAAATTTAGGTTCAGTCAAAGGAGCACACTCAAGGACCTAAAGGGTCCCAGGTGTCCTTGAGGCCACAGGTTCACCTCTCTTGGTATAGATAAAACCAGGCATGCATTTAAAGTCAGAGCCCTAGAAGGCAAGCCCTCTCTGACACTTAATATCTATAGGACAGGTTAATTGACTTTTCTGAATCTCAGTTTGCTCATTTGTAAAATGCAAGTAATAATCTCAAAAGGACCTTTCTTATAGGAGTACTGAGAATATTAAATGAAATAATATATCTAAAGTGCTTTACAATATTTAAAATACAATACAAATTCCATTTATAGTCATATATTGTAAAAAAAAAGTTCTCATTCCATTACATGTTAAACTAGTAATCTTCTGAGGTGCCTTCCAAATTGATGTTGTTTTCATGTCCATATTCTTTCAACTCATTACTCTTTCCCCACAGTTATTGAACCTAAATTTCTATTGCATGTATATAGCTGTTCTAATATCTCTGAAGTATCAGGAGAACTTTGAGGGAAAAAATATTAAGATAAAAAGCATAGCACAATAGATAGATAGAAGACTGACCTTGTCATCAAACTCAAGTTTGAATACTCCATCTGACAATCACTAATAATTTGTTGCATTAACCTCCTCATGCTTAAGGAATCTCTTTAAAACCATGTTTCTGGGCTACATTAGTAGAAAAACTTTGTTCAACCATAGTTCAAGACCCCACCCAAAAATATACAAAGAAATATAAAGGAAAGGGTCGTGTTTCTCAGCTCCCAGTCCATTTTTTATCATCACAAGATTTAGACACTGTGGTAATAAAGTACAAAATTAATTGTAAAATGATAGGCATGAAATGTTTTGCATAATTACACATGTATAACTTATATTGAATTTCTTGTCTTCCCAGTGGGGGTGGGGAAGGAGAGAAGAAGGGAGAGAATATGGAACTCAAAGTTTTAAAAACAAATGTTAAAAAAATTGTCTTTACTTGCAACCAGGAAATAAGATATAAGGACAATAGGGTATTCTTGCCCTATAATAAAGTAAGGGGGAAGGGTGTAAAGGGGGAATGGAGGGATATAAGAGAGGGAAGATTGGGGGAAGGGGTATTCAGTATGCTTGTCATCTAGGGGAAATATGCGGAGAAAACCTGTAACTCAAAATCTTGTGGAAATGAATGTTGAAAACTAAAAATAAATAATTTTTTAAATGGTGGCCATGCCTTTATTTATTTATCTATTTCTTGTTTTGGTTTGGTTTTTTTGGAGGGCAGTTGAGGCTAAGTGCCTTGCCCAAAGTCACACAGCTGGTAAGTGTTAAGTGTATGAGGTCAGATTTGAACTCAGGTCCTCCTGACTCCAGGACTGGTGCTCTATTCACTGCACCACCTTGCCACCGCTGTGGCCATGCCTTTATGAGGCACAGTAAATCCCTTGAGTAAATAAGAAAGGAACACTGATATGTTGGTGAAATTAAATAAATTTGCTGAATCCTTGAGTTTTCCAAAAAGTTAACCCCTGATTAGAAGGGAATACAGGCCTAGGGACATTTCTTAGAGAAAATCTCTGAAAGAGGGGAAGGAGGGAATTTCTTTATTCATTCACCCATTATCCACATGGCATCTAGCAGCAGAGCAGGAGTTACATCATCCAGAAGTTTGAGAGTTCATCCATTCAAGAGAGTTTTGAAGCTTAATTGGGGGAACACAGAGACACACTTGAAGTAGCAGTCATGCTTTAGATCCCCAACCTCTGTGGAGGAGGTCAGATTGGAGGTGTAGGTAAAAAGAAGTTACACAAAAGACATCAAAAGAATAATATTCCTATTAAAAGAAATTATATATATATATATATATATATATATGTATGTATGCTTATGTGTATATATGTGTAAATACATATGCATATGTATATATGTGCATACATATATACATATACGTACAGCTATACACATATGCATATATCTACATGAATGCACATGTTTGTGTATAGAGCTGTGAGAAAACAGAAAAACTGATGTACTTTTTGTGGACCTGTACAATAACACCGTTGTAAAAACGAGCAACTCTGAAAGCTGTAGGAATTATCGTCAGTACAATGACCATTTGTGATTCTAGAGCAGTGGTTCTCAACCTTCCTAATGCCATGATCCTTTAATACTCATGTGTGGGTGTATCTGCATGTGGGCAGAACTACCTGGAGATGGATATAGGAGCAGTGTCTCGGTTCCATAGAACATCAGAAATATGTGTTTCCTGATGGTCTTAGGCAAACCCTGTGAAAGGGTTGTTTGATCCCCAAAGGGGTTGCGTATGACCCACAGGTTGAGAACTGCTGTTCTAGAGGATGTAATGTATAGACTATACTATCATTATACAGCCTTGGATTTAGTGTACAGAATGAGAAATATTAAATAGACAATCATTGAAATTTTTGGTTTTGCTTGACTATGCATATTTATTGTAAGAAATTTGTTTTGCTTTTCTTTTTTAATGGGATAAAGGTAGGAGATGTTTTATCTCTCTTAATAATCAAATATTAAGATTTTTCTTAATAGCAAGATAGAAGGATGCTATAGATATGTATTGTTGCATGTACTTTCAGAGGGAAACATTGTATTATTAGTTTTATCTAACTATTGTACTTTATTATAGGAAACTTTTGTGAAGTAGAAATAATATGTAAATATAATTTGATAAAAACTTTTTTTCAAAGTAGATACATCAAGACTTATTACAACTCCTTCATTTTTCAATCTTCCAAATTTCTCATGCACCAGCTTCCTTCCTTTCATTCCCCAGGTAGCAATTGAGTTAGTAACATAAGGATATGATGTGAAAACTGCTGAGAGAGCCATCCTGAAAGACTGGATTTTCAAGCATACTCGAGTAGTGTTGTCTTTTAATTGAGAATGCTCTTCTTGACTTGCCACAAGTGGCAAGGTGGTGCAGTGAAAAGAGCACCAGTCCTGGAGTCAGGAGGACCTGAGTTCAAATCTGGCCTCATATACCTTTTCTGTAATTATTCCCAAATTCACTTGAAAAGTCACAAAATCCCCCTCTAAATTGACAACCTGAGACAGTGGAGAGAATGATGAAGAAAACAAGCTATTGTTCAGATGGAACTGTATCTGTGGCCAAGAACAGCAATGATTTCTCTGGTGCCATTTTTATCATCAGTATTCTTTTTCTTGCCAACTATACTGTTTGGGATCTTATTGAACAACAAAAATAGAATTGATGAGCCAACAAAAACCTCCCACCATCAGGGATTATAGACAGTTGGATTAAACAGGAGAAAAAGAGTGATTGTGCTCAATAGTGTTAGTGCCTTAGCCACTGCATGAAAATACTAAAGGGCTATCACCCATCAACCTTCTGTATAAACAAAGGATAGATTAAAAATCCCTACTACAATCCAGTCTTCCAAGGTCAGCTTTGGACAGAGTCCTAGTTTATTACATCAGCAAGGGAGAATGAAGGTGTTTTCCCAATTGCTGGAAACCTTAGTTACCTATTAATGTCTTTTGTTCACTGTGAATAAGTGATAATAAGTTAAAAGCCTAGTTGTAGCATGTTTATTTGCTATCAGTAGCAAAAGCTCTAGTACATTTATGCTTTTCTCCATATGACCTATGAAGTCCTGTCCATTTCTAAATCTGATTCATGATCCTTTGCCTAAGCTGCCTTTATAGATGGACTGTCATCAAATCCAGAATTAGGGGGATAGTTTCAGGCCACTGAAATCTAGAGGGAATTGGTTATATTTGTAATATATGTACTTCAGAAACAAATGAGTTTAGACATAACCATAATGACTTAAAATAGGAAGCCATAAAGTTTCTCTTTGCTCCGTTCCCCTCTACCCATTCAATTACTAAATGAACTGCCTCCATGTTCTGACCTGGCCTGCACTATTCTTCTCCCTAGCCTATGTTTTGAAGGTTGAAGTAATTTTAAGAATATATCTATATCTATATCTATATCTATATCTATATCTATATCTATATCTGTATCTATATCTATGTCTATATCTATATCTATATATCTATCTATATCCACACACAAATACATATATAGACATACATATATATATATATACATATATACACACACACTCATATACACACATATATACACATACACACACGTATATATGTTCTATGCATCCATGTGTGCATGTATATATACACATATATACACATGCATGTAAAAGACATATAAACACAAGCATACATACATACACCTGTATATGTATGTGTGTATATAAATACACACACATAATTATGGTAAGAGTTTGTGATACTTGTTCTGTTGTTAGAATTTCTAGTTAAGGGTCTTATGACCCATTAACCCCATCCCATCCCTACATTGTTGAGTCTTTAAGCTATTACTGATTTAAATGCCAGCAATGTAGCCATCTAGATGATGACATTATTTGATTAAGACCATCAATTACTGAGTCAATGATCAGAGAAATGATATAGTAAGTGGTCATTGGGAGAAAGTATGACTGCTCTGCCAAAAACTGTCCTATCAACTTGATTTTTCCCTTACACAGATGACCATCTGATTCAGTGAGGACATAGCATTGGGATGTCTTTAAACTTGCCAGGCTGTAGTGGCTGTGCTATTAATACTCACCACATGGCAACTCAATCACTAGAACAACTCACTCTAAAGCAAAGTAAAGCTTCAGACAATTTTCTCATTATTTTAAGAAGAATCTTCCATTTGTACCATAATGTGAAGATTTAAGCATTAGGAATTTAATCACTCTTAATATTGCAACACTTTTAAAATTCATTTTAACTGCGGAGCCCTGTCCTTGCTCCATTGCAAGAAGATGGATTTATATGATAAGAAGCAAAGTGGACCTGCATATCGCAGGTAAATAATCAAAAGCTAGGAATACTAACTTCTGCATAAGGTCTATTCCTAACCAGAGTGATTCAGAATAACTTATCCATTCTTCTGTTCTCATCTGTCAAATTAGGAAAGTCATAAGTATCAGATCACTGCTAAGGAAATGATGACACAGTACTATAAAATGTTGAATATAAATGAAATTATTGACTGCCCTAGAAATGATTCAAAATACCACTTGAACCAAGCAGACTTTTATTCATCTGACTCCATATAATTTACTGTGAAAGGAGGGTAGATGGATTTACCCAATAGTCTCTACTGTGCTGTATATTTCATGTACATTCGTTTTCAATGTAATTACTTCCCTAGGATGCAAGTGTATTTGAGATGAAAGTATTTTTTGCCAATTCATGAAGAGATTGGAATTTGAGAAATACAGAATAAGATTTCAAGTTTATCAACCCCATAGCACAGGCTTCCACTGCCTCCCTATCCCCACCCCCAAAGAACAATTTTTGACACATTAGACACACTGAATATATCTTTTATTTTTGCATGAAAAATGTGCTTTTCATAATGTCTAGAGGCTCAAAGCATTCTTTTCTTTTAGTTCTTAAGGGAAAAATTAGATATTTCCTACATCAATTTAATTGGCCATATGTATTAGAGAAAATTAGAGAGTGGCAGATATTGATAGGAATCTTTAGACACCATCAGAAATTGCATGGCCACAAATCCTAAAGAGGAATGATGACAGTAAAATAACAAAGTAAGTTCTGAAGCCAAATGTTTCAACTTACTGTGAGTTAAATGGTCATAGAACCGCAAAGAAATTTTAGTGGTTTTCTAGTCCAACTACCTCATGTTATAGTTCAAAAATTCAAGGTCATAAAACTATCAAATGGGGTGGTCTGGCTCCTTCAGGTTTCCACCTCTGTGTCTCTGGGCTACAGCTTAGGCAGGTTCAGTAGCTGGAAGCCAAAGGGCCTGCTGGCTAAACTCTCCTGGGCTTAGGCTCTGTAATGTCTTCATTCCCCTTTCCTGAGCCACACCCAAGCCTGAGGCTATTTCCAATAATTCAAGATTTTACTCTGTGTGGGGCATTTAACTCTGGACTTTTCTGGGTCAGGGAGGGGGGATCAGAGCAATTAAACTTTATTCCTCCATCTTGGCATCGAGAAGTTGGGGTGTATGATTTTAAACATGCAGGTTGCCCCAGGGGAAGCTGCTGACTCTGCTGTGGGCCCCTACTGGCAATAGAAAGGATAAGAGGAGAGGGGTGTAAGAAGGGGAGGGTAGTCAGTAGGGAGGGAAATAGTAGCAAAGTGAAAGAGTAGGTAAAGAGGGGGGAACACAGGGAGGGAATACCGAGGGAGGGGGTGGTCAAAGGGAAAATTCTTAAGGAGGGGAAGGGAAAAGGAAGACATAAAAATATAAACAGGGGAGTGAATAAGATGGAGGGGAAGTCAAAGATCGTAATCACAACTGTGAATGTGAATAGGATGAACTCTCCCATAAAACAGAGGCAGATAGCAAAATGGATTAAAAACCAGTCCTACAATATTCTGTCTACACACAACACATTTGAAACAAGAAGATACACACAAAGTAAAGGTAAAAGGATGGAGTAGAATATATTATGCCTCAGCTAAAGTAAAAAAAGTAGAGGTAGCAATCCTTATCTCAAATAAAGCAAGATTTAAAATATATCTAATTAAAAGGGAAGGAAACTACATCCTGATAAAAGGCACCATCAAGAATGAAGCTATATCATTACTCAATATATATGCACCAAGCAATATAGCATCCAAATTCCTAGAGGAAAAGTCAAAGGAATTAGAGGAGGAAATAGATAGCAAAATGATACTAGTGGGAGAACTCAATCTCCCCGTCTCTGAACTTGAAAAATTTAACCTCAAAATAAACAAGAAAGAAGTTAAGGAGGCAAATAGAATTTTAGAGAGGCTAAACCTGATAGTTCTCCAGAGAAAACAGGATGGGGATGAAAAAGAATATATCTTCTTCTCAGCAGTACATGGCACATTCACAAAAATAGACCATGTACTAGGGCATAAAACCTCACAATTCAGTGCAGAAATGCAGAAATTAATTAAATGCATCATTCTCAGATCATGATGCAATAAAAATTATATGTAATAAAGGGTCATGGAAAGGTAGGCAAAAAACTAATTGGAAACTAAATAATTTAATCATAAAGAATGAGTGGGTCAAACAAGAAATTACAGAAACAATAAGTAATTTCATTCAGGAGAATGACAATAATGAGACATCATACCAAAACTTAAGGGATGCAGCAAAGGCAGTACTTTGGGCAGTTTTATATCCCTGAATGCACACATGAAGAAATTAGAAAAAAATGGAGGTCAATGAATTGGGCATGCAATTGAAAAAGCTAGTAAAAGAACAAATTAAAAGCTCCCAATTAAATACTAAATTAGAAATAATGAAAACCAAAGGAGAGATGAATAAATTGAAAGTAATAAAACTATTGAACTTATAAATAAAACTAAGAGTTGGTTTTACAAAGAAACCAACAAAACTGATAGAACCTTAGTCAATATGATAAAAAAAAAAAGAAAGAAGAAAACAAAATTCTGGGTCTCAAAAATGAAAATGGTGAATGTACCTCCAGATAGATGAAATTCAAACAATAATTAGGAATTATTTTGTTCAACTGTATGAACAAAAATTTTAAATCTTAGAGAAATGGATGAATATTTACAAAAATATAATTTGTCCAGACTAACTGAAGAGGAAGTAAATTACTTAAACAAACCCATCTCAGAAAAAGAAATTGAACAAGCTATCAGAGAACTCCCTAGGAAAAAATCCCCAGGGTCAGATGGATTTACTAGTGAATTCTATCAAACATTTAAAGATCAATTGATCCCAATACTCTACAAACTATTTGGGAAATTTGGTGAGGAAGGAACCCTACCAAACACTTTTTATGACACAAATATGGCACTATACCTAAATCAGGCAGAGACAAAAAAGAGAAAGAAAATTATAGACCAATCTCCCTCATGAATAAAAATGAAAAAATCTTAAACAAAATATTAGCAAAAAGACTACAGCAACTTAAAACTAGAGTGATACATTTTGACCAGGTCGGATTTATTCAATGAATGCAAGGATGGTTCAGTATTAGGAAAACCATCAGTATCATCAATCACATCAATAATAAAACTGGCAGAAACCATATGATTGTTTCAATAGATGCAGAAAAAGCCTATGACAAAATACAACATCCATTCCTATTAAAAACACCAGAAAGTATAGGAATAAATGGAGTTTTCCTTAGAATAATAGGTAGCATCTACTTAAAGCCATCAGCAAGCATTATATGCAATGGGGATAAACTAAAAGCATTTCCAATAAGATCAAGGGTGAAACAAGGATGTCCACTATCACCCCTCTTATTCAATCAGGTACTAGAAACGTAAGCAGTAGTAATTATTTTTTTATTTTTTAAATTTTTAAAATTTTTTTGTTTTCTTGTTTGCATCATTCATTTTCATTACATTTTTGAATTTCAAATTTTCTCCCTGTCTTGCCCCTGTCTCAACCCTAAAACAGCAGTCCCACTGTAAAGCCTCTCCCCTGCTCTGCTCTCTTACTTTATGGTAGGGCAGGGAGGGTCTCCCTATCCCAGCCCCTGTATATCTTAATTCCTAGTTGCAGGTATTGCAGAACTTTAAATTCTAGATTCTTTTGATTCCTCCCTTGTCACCCACCGCCACTGGAAGGACAATCAAGTCAATAAAGCTTGTGGATGTGTGATTACAGGACATCTTGATAGTGGACATATTGTGACAGTGATCATCTGTCTCTCCTTCCTATCCCTACCCCCCCCTTTGTTCTGTTCTCTGCCCTGTCCCTGTCCTTTACTGAAGTGTGTGCTTCCAGCATCCCTCCGCCAGACCCTGTCCTCCCCTCCGTTACCACCCCTCTCATCCCCTTCCCCCCTACTCTCCTGTGTGGCATGATGCCCAGTTTAGAGTTTATGCCATTTCTTCCCTAAGGCAAATTCGATGAGAGCAATTGAAAGCAAAATTGGGATAGCTATCCCTTGCCTCTTCTCTATGGAATGATTAACCCCATTTTGTCTCTCCCTGTCTCCTCTCATTCTATTCATCTCCCACCTCAGAATTTCACCTTTTAAAGTATCATTTCTTCCTATTCAGTTCATCCTATACCCTTTATATACACATATACACACATGCTCAGATATATATTCCTACTCATATATAGCTTCCTATATGGACCTATGTGTAAGTATACATATATATGCATTTGTATTCCCTTCACCTATCCTCATGCTAAGAAAAGTTTCATAAGTTACTATTATTGTTTTTCCATATTGGCATGGAAATAATTCAAATTTCACAAGTTCCTTATGATTTCTTTCCCATGTTTATCTTCTCATGCTTTTTGTGTTTGATTGTCACATTTTCTGTTCAGCTCTGGTTTTTTTTCAGCAAGAATGCTTGAAAGTCCTCCACCTCATTGAATGACCATATTTTCCCCTGGAATAATATGCTCAATTTTGCTGGGTAGTTGATTCTTGGTTTTAATCCCAGCTCCCTCAATCTTCGAAATATCATATTCCAGTCTCTTCGATCCTTCAGTGTAGAAGCTGCCAATCCTGATAGTGCTTCCACAGTATTCAAATGGTTTTCTCTTGGAAACCTGTAATATTTTCTCCTGTAACTGGGTATTCTGGAACCTGGCAATGACATTTCTAGGAGTTTTCTTTTGGGGATCTTTTTGAAGAGGTGATCAGTGAATTCTTTCAAGTTCTATTTTGCCCTCTGATTCTAAAACATC
>CM053601.1:88505160-88548693 GCA_028646575.1 Pseudocheirus occidentalis
TCCCAGGCCTGGCTGCGGTCTCGGCTTCCGGCTGTTCCAGCCTTCATTCCCGGAGGCCATGCTGAGCCACTGTGGCAGAGCTGCCTTCAGCGAGAGCTGTGTTCTCTGTATTTTTGTGAGTCTGAGGGTCCTAGACTTTCCTAGACTTTTTCTGGGCTCGTATTTTATGGGTGTTTAGGGTGGTGGTGTGGGAGCTGTGGGACCTTGCTGCTTCTACTCCGCTATCTTGGCTCTGCCCCCTGGGAATCAATTTTTTTTAACTGAAGCCCTAGCAGTACCAGATTTCAAAGCAGTAATCTTCAAAACAACATGGCTAAGAAATAGAGTGGTGGATTACTGGGATAGATAAGGTACAAAATACACATTAATAAATCAACATAGTAATCTAATGTTTGATAAGCCCAAAGATCCAAACTTTTGGGACAGGAACTCACCACTTTGACAAAAACAAAAAAAAATTGAAGCAGTTGAAAACCAGTTTGGAAGAAACTAGGGAAAGAACAACCTCTCACACTGTATACCAAGATAAGATCAAAATGGAAAAATTATTTAGAAATAAAGGGTAATAATAGAAGTAAATTAAGGAAGCATGTTAAAAACGTACCTGTTAGTTCAATGGATAAGGGAAGTGTTTATGACCAAAAAGAGATAGAAAGGATCACAGGAAGTAAGTGGATAATTTTGATTATGTGAAATTGAAAACCTTTTGAACAAATAAAATGACTGCAGCCAAAATTAGAAGGAAAACACAAAACTGGAAAAAATCACATTGTTTCTCTGATAAAGGCCTCATTTATCAAATCCATAGAGAACTGAACCAAATTAATCTTTTGAAGTTATTTCCCAATTAACAAATGGTTAGAGGATGTGAACACATAGTTTTCAGAAGAAGAAATAAAAATTACAGTCACAAAAAATGCTCAAAATAATTATTGATTAGAAAAATGCAAGTTAAAACAACTCTCATTTATCTCTTTACATCTCTCAGATTGGTTAACATGGGAGAAAAGGAAAATAACAAATGCTGGAGGGGTTGTGGAAAAACAGGTACACTAATGCACTTGTAAAAACTGTGGATTAATTCAATCATTCTGGAAAGTAATTTGGAATTATTCCTCCAAAGCTATTAAATTATACCTTCCCTTTGCTGTAGCAATGCTATTAGCAGGTTTATACCCCAAAGAGATTAATAAAGGAAAAAGACCCCATATTAAAAAAATACTTACAGCAGTAATTTTTGTGGTGACAAAGAATTGGAAACTAAAAGGATGCCTAATACACGTATGTGTTTGTCTCTCTCTTTCTCTCCACACACACACACACACACACACACACACACACACACCATTATTATGGTTTTTACTACCTGTGCGGAGGAGCATATGTATTGAACATAAAATGAAATTTTAAACACTGAAGAGTATCAAGTAGAAAATATTGTTAATCAGTGTCATAAGTTACAGACTTTTAGACATGTTAAAAATGATAACAATTAAGAAAAAGTTATTAAATCTTTGAGATGAAAGAGGTAAAGGTTGTTGAGAAGATTGTGGGGGTGGGGGGAGTGATTTGGTGCGGGCAATTTCTGTAGTAAGTGGAGATTGTTGTTGAAGATGAAAAAAATACCTATTAAGCTTCTGCAAGAAACTGAGAGAATGATCATGACCTTCTTTGGCCCTCTACCTTTTGAATGTGGGTGACAGAGCACTGGTCTTACACCTTTCCCTCTCTACCCCCCAAGTAGGACATGCTTTATAATCACTAACACTAGTTGCACACATAAAGACAGTCTCTTTATGTTTATGGACTCTACACTGTTTTCTTCTCTTAAATTCCTGACCCTTTTATCATAGCACAGATTATGTTCTGCTAAGCCTCAGCCTTGAACAACTCCCAACATCCATTGCCTTCACTCTTACATGCTGCTTAATGAAGGTGAAGAAAAACACACAACCATTCTAACTCCATCAGCTACAAATGTATGGTTCATAGCCTCCTCAACAGGGCCCTCAATGCTGCTAAGACAGTCTTCCTGTACTTTTCTTCTTAACTCACTATCTGACTCTCCAGAATGACTCTTCCAAATCTTTTCATCCCTCCTGAAATTTCCCATAGCTTCTCCTACTGCCCTTTTAGCTAAGAACCTTGACTCATATTTTACAGGAGAAAAATTATATCATTCATTGTAATCTTCCTCTTTTTGTCAACTCATATCACTCATGATTTCTGCTGATTTCACCTCCTTTAGCTCTATATCATACAAAGATATTTTACCCCTTATTGTGTTATTTACGTCTTATTATAGCCTTATTGAGGCTAACTACTCTACCTGCACAAGTGATTCCATTTCATCTAAATTTTCCCCAAAAGATTGCCCCCCCAGTGATTCACATTCAATTACTTATCTTTAATCTCTACTTTTCTAATGGTCCTTTCCTTACTACCTATATACCTGCTCATGTCTTTCCCATCTTGAACAAAGCAGAACAAAATAAACAAAAAAAAATCTCTTTCACTTGATCTTTCCCTCCCTGCTAACTATTGAGGTATATCTCTTTTATCTTTCCTGGCTAACATAGAAAAAATCTTTGTACAATAGTTACATTCACTTTTTCCCCCCTAACTTTTTAACCCCTCACAATCTGTGTCATGATCTCATCATTCCACTGAAATGGCCCCCCTCCAAAGAACCATTGATCTCTTAGTTGCCAAATCCAATGAACTTTTCTTCACCCTCATTCTCTTCAACCCCTCTAAAACCTTTACCACAGCTGATCATCCTCTCCTACTTGATAACATCTTTTTTTCTGGATTTTCAAGACTCCACTCTTCCTGGTCCTTTCTCTACATACCAGAACACTTCTCAGTTTGCTTTGTTGGCTCCTTATCCATAGCATGCCCTTTAACCATAGGTTTCCCACAGAAATCTGTCTTTGGCCCTGTCCTCCTTTCCTTTTACAATACTTCATTTCATAATCTCATCACTTACCATGGATTTATTTGCTATCTCTATTCTGATGGTTCTAAAATCTATAGTTCTGTCATAATTTCTCTGCTGACCTCTATTTCACACATCTATCTGCCTTTCAGCCATCTCAAATTAGATATTCAATAGGCATCTTAAAATCAACACATCCAAAACTGAACTCACTATCCTTTCTCCCTAAACTCTTCCCCACTTTTTGCTTCCCTCTTACTGTGGAGGACAATGCTGTCCTCCCATTCCCTTAGACTCACAACCTAGATCTCATCCTTAATTTCATTATTTCTCACTCCATATATCCAGTCTGATACCAAGGCCTATATCTTTTACCTTTGAATGCTGATGGTTCTGCCTTCTTCAAGTCTCTTCCTACATCAATCATTCTTCTATTCAACCACAGCTATTTTCCTAAAGTGAAATTCCCACAACTGTCAGCCCCTACTCAATAAACTCTAGTGGTTTCCTATTGACTCCAGGGTCATACATAAAATCATCTGATTTTCAAAACCCATTATAACCTGTTCCCTCTGCCCCTCACTTTTCCAGATTTCTTACACCTTATTCCCCAACACATACTCTTTGATTCAGTGACAAGGTCTTCTGGCTGCTCCATGAACAGGATACTCCGTCTTTTGACTTTTTGATTTTTAAGACTTGTAAAACTCACTCATTTTGGTTCATGGGTCCTGACATACAGTAGAATTCCATTAAGTCAATAAAACCTTATTTTTCAGTGTGAAATTTTCTATTTTCTGAGAGTCGTAAACAAACACACATATTGTATATGTATTAAATATTTACATATCGTATGCATACATTTATCATTGGTTATAGCATAGATTTAATTATATGTTACATATACTTATATAAATATGCAACTCTAATTCCTTCTTTCTGCTGATTATTTCCAATTTATCCTATATATCACTTGATTGTACATAGTTATGTGGGATAGAGACTACTACCAGATTTTTAAAATATGGAGTCTGAGTCCGAATGCAGAAAGAGTTGTTTATTCTTTCTCATGAGAAAGGGCTAGCCCTCATTGCTCAAGCAATGTCAGCCAGGGAGTGCAAATTGTGGAAGCTCACAGGCTTCTGTTATTCTAATCCTAACCCAGCCCACTCCCCTGTCTAGTCTCACCACTGATTGTTGAGGTGGGTTCAAAGTCTTTTTGCAAGTAGTTGGCTAATTGCTACAAAATAATCTCAATCATTCATTACCATAATTATTCATTAGTTAGTATCCTATCAGAGGATGGTGTTTCCAATCCCTCATTATGCACCAGATTTGGAGACATTCAATGAGAGTTACAGATGACAATCCTGTATTATCATAATTTTTCATTTGACCCTCCTACCCAATCAGAAGGAAAAAATCCTTCAGTCCCTTACTTAAACATATCTACACACCAGATTTTGGGGCAACCAATGAGAAGAAGGCTAGTTTTTACATTTTTCCAGCATCTGTGGAAACTTAACCCTTTACTATCTCTTACATAGTTATCTGCTTCTTTTCTGTTCCATTAAATTGCGATCTCCTTGAGTATAAGGAATGTCTTTTACCTTCCTTTGTATCTTTCTGGGCTTAGCAAAGGGCCTGATACATAGTAGGCACTTACTAAAGATGTATTAGCTCTTGATATAGTTGTTTATATGAGTATGTATAGCTTGCATTTAAAAATTAAATCCATATTGATATGTACACATAGGTACCATACATGCACATAGATACAAAGCATATCTGCAAATGTGTATGTATGCCTCATATACATATACATGTGATCATAGGCATATGCAAACATATGTGCATGTTATTTACATGTGCAAATTTGCAATGATTTTATTTTTAGTGCAGGTTCCAACCCTTATGAATTGCTTCATAGAATCAATAGGGAGATCAGATGGAACTTGAGAGTACTAAAGTCCTCTGTAAATGTCTTGGATATAACCAATGGGACAAAAATAAGTAAATATGAAATATTTGTAATTCTGCTTATAGTCATCTAAACAATCTGAAATTCTGAAGGTGGGGGAAAACACTTTATAAATCATGGCTTTTTTATAGGTGATATAATCAAGTAGTCATCCTGTTTATTGGATAACTGTTTTCATTTGATTCTTTGAATGGATTCATCATAGCCTATGGGTCTTTTCACAAAGCAATCTCAACTTATTTAGTCAGTACTACTTAAATTGCTTGTAGAGCTCTAGCTACTTGGAACATAAACGGAGCAGAAGACTAAGGCTCCTGAGGCTGATAACATTTGATTTGATTTTATAGAAATCCTGGAAATGAAAACTTCAGAAGGCAGTGTGGGGCAGAAAGGGCCACTCCAGAATCAGAAAGTATCCTTTTCTAATCTAACTCTATCACTACCCCACTGTTTGATTTTGTGCAAATCACCTATTCTTCCAGAGCATAATCTTTCATCTCTGGAAGAAAATATTTGTATTAGAAGATTTCTATGATTTTCTTCTCTGTGACAGCATGAAAATAAATTTAAAAACAATACCAAGGGTGAAGTTTTGGAGAAATTTTAAGAAGTTGTTATTTGGTCCCCAAGATGTGAGGCTCAAGCATGGATGAATGGGAAAAAAAGCAAAAGAAACAACAGTAGCAATAACAAGAAAAACTGACTTTTCTGACTTCATTGCCTTGATATATAAGTTTCATGAATGAAAAACATACTTTAGAATGTATTTTAATTTAATTTTTTACCATATTTAGAAGGAAAGGTTATTGTACCTTGTCTAAAAGCTTTTTGCATCTATTGATAGCATCATATGATTTTTAGTGTTTCTGTTGTTAATGTGATCAATTTTGTTTGTTGTTTTCTTGATATATAGAGCTAGACCATCATTTTTGGTTATATACCTGACCTTGTTAACTTGCTGTATTATACTACTACAGTGTCCTTGCTAATATTTTACTTTAAATTTTTGCACCAATGTTCTCTAGGAATATTAGTCTATCTCTTTTGACTTTCTCAGATTTAGGTAAAAAGACCACATAGGCCACATTTGTATTGTAGATAGTTTGTACTTTTTATTTCCCTTCCCATACTTCTTAAGAGATCATCATAATTTAGCAAAATTATTCCAAGGCTCTCTGTCTTAGTAAACTCCATTTGTGTCACCAAACATAAAAGGGTACACATTATATATAATATGTACTATAATATTATATATATATATATATGTATATGCATAGCATATATGCATATACAATGTAAAATTTATCCTTCTTTAGTATATTATGATTGTTCATGTTTATCTTTCTATTCTTTTCTTAACTCTGTATTTCATATTTTGTATGCAACTGTAGTCTTCACTTAGAAATACTTCAATATCCTCTTTTTCATTACAGATAACGTATTTTTCCTGTAGAATTACATTCAATTTTGTTTGTCAAATGATTCTTAGTTGTAAAAGTATATATTTTATCATATAAAATATTGTATTTCAAGCCCTCTGTTCCTTTAAGTTAGCTGCTAACATTTTTGCGATATTGACTCTGAGTCATTAGTTTAATTTCTAATGGGCTGGTAATACGTTTATATGCAAACATATACATACATGTGTCTATAAATGTGTGTGTGTGTATATATACACATAACTATATGTCTGTCTGTCTATCTATCATCTATCTATCTATCTATCTATCTATCTATCTATCTATCTATCTATCTAGCCATCTATCTATCTAGCCATCTAGCCATCTAACCATCTATCTGTATCTCTATATCTGCTTTCCTTTGAATTGGAAGCTTTGGATTTTGACCTTGGGAGTTTTTATTTTAGGATTTCTTAAAGGAGGTTACTGGTAGATACTATTTTAATTTTGACTGCTTTTTAAGATATCTGGGAGGAAATATTTTATTATTTATTTTAATATCGTGCACATATAAACACACATACATACATGCATATACAGATATACATATATATCTATGTATATAGATATATATGTCATGGGTTTAATGTAGTCAAGTGATTATTGAATTATTTCTCTTCAGTCTCTTTTCCAGGTCAGTTGTTTTTGCTCTTTGATATATTACATTTTCTTCCCCTTTTTTCCATCTTTTGATTTTTTTTTAACATTTTTTTTCTTGTTTTATGGAATCATTAGTTTTTATCTGGTCCATTTTATATTTTCAGGTAGTTTGTTTCTAGAGTAAAGTTTTTGCCTCTTGTGCCAAGTTATTAACTACCTTTCCCACTCTTCCAAAGATCTCATTTTTTGCACATTTTTCTACTCTAATGTTTTCATTTGATTTTTATTTTACCATTTTTAAAAAATGCTTGCATCCTAACTTCCAAGAATTCTAATTGACCTTGTGTTCAAATTGTGTTTTGCTCTGAGGCTTTGCTTTTAGAAGTTTTGGATTAATGCTCTTATCCTAGGATTTTTGTCTCAGCTCCTTTATCATATTTTTTTATAGTAGGATTATTTTGTTGTTTGCTCATTTTCCCCATCCACTTCCTGACTGCAGATTTTACTTTCGGGCTGGGCTCTATACACTTCTGGAATGAATATCTGGATTGATTTTGTCTCTTCTTGGATCAGTCCTTCTGCTGTCATCATAAGACTATTGAATGCTATTTTACTCCATAATTGAGGGACAGATCAGGCTGTGGATCTGCAAGCTTTCAGTGTTCCCAAACTTGTCTGCTTCATGGCAAAGTATGATCGCTGCCCCCCTGTAGTGCCTTCCTTGGTTTTATAAATTTATGACCAGAGTTTGTTTTTCAAAAATGCACATATGGACTTGCCCCTGGTTGGAGATCTAGTAAACTACTGTTGGACTCAACCACTACCATCCACATAGAGAACTTCAATGGTTCATAGTGATGGAACTGCAAACTACCTTTTGATTTGACATTCCTGCTCCTGATATTCTCCTAAAGGCTTCAGATTGGGCTAGAGAATGGAACTGAGATTTTGTTCCACTCTTGTGTTCACATCTACAAAGCTACCACTTGCTTTTTAACTTGCTCCTTCATCAGTTTTCATGGCCACTCTTGACCCTGGACTGCCACCAGTTCCAGATTCTCTCCACAGTTTACCCTGGAACTGTGATGTGGGTGTATGTGGTAATTAATGACAGAGCTATTACTTGGCACCTGATTCTTTACACTGTCTAGAGTTGGGCCTTATTATTTGGGTCAGGGATGTCTTCTTTACCTGGTAAAGGCCTTTGTCCTATTTCAATTGCTGTGCTATATTGCTCTGAAATGCAGGCTCCTGGCTACACCCTGAACAGTTTCCATAGGTCTTTTTATCTCCCTATGCCAACCTGAAAATTGCTCACTCTGATTTTTTCCCTTGCACTTTCTTATCCTGACTTGGGCTGACACACTTTCAAGATCTTTGTGATAAAGTTGTGGGGAACTAGGCCCTACTTCTTTCTCTTTCATTTTGGCTTGTGAGTCACTGAAGATCCATTGGAATGTTAAAGAATATGGAACATTATTTTGCTTAAACTATTGGAGAAAGATTTAGATTATGTAAAGATAGTTTATGAATAGCATTTTATTTTGAGGCCAGTGATATTTTGAAGGAACATAATTTCTTCCTTTATATTTATAAAAATGGAACAACTAACTCTCTCAGATAGCTTTTGTATTTTCCATTCTATATAAAGTAGCTCAAGAGTTCTAACTAGGATCCATAAATTTGTCTTTTTAATAATAATTTTGATAAGCATTTCATTATAATTAGTTTCCTTCATACACCTCTATATTCTGATAGCAGATTCTTAGACTTTCACACTTCCAAAGGAATCTATGACACAGAAATAAAACCTCTGATATACATGATAATTGAAAATCCCTTTTGACTTAATGCACTAAATGACAAATAGGAAAAGTAATTCTGTAACATAATTTCTTCAAGTTAAACAGTTACTCCAGATTATCAAAATGGAGCTCCAGATCCCTGGTGGAAGCATACTTATCTTTCTGAATTAAAAAAAAATAGAAAGAGTTTTCTTTTGGAGAAGAATTCAAAAATAGAAAAGTGGAAAGTGGCATAGTCTTTTGTTTGAGAAGTTAACATCATAGTTCCTTCTTAAGTTCTTCAAATTTTTGCAGACTTTCTTATCTATTTTGATTTACCCTAACTTCCTTTTCCCTATGCAGCACCCATTTGTAAAAACAGCAATAGCAGCAACAGCAACATAACATGTACACAAATGTACACAAAGCAACAAAACCATACAATTCATTAATCACAATGATGAAATGAGTATAAATGAGGTTTATGGCATTGATTTTTGAGTATATTCTCCCATTCTATCTTCTGCCCCCAATCCACAGTTGTTTATATTTCAGTTCTTTCACACATACTTGGTTTGTCACTTATTAGTTGAGGCTTTCTGTACCAGTCCAAGTTGTCATCATGAACCAATTAGCTCTTGGACTTTTCTATTACATATCAAGGCATTTTAGTAACTACAATGTGGTGATTAGATGCACTGTGTATCCTGGAAATTCCTAGATGCCTGTTCAACACTTATAAAAGAATGTATATAACTTTCTATTAAATTAAATGAAAATATCTTTGGTATTAGAATACTAGCTATCATTTTAATAATTTCCTATGGTTATAAGGTACTTTGTATACATGATAGATTGCCATATATAGGTTATACAATTTCCCTTACTGGTGGTATGTTTTTTTTTATAAAGTTGATGAGGAAAGAAAGAACTAATGAGACGTATTTGGTGAATAAGGTTCATAAAACTAAACTATAAGAAATTACTTACTCAATAGAAATAGGTTAAATGAGTTATCACTCATCTAACAATCAGGAAAACTCAGTCCCAACATTGAGTTAAAGGTTAAAGTTGGATGTAGTACTTCCTCTAGGATACTGCCAATAGGTATCTCAAGATCCACAATGGTGTGTTATTGTTCTTTCCACCAAAAAAAGAGGCAGGGTTAAATTGGAGCATTTAGTATCACTCTGTGATTAGTACCCAACATAATTTTATATGTGTTAGCAGGCTTCCTTTATGTCTAAACTAAAATCTTTTCTATGAGAAGGCTTTCTTAAACTCTCAATTCCAGTGCTCCCAATTTTCATTATTTCCTAATTATCTTACATAGAACTTGTTTTGCATATTGAGCCCCTCCATGAGAGTGTAAACTTCTTGAGGAAATGGACTGTTCTTTGCTTGTTTTTGTATCCCCATCACTTATCACAATGCCTGGCATATAGCAGACACTTAGTGCTTATCGATTTAGTGATTGATATGGGTATGTCAAGCAAATTAAGGGAATACACATAAGTAAATAAAATGTTCACATCTCCCTATTTACAGATGAAAGAATGATTTATTTATGAAACCCCAGAGACACTATCAAAAAATAATGGAAATAATTAATAGCTTTAGCAAAATAGTAGAATATAAGACCAAAGACCATCAGCATTCACAGTCTTCGTTAACATTAAGAACAACAATCACAAACAGAAGAAAGTGACAAATAAGGAAAAATAGTTTTATATTAATAACAAAATATATAAATTTTGTTGAATTATCAAGCCTAGTACAAGACCTGCTTAAATATTATTACTCAGTTTTGTGTATGTAAACTAAGAGTTCATGTTTTATATAATAAGTGGGTGGTAATGTAAATAAGATTTCTGTTTCCTTGAAAAGTAACTAAACTTAAAGTACAGGTTGGGTTGTTCTACACAGGTCTTATAATACTACAAGTTATTCTGGCCAAGATGGCAGAGTTAAAGCAAGGATTCACCTGAAATCTCACACAAATTCCTTAAGGTACCTAGAAAAAGTGAATCTGAACAAATTTTAGAGAGTCAGAATCCAGTAGAAGACAGTATTTCAGATTTCCAGTTCAGTACAATCTGTGGGGTTCATGAGAAGATTCTATTGTACTGAGTTGGGGGAGTGCAGATTGTGTGGACTGCACCAGCACAGACCCCACCATAGCAGAGCAGGAATGGGCCATGACAGCCTGAATCACCAGTGGTAGTGGCAATCTCCAAACCTTTCAGTCCATCGTGGGGGTCTGTTGAAGCTGGGTGAGAAAGAAACACATGGCCTGTAGTAGCCAATCCTGAGTCTATCAGCCCACAGACTAAATATTTGAAAATCACCTACTTGAACTTTTGGGAGTCAAAATGGTAGAGTAAACCACTAAGTTCTCTCATCTAACCCTATTGACATTGAAAAACACAGAGACTATTGCCCCAAGAAAATTCTGGAATAGTGGAATCAGTAGAAGGAATACGACAATCTTTTGGCTCAGGAGGCTAGGGGGATTAACAGGAAAGGTCCCTCCTTCTTCAACTGAAAGGGACCAGGGTAGGATGAGTGGCATCCCAGCATACCACCTGAGTGGACCAGTGGGAGATCATGAACTCCAGGAGGGTGGAGCCAACAAGCATCATCACCAAACATGCCTTTGTACAGCCAGGGGAACTGGCAGACACCAGTGTGGATGGGCATCCACCAGCCACTGAGCCCACCTGTACTCTTGTATCAATAATGCAGTATTCACGATGCCTACAGTAACTGTAAGTATGCTGATATGGTTATTAATCACAAAAATGTAACAGGCTCTCTACATGGGAAATATAGCCAGAGCATTTATTCAAATACTAGAAAACTGAGTCCCAAAACCAGAAATTCAAAGCCAACACCATAGTTATGAAGTTGGCACATGTAGTTAAAGTAGTAAACACTCACATTCTCAAGCCTTCAAAACAGGACAGGCAAAGATACTCCTCTCCTAACTCAAGCAACTGCTCAGCATCCAGGCAGCTTGTAACCAGCAGCTCATACCCCCCAAATACCCTCCACAGTTCCTGACCCTGGCAGTCTTCAGCAGGAGTCCTTAGCAGAAATTCTGGAAGGCTCAAAGGAAAAGGAGTTCATGCTGCAACCACTGCTACTGACACTGCTTCCAGTTACCACCATATGGATGCTAGCTTAGTTCTGGCTTTTCTCTTGCTCCACGCCTTCCTGCTACATCATCAAGTTCAAGACACATGGAAGATGTTCAAATCCTAGTATCATTACAGCTCTAGCATAGCCTTAGAGGAGAAGAAGACCTCTAGGGGTCAGACCACTCCACCCCTACACATCACACCACAAATTTCAGGGTAACCCCAGGAAAATGTAGTAAGACTTCACCTGATCTCAGTGTCAGCATACACCAGTCAGCTGCGGCTCAGCATCGGGTAAGTTTCAGCATTATGTAGCTTCTGACAGAATCAGGGCACTAAGGCAGTAACTAGGCCCCTAGCTCCCAGCACAAGAATCATAGGACAGAGCCTCCTGTTCTCCAGAAGAAGAGATTAAATTTAAAAGCCAGGAAAAGGCAATCACAATGGGCAATTTGGAAAATCAAAAATCATAGATTTTTTTTTTACTATGGAGACAGGGAAGACCAAAATATGAATTCAGAAGAGGACAGCATTGACACTATTCCCACATCTGAAACCTCAAAAGGGAATATGACCTCTACTCAAGTCCAAAAAGCATTCTTGAAAGAGCACAAGAAAGATCTTAGAAGTCAAATTAGAAAGGTAGAAGAAAAATTAAACAATTATTTTTAAAATACAAATGACAAAATGGAAAAAAATATCACTAAAGAGAGCAACTCCTTAAAAAGTAAAATTGGTCAAATGGGAAAGGAGGTACAAAAACTAACAGAAGAAGTCAATTCAGTAAAAATTAGAATCTGGCAAGTAGAAGTTAATGACTCTATGAAGCATCAAGAATCAGTCAAACAAAATCTAAAGAATGAAAGAAAATAGAAGAACACATAAGCAATCTCATTGGAAAAAAACAACTGACCTGGAAAAACAGATTCAGGAGAGATAATCTAAGAATTATTGGTCTACCAGACAGCCATGATGAAACAAAGTAGCTTGGACAGTATCTTCCAAGAATCCATCAAGGAAAAATTCCCTAGAGTCCTAGAACCAGAGGATAAAATAGCCATCAAAAGAATCCACTGATCACCTCCTGAAAGTGATCCCAAATTGTAGACACTAAGGAATATTGAAATCCCAGAATTATAAGGTGAAGGAAAAAAATGTTGCAAGTACCCAGAAAGAAAGAATTTAAATATAGCAGAACTACAGTCAGTATCACACAGGACTTTGCAGCTTATACATTAAAACATCACAGGGTTTGGAATATGATATTCCATAAGGCAAAGGAGTTTGGACTACAACAAAGGATCAACTACCCAGCAAAATTGAGCATAATTTTTCAGGCAAGGAGACAAACATTCAATGAAATAAGGGACTACCAGATCTTCCTGATGAAAAGCTCAGAACTCAAAGGAAAATTTGATCTTCAATTAGAAGACTAAGCAAGATATAAAAATGTAAACAGGAAAAAAAGAGAGGAAAAAATGTGTTATTAATTAAAAGCAAACTGTTTACACCCCTATATGGTAAGATAAAACTTGTTAACCTTAAGAACTGTATACTTATTACGACATTTAAAAGGGACATACATAGATAGAGGACATGTGTATATATTAACTGATGTGATGATTTTTAAAAAATCTTAATTGAGGTTTACAAAGAGATTGTCATGGGAGAAGAGAAAAGGAGGAGGCAGAAAAGAGTAAATTATGACACATGATGAGGCACAAAACCATATTACATCATAGGGAAATAAAGGAAAGAGACAAGCATTATTTGAGCTTTATTCTCATCAGATTTGGTTCAAGGGAGATTATGAATAGAAATCTAATTTACCCTACTGCCAGTAGGAAGGAAAAGGGGAAATAAAATGGAGGCAGTGGATAGAAGGGAGAGAACAAGTAGTAAGGGAAAAGAGAAAGAAAAGGCAGGATGAGTGATAGAAGGGAGGGGATATTAAGAGAAGTGGTAGATATTTTAAGAAGGAAAGGGAGATGGTAGAAATAAAAGCATAAACAGGTAGGAAGATAGGATAGAGAGAAACACACAGATAGTAATCATAAATTCAAATGTGAATGGGATGAACTCTCCCATAAAATGGAGGTGATAGGAGAATGGATTAAAATCAATAATCTTATAATATGCTGTTTAAAAGAAATACATTTGAAACTGGAGGATACACACAGGGTAAAGGTAAAAGGCTGGAGTAGAATATATTATACTTCAGCTAAATTATTTTTTAAAAAGAAGCAGGGATCACAATCCTACTCTCAGACAAAACAAAAGCAAAAATGGATTTAATTAAAAGAAATAATGAAGGAAACTATGTCCTGCTAAAAGTCACCATAGAAAACGAAGTAATATCATTACTAAAAATATATGCACTAAGTATTTTGGCATCCAAATTCTTAGAGGAGAAATTCAGAGAGTTACAGGAAGAAACAGAGAGTAAAACTAAATGAGTAGGTGACATCCGCCACCTTCTCCCAGAACTAGATAAATCTAACCACAAAATAAACAAAAAAAGTTAAGGAGGTGAATAGAAGTTTAGAAAAGTTAGATATGGTAGACTTCTGGAGAAAATTGAATGAGGATAGAAATATACCTTTTTCTCAGCAGTACATGGAACATAACACAAAAATTGACCATGTACTAGAGCATAAAAACTTCACAATCTAGTGCAGATAAGCAGAAATATTAAATGCATAATTTTCAGATTATGATACAATAAAAATTAAATGTAATAAAGGGCCATTGAAAGATAGACTAAAAATAATTGGAAAATAAATAACCTAATCCTAAAGAATGAACATGTCAAACAACACATCATGGAAAAAGTCAGTAACTTCAATCAGGAAAATGACAATGATGAGACAACACACCAAAACTTATGTAATGCAGTGAAAGTGGTTCTTGGGGGAAATTTTATATTTCTGAATTCTTAAATGAATAAAATAGAGAACAAGATCAAAGAATTGGGCATGTGAATGAAAAAGCTAGGAAAAAGAACAAATTGAGAATCCCCAATTAAATACCAAATTAGAAATACTGAAAACCAAAGGAGAGATTAATAAAATTGGAATTAAGAAAATTACCAAGCTAATAAATGAAACTAAGAGTTGATTTTATTAAAGAAAACAATACAATAATACACTTTTTGGCCAATCTGATCTTAAAAAAGAAAGAAGAAAACAAAATTGCTGGTGTCAAAAATGAAAAGGGTGAATTCACCTCTAATGAAGAGGAAATTAAAACAATAATTAGGAATTATTTCACCCTTTTGTATGCCCATAATTTGACAGTCTTAGGGAAATGTATGAATATTTACAAAAATATAAATTGACCTCGCCAACAGAAGAGGAAACAAATATTTAAATATCCCCATCTCAGAAAAGAAATTAAACAAGCCATCAATGAACTCCCTAGGTAAAAAAAAATCTCCAGTGTCAGATGTAGTTACAAGTGAATTCTATCAAGCATTTAAAGAAAAATTAATTCCAATACTTTCTACACTTTGGGAAGATTGGTGGAGTCCTTTTTTATGATACAAATACGATATTGATTCCTAAACCAGGAAGAGCCAAATCAGAGAAAGAAAACTATAGACTAATTTCCCTAATGAACATAGATCCAAAAATTTTAAATAGAATATTAGTAAAATGATTGTAGACATCAGAATAATATCATTTTATCAGGTAGGATTTATACCACAAAGGCAGGGTTAACTCAATACTAAGAAAATTACCAACATAATTGTTCATATCAACAACAAAGCTGACAGGAACTGTATAATTATTTCATTAGATACAGAAATAACTTTAGATAAAATACAACACCCATTTATATTGAAATCAAAGGAGAGGGTAGTAATAGATGGTGCCTTTCTTAAAATGATAAGTAGCATTTACCTAAAACCATCATTAAGCATTATATGTAATGGGGATAAGCAACATGCATTTCCAATAAGATTTGATGTGAAAAAATTATGTCCATTATCATCACTGTTGTTCAATATGGTACTAGAAATGTTAGCTTTAGCAATAAGAGAAAAGAAATAAATTGAAGAAATTAGATTAGGCAAAGCAAAAACTAAGTTATTGCTCTTTGCAAACAATATGATTATATACTTAGAGAATCAAGTGAAAAAATTATTTAAAATAATAAACAACTTTGTCAAAGTAGTAAAAGCAGGAGGTAAAATAAGCCCACAAAAACATCTGTGTTTCTATATATCACTAAAAAGCTGAACAGCAAGAGATAGAAAGAGAAATTTCATTTAAAGTTACTGTAGGCAGTATAAAATATTTGGGAGTTTACCTGCCAAAAAACCTCACAATTGTTTGAACACAATTACAAAACTTTTTTTTTCTTTTTGGAGGGGAGGAAGGCAGAGAATTGGGGTTAAGTGACTTACCTAAGGTCACATGTGTAGTAAGTGTTAAGTTTCTGAGGCTGGATTTTAACTCATGTTCCCCTAAATCCAGGGTCAGTGCTCTGTTCATTGTACCTCCTAACTGCCTGTGCAAAATACTTTTCACACAAATAAAGTCATATCTAAATAATTAGAAAAAACATGAGCTGCTCATGGGTGGACTAAGCTAGTAGAATAAAAATTACAATTCTCCCTAAAGTAATTTACTTATTTAGTGTCATACCAATCAAACTACCAAAAATAATTTTCAGAGCCAGAAAAAAATAATATCAAAATTCATCTGGAAGGACAAACGATCCAGAATATAAAAGGAATTAATGATAAGAAGTGCTAGGGAATGTGGCCTAGTCATAACAGATATTAAATTGCATTATAAAGCAGAAATCATGAACACCACTTGATACTACTTAAGAAATAGAGGGATTGATCAGTGGAATAGATTAGGTACCAAAGATACAGTAGTCAATGATTATAGCAATCTACTGTTTGATAAATGCAGAGACCCTAGCTTCCGGCATAAGAACTCACTGTTTGATAACAACTACCAGGAAACCTGGAAAATAGTATGGCAGAAACCAGGCATAGACTACCATCAAACACTGTATATCAGAATAAAGTCTAAATGGGTACACAATCAATGCATAAAAGCTGATAGTATAAGCCTATTTAATTTGTTTTTTAATTTTTTGAATTATTTTATTTATTTTCTTGTTTATAGCATTCACACCATTCATTTCTAGGAGATTTTGAGTCACAACTTTTCTCCCTGTCTTTCCCCTACCCACTACCCCAAAACAGCCATCCCTCTCTAAAGTCCCTCCCCCAATCTGCTCTCCCCTATGTCCTTTTCCATTGCTCCTTTCCATTGCCCCTCTAAATTTCTGGTAGGGCAGGATGGGTCCCTAGCCCAGTGCCTGTATATCTTAATTCCCAGTTGCATGTAGTTAATAATAATAATAATAATAATAATAATAATTATTATTATTATTATTATTTACATATATGCATATATGTATGTATGTGTGTGTATATATATGTATGTGTGTGCGTATATGACATGTGATTATAAAATTTTTTATTCTAGATTCTTTGGGTTCCTCCCTCATCACCTACCCCCACTAGAAGGATAAGCAATTCAACATAGGTTGTACATGTGTAATTATGCAGGACACCTCCACAGTGGACATATTGTGACAAATTGATTAAAAGTCCCTCCTTCCCATCCCACTCCCCTTTGTTCTCTTCTCTACCCTGGCCTTGTCCCTGTCCCTTTAGAGAAGTGTGTACTTCAAGCAGCCCTCCTCCCACCCCCCTCACCTCCTTCATCCCACCTCTCATCTCAAACCCCCTACTCACCTGTGTGGAAAGATATCCAGTTTAGAGTTTATGTCAGTCCTTCTCTAAGCCAAATTCAATGAGAGTAAAGTTGACCCTTTCCCTTTTGCTTTCCTGTTCTTCCCCTCCTTTGTAACAGTTATCCCTTGCCTCTTCTATATGGGATGATTAACCCCATTCTGTCTCTCCCTCTCTCCTCTCATTCTAATCCTCTCCCACCTAAGAATTTCACCTTTTAAAGTATCGTCCCTTCCTATTCAATTGATCCAGTGCCCTCTGTGAACTCATATGCACACATACTCAGATATGTATTCATACACATATATACCCTCCTATATAGACATATGTGTAGGTGTACATATGTATACATTTGTATTCCCTACACCTATCCTCATACTGAGAAAAGTTTCATAAGTTCTTATTATCATTTTTTCCATATTGGCATGTAAATACTTCAACTTTGACAAGTTCCTTATGATTTCTTTTTCACATTTACCTTCTCATGGTTCTTGTGTTTGAATGTCAAATTTTCTGTTCAGTTCTGTTTTTTTCAGCAAGAATGCTTGAAAGTCCTCCACCTCACTGAATGACCATATTTTCCGCTGGAACATTATACTCAGTTTTGCTGGGTAGGTGATTCTTGGTTTTAATCCTAACTCCCTTGACCTCTGGAATATCGTATTCCAGGTCCTTAGATCCCTTAATGTAGAAGGTGAGAGATGGTGGGTTATCCTGATTGTGTTTCTGCAGTATTCAAATTGCTTCCTCTTGGCAGCCTGTAATATTTTCTCCTTCATCTGGGGACTCCATAACATGGCTATAACATTTCTAGGAATTTTCTTTTGGGGATCTTTTTCGAGAGATGATTGGTGAATTCTTTCAAGTTCTATTTTGCTCTCTGGTTCTACAATATCAGGACAATTTACCTTGAGAATTTCTTGAAGGATGCTTTCTAAGTTCTTTTTTTATCATGGCTTTCAGGTAGTCTAATCAATTTTAAATTGTCTCTTCTGGATCTATTTTCCAAGTCAGTGGTTTTTGCAAGGAGTTATTTCACATTGCCTTCTATTTTTTTCATTTGTATGTATCTGTTTAATCATCATGATTTCTCACAAAGTCATTTGCTTCCATTTGCTCCACTCTAATTCTGAAGGAATTATTCTCTTCAGAAAGCTTTTGAGATTTTTTTTCCATCAGGCAAACTAGACTTTTTTTTTGCTTTTTTTTTTTGGAGGGCACTTGGGGTTAAGTGACTTGCCTAAGGTCAAACGGCTAGTTTTTGTGTTAAGTGTCTGAGGCTGGCTTTGAACTCAGGTCTTCCTGACTCCAGGGCCAGTGCTCTACTCACTGAGCCACCTAGCCGCCCCTAAACTAGACTTTTTAAGGCATTCTTATCCTCATTGGCTTTCTGTGTCTCCTTTGCCATTTGAGTTAATCTGTTATTTTCTTCAGACAGGTTTTTGACTCTCTTTTCATGATTTTCTTACATCATTCTCATTTCTCTTCCCAATTTTTCCTCCACTTCTCTGGGTTTCCAAAGTCCTTTTTAAGCTGATCTATTGCTTGTAGGCAATCTTCGTGTTTCTTGGAAGCTTTTGATGTGGGAGTTCGGACTGTGTTGTCTTCCTCCCATTCCATGCTTTGATCCTTTCTTGTCCCCAAAAATGGATTCTAGAGTTTGGTTGCTGTTCTTATTTTCCTTCCTTTTCCTGCTCATGCTACCAGTAAAACATTTGTCTTTTTAGCTCTGTGGAACTCTGCTTCCAGTGGGGAAAGCTCTGTCCCAAATCACTGGGCTTTTCACAACTGCTGGAGCTATAAAGGAGCTGCTGCAGCCCCTACCAACTTTGGCTCACTGAAAATGCACCCCAGCACCACCACCTAAGACCATGATCTGGATCTAGGCTGCTCAACACAAAAGTACTTAGCCTCTGTACAATTGTTTGGCCCCCCCCATTCAGTGTGCAGGCCAGGAGACCTGAAGCATCTACCTGAAGGCTGCAAGGCCACCGTTTCTGCTGCTTCCTTGCCCTGGGGACATTTTGGCCAAACCACTTTTCTTCCCCAAATTTAGCTGAATTCCACTGACCTTTCACTTAGTCCTTATTCCTTCTGGTTTGATACATCTTGAAATTGCCACACCTGCTGCTGATCCACTCTCCTGAAGACTCCAGGTGTGCCTCCTCCTGATCACCCTGGGGCCAAGCTGTAGTTGCAGTGTGGGCTGCTTTTGGCTCCCAGACTGCTGCTCTGGGCCCTTTGTGCCAACCTGCCTTCAGCAAGAGATGTATTTTCTGTTTTTTGTGAGTTTTGGATTCCTAAAATTTGTTTAGAGTCATATTTTATGGGTATTTGAGGTGACTATGTGGATGCTGCAAAACGTTGCTACTTCTACACCTCTATCTTTGCTCTGCCACAACACTGCATGTTTAATTTGTTTTTGCACAAACAAAGCCATTGTAACCAATATTAGGAAGGAAGCAGAAAACTTGGAAATAGTTTTTTTTACAGCCAGTATCTCTGATAAAGGCCTAACTTCTAAAATACATACATAACTGAATCAGTTTTACAAGAATGCAAGTCGTTCTCCATTTGATAAATGGTCAAAGGTCATGAACAGGCAATTTACAGAAGAGGAAATTAAAGCTATCTATAGTCATATGAAAAAATGTTCTAAATCACTACTGATTAGAGAGATGAAAATTAAAACAACTTTGTCATACCACATCACAACTATCAGATTGGCTAACCTGGCAAAACAGGAAAAGCACAAATGTCAGAGAAGGTGTGGGAAAGATGGAACATTAATTCATTGATGGAGGAGCTGTGAGATGATCCAACCATTCTGGAAAGCAATTTGATCCTATGCCCAAAGGGCTGTAAAAATATGCATACCCTCTGACACAGTTGTACTGTTTCTAGGACTGTATCCCATGAGATCATAACAATGGGAAAAGGAGTCACATGTACAAAAAATATTTATAGTAGTTCTTTTTATGGTGGTCAAGAACTGGAAATTGAAGGGATGCCCATCCATTGGGGAATGGCTAAACAAATCGTGGTATATGAATGTAACGGGGTACTTCTGTGCTATAAGAAATGATGACCAGGGGACTTTAGAGAAACCTGAAAAGACTTATGTGAACTGATATCGAGTGAGAGGAACAAAACCAAGAGAACATTGTACACAGTAACAACCACAATGTGCAAGGAGTGATTTAGATAGAATTAGGCCTTTGAAGCAATGCAAGGACCCAAGACAATTCCAAAAGACAAATGGTAGAAAATGTCATCCATATGCAGAGAAAGAATTATTAAGTCAGAATGCAGAATGAAGCAACTATTTTCTTTTTGTTTGCTTTATTTTGTTTTTTTCCCCTCTTTCTCATGATTTTTTCCATTTGTTATAATTCTTACTTGTGACAGGACTAATGTGAAAATGTGTTTAATACAAAAATTACTGTAGAGCCTATATCAGATGGCAAGCCATCTTGGGGAGGGAGGAGAGAATGGAGGGGGGAGGCATTTTAAAACTTATGAAAGTGAAAGTAGAAAAATAAAAATAATTTAATTAATTGGGGGAAAATAGAAAAATAAAAAAAATTATTTAAAAAAGACTACAATTTCCATAGGTTAGTTCAGCTCCCAGCAGCAGTGAAATCACAGGTCAAGTCTGCCCCATAATACATAAGTTAGCATTAAAGTCCAAAAGACAGGCTTTGTTATTATAATTTCCAAGAAGGAAAAATAACATTTGAAAAAGAAATCTGGGTATCTGAGAAGTTTTTCTGAAGGAGGTGATATTTCAGTTAAACATTAAAAGATGAGTAGGTATTCATTGTCACTGTCTTCTCCTGTTCACTTGCTGAAAAGAGCTGATGAAGATCACTTGATCCAGTTGATTGGCTCTACTATGCATTTATATTATCTAATCTCAGTGGGTCTTTACTACTGTAAGACGATCCTTCCATTCTTTCTTAAAGAATTTCCTCCCAGTGGCTGTTTCATACTTATTGTCTTTTCCTCAGACCTCCCACACCACTTTCTACCCATCCATGCCATCCTCTCTTTAGGTATTGAACTGAGAAAACATTGGCTGCTTATGTTCTTCTAAAGATTATTTGGCATCACTTTCCTACTCGCCCTTCTCTTCTCTTTTGCTCTAGTTCCTGTAAAAGAGATGGTCCTTCCCATTAAAGCCAAATCCATAAGTACCCTTGATCCCAATCCCTCTCAGATACTCTTAAAGGTTGGCCTGGAAAATTACATTCCCTTCTCATTAGCCTTTCTAAGTGCTCCTTCCTTGCTCACTGTCTAGACCAATAACTACATCTTAACATTAAAAAAGAGAAAAAAAACCCTCAAACCTAAAAACCCTCACTTGATTCCTCTATTCCCTTCCATTATAATTCCCTTCCCTTTCATAAACTATTTTAAAAAGATATTTACTGGAAAAATGCTATCTATATCCAGAAAAAGAACTATGAAGTCTTAATGCAGATAGAAGCATAGTATTTTCTCTTTTTAAGAATTTCTTGTGTTTTTTTTCCTTTTGTTCTTATTCTTCTTTCACAACATGACTTATGTGGGAATATGTTTAATATGATTGTAATATATGTATATATATATATGTATGTATCTTTCAACCGTTTATAGAGATGAGACATCTATACCATATGTGTGTATGTGCATATGTATGTGTGGATATGTGTGTATGTATAACATAGTTTTCAAACTTTTATAATATTTTAAGTACTAAAATTTCCCCTTCCTTTCTTTTGCTCCTTCTCAAAATGGCATGCATGCTGATACACACATATACATACACATATATGCATATATGTATGTATATGCGTGTGCGTGTATGCTACTCACCCTTGGTTTCTTTCACTCAATTATTAGCCCTTTTATTATTCTTCAACTAAAACCGTTATCTTCTAAGTTAAGAAATATATGGTTACCAGACATTTTCTCAAACTTTGTTTTCCTTGAACTCCCTGAAGTATTAGACACTGCTGATCAGTATCTCCTCATAGATTCACTTTCCTTGTTATGGTACTATTCTTTCTTGATTGTACTCCTCCTTATCTGATATCTTTTCTCTTTCTAATTCTGTCTTTGTCTCCACCTGTCTCTGTCTCCCTGTGCCTTCCTGCCTGTCAGTCTGTCTGTCTATCATTTTCTTAGATCTCATCAACTCACTGGGTTTAATTATCAGTTGATGACTCCTATTTCTATATAATTACTATGTATATACACATTCAATTCCTGTTCTGTTTTTGAAATTCCACAACTACTTCAACAACTTCTTATTAGATATTTTCAAATGAAAGATAACTCATTTTTGGTGATTGTTGTTACATTAATAACTTTGCATCAGATAAATATTTACATATTTGAGGAACATGATTCCATATATAATCAGTGTACAAGTTTCTTGGAACCCCTTTTCAGGAAAAGGAGAAATCAGAGATGAAGATAGAGAGAACATAGTAGGGGAGGGAATAGACATATGCAAAGCAAACTTCATCTTTAGAGGAAAGAATATAAAGGTGATAGTTTTTAAAGGAAATAAAGTAGTTGAACCAATGATTGCTGTCTGAAGGATCATAAAGAGAAGAAGAGAGTGAGGGGAGATGAAGTAAAGTCAACTAGTGTAGATGGCTGTTTCCAGGAGTATGTCCAAGAAAAAAAAGATTGTGTGTGTATGTCTGTGTGTGTGTCTCTATGTGTGTGTGTCTGAGAGAGACAGAGAGACAGAGAGAGACAGAGACAGAGAGAGACAGAGAGAGACAGAGAGAGAGACAGAGAGAGACAGAGAGATGGTCAGACAAGTAAGAGGCTTTTTTAGGGATGAGGAAATGTGAACATGTTTATAGACAGTGAGAAACATCATTTATCCATTCACAAAAAAGTAAAGGAGGAGATGGTGAGGGAGGACAGCTCAATGATATAAGGTAAGGAATGTGGAGGTGAAAAGCGGCAGTTTGTGGTGAGCAATCTCAATTTTTTCAGTGAAATAGGAGGCAAAGTTCTAAGCTGAGATAGTGACAAATTGCCAAAGGAGGCTTGAAAAGGGTCGACAAAGTATGAAATAGTCACAAGGACAAGTAAAATATCAAATCAACTATGTAGTCTAAAAGGACTGCCTTGCTATAGTTGACATTATATAACATAAATTTGAAGTAGAACCAAACAATGTTACATGGATAGGACCAAAAATAGTGGATGGGGTGGAGTGGGAGTGCTATACTAGATTAAGGATTGACTGTGCAAGAATATCATTAGGAAAAGAGACCAAGGGACTTGACTGCATATAATATTATAGAATTGGACTGGTTCCATAAAAGGTAGAGATAAAGAAAAGATCAGAATATATGTCAGTGCATGGGGTGATGGCCTGGGAAATAACCAAGGATTAGAAGGATTTGATATCAAGACAAAAATGAAGAAAGGGTTTAGCATCATAAGAAAAGAGAAACAGAATTAAATATATATATATATACACACATATATACATATATACACATATATGTATGTGTATATAGGTATATATATGTATATAGTAAGGTAAAGGAATTTCAGAATTTGTGAAAATGGAAGTGGAATAAATACCTGTGGGTGTTGTAACAATGAAAAAAGGCATGATAATCTTGGTGTATAGCTGAGGTATAGTGGAAAGGAGGTCATGAGAAATGACTAGAGTGAGAAAATGGAAAATTAGGGATTTGAGAGAGCTTCAATATGTACATTAAAGTTCCTTAATATAAGGGCAGGAGTTCAGGCAGTAGAGAAAGACTGTGACCTAGTTCCTGAATTCATGAATAAAGAAAGAGAATGCCCCAGTGGTTAGCAGTAAAAAGCTACTAGAATTTTCATGGTGATGAAATTTTGATAGAATGAAACTCAAAGGAGTAGAGGTCATTCAGTGATAGAGGTAGCAGATGTAGAAATGGAAACAGCAAGAATTATTTTATCACTCTTCTCCTCCCTGAGACATACTGACAAAATGTTAATAACAATCATATGGACAAAATGAATTAAAATTCTTCTTCATTTCTTTATGAGAATTTTATATCCTGGCACAAGGAAAATTTTCTAAATGTGCCTTGCACAGCTGAAAACACATACATTCATTTCTATTTCAATTCAGTAGTTACTAGAGAACTATCATTATATTCTAAAATTTTATTCAGTTCAACTTATTTCTTATTTACCTTTTTTTGTTAAATTTGACTTCATGTCAATGGGACACATCAAAGTTCCCAAAAATTTTAGTTTTGCTATATATTTCTCCCTACAATTAATTTTTTCCTGTAAATTCTTGGATGGTATTCCCTTTATAGAATGCATGTACATTTGAATACACACATATTATTGACGTCATTTTATTGTATAGTTTGTCTTTATGTAAGCCAGCCTTTATCAATATTCTTGTCTTCTAACATCTGCAATTTTACAAGTTCTGAGAAAGGATCACCTTTGAGTGAGAATATCTTTCTCATGGTTTGAGATGTGTTTTGTATTCCAAGATTCCCTCCAGTTTTTAGTAGAAGATGCCAGGTCTTGAGGGATGCTGATTGTGGTTCCTTGATACATGAAATTTCTTTTTGGTTGCTTACATCATTTTATTTTTCTCTGATGAGGAAGCTCTAGATTTTGGTTGATATTTCTGGGACTTTTCAATTAGGAGTTTCTTTCAGGATGTGATTTATAAATTCTTTCTAGTTTCATTTTTTTTTACTTTGTCCTATTTTTTTTAAATATGGGCACCCTCAATGTATAATTTCTTGAGCTATAATGTCCAGGATTTAAAAAAATAGTCATAGTTGTTAGGGGGTCCAGTGATACATATGTTTTTAAACTTTTGTTTATTTTTAGTTTACATCATTCATTTTCCATGAGATTTTTAGCTACAAATTTTCTCCCCATCTTTCCCCTATCCACCACCCCAAAACAACAATCCCACTGTATACCCCCTCCACCAATCTACTCTCTCCAATATCCTCCCATATCACCTGTCTGACTTTCTGGTAGGGCAAGATGGATCTCCATACCCTAGTACCTATATATCTTATATCCCAGTTGCATGTAAATGATAATAATGATTATATATGTATACACAGACACACACAGACAGAAATAGACACACACACACACACACACACACACACACACACACACACATATATATATATATATATATATATATATAATTAAGATTTGATTTTAGAATTTTAAATTCTAGATACTTTCCCTTCCTCCCTTGTCACCCACCCCCACTGGAAAAACAAGCAATTCAATACAGGCTATATATGTGTAGTTATGCAGAACATCTCCACAATGGACATATTGTGAAAGACCGAGTATATTTACCTCCTTCCTATTCTGCACTCCCCCCAATTGTTCT
The DNA here is from genome assembly GCA_028646575.1 of Pseudocheirus occidentalis. Lineage (NCBI taxonomy): Eukaryota > Metazoa > Chordata > Mammalia > Diprotodontia > Pseudocheiridae > Pseudocheirus > Pseudocheirus occidentalis. The sequence continues at coordinate 88,531,235 of CM053601.1, forward strand.
AATCTCAACTTTATTCCTGTCCCTGTACATAAGTGTGTGCTTCTAATAACCCTCCTCCCCCTCCAACCTGCCCTCCTCTCCATCCTTCCCTCTCTTATTCCCTTCCCCCCTACTCTCCTGTAGGCCAAGATACCCAATTTAGAGTGTATGCCATTCCGTCCCTAATCCAAATTCAATGAGAGTAAGTTTAACCCAATCCCTTTTGCCTTCCTGTTCTTCTTCTCCAGTGTAACAGTTATCTCTTGCCTCTTCTATATGAGAGTATTAACCCCATTCTGTCTTTCCCTGTTACCTCTCATACTATTCCTCTCTCACCTCTCAATTTCACCTTTTAAAATATTATCCCATCCTATTCAATTGATCCTGTGCCCTCTGCCTATGTGCACATTTATACACTCACTCACATATGTATTCCTATGTATATATATATCGTCCTATATAAATATATGTGTATGTATACATATGTATATGTACATATACGTATACCTATATATGTGTATATATACATATACACACATATTCATATACATGCATACACACATATACATATACACACACATTTATATTCCCTTCAATTATCCTCATACTGAGAAACCCTTCATAAGTTACAATTTGAATGTCAAATTTTCTATTCGTTTCTGTTTTTATTATCCAGAATGCTTGGAAGTCCTCCATCTCATTGAATAACCATATTTTCCCCTGGTACATTTTATTCAGTTTTGCTGGGGAGGTGATTCTTGTTTTTAATCTTAGCTCTCTTGGTCTCCAGAACATCATATTCCAGGCCCTTAGATCCCTTAATGTAGAAGCTGCTATATCCTGGGTTATCCTTATTGTGTTCCTACAGTATTCAAATTGTTTTTCCTGGCAGCTTGTAATATTTTCCTCCTTGATTTGGGAGCTCTGGAACCTGGCTTTTGATATCAGACATCTTACATTTTCTACATTTGTTGGGGGTCATATTTCCCCTCACATAAGTACCACACTGGAAAACCACCCCAGACAATGTCATTACATTTCCACATGTGTATGAATGTGTATGATTGTGTGTGTATACCTGTTCCTATCCATCTGTTTATCTATATACTATCTATCTATATCTCTATATTTGACTGAAAATTCACAATTATTTATTTGGAATTACTGTGTGCCAGGAACTTTGCTAAGTTCTAAAGATATAGAAAGGCAAAAGTTGTACCTGTTCTCAAAGAGCTCACATTGTAAGGTGAGAGAAAACATAAAAAACAAAAAAACTATATCTATCTATCTATCTATCTATCTATCTATCTATCTATCTATCTATCTATCTATCTATCCATCCATCCATCCATTCACCTACCTAACTATCTACCTACCTACCTATCTATCTATCTATCTATCTATCTATCTATCTATCTATCTATCTATTAGATGGAAGTTAATCTCAGAGGGGAAATTATTAGTAGCTGCAGGATAAAAAAAGCCAGGGAAACTAAGAGATAGATATGAAGAAGGAGAGAATTCCAGTTACTATAAATACATGAAGTTAAGAAATAAAATATAATGTATGAATAATAGAGTATCTAAGACTAGGAACCTGGAATAGAGATAGAAATAAAAACCAGTGTTCCTAGATGACCATATATATTTAAAGGAATAAAGCATAAGAAGACTAGAAAATTAGGAAAGGGGAATGTTTTGAAGATCATTAAAGCCCAAATAGAGGAATTTATATTCAATTATGGAGGTGATAATAGTTATCCATTGGAGGTTACTGAGTATGAGAGTGGCATGGTCAGAACTACACCTTAGCAGAATCACTTTATCAGTTGAGAATGAGTTTGAAATGTTGCATGTCTGTGTAAGGAAGTTCTTGATATGGTTCAGTAATCCTGGAAGAGTGGAAAAAATGCTATAAAGGAGTTCAAAAAAGGCAATTAAGAGAGAATGACTTAGAAAAGTGAACTGGACCCCATTAATATCTCACAAAATTTCATAATCTCAAAAGAAATTAAAATTTAAAATGTGGTGAAAAAGAAAAGAACATTTCAGACCACAGGGGCTATGTCAGAAAAATGAAAGTTTGGAAAGAGGTATGGTTTAGGGTAATCCACACCTAGTTTTTCCCTTAAAATCCTGTCCAATTTGAGCTGACAACATCTCAGAATATCCTAACACAAGTATAATTTTGCTGTACATATTCATGAATAGTACATAGCAGATGTTTAACTTTAACTTAACTCATTTGTCTAATCAACCTCTGCTACTCTCTACATCTTATGATAAAAATAAACACTTGGATTTATATTTCCATTATCTTAGAAGTCTAAGTTAAACATCTTCCCAGGAACTTGGACAAAGATAGTCATTCTTCATAACCTAATAGACTATGTTTTATAAAAACAAACAAACAAAAAACAAACCAAAGAAACAAAGAAACAAAACAAACAACCCCCCCCCCCGAAACAATTGGATGACTTGCATTCAGTATTAAAACTGCTATAAGAAGCACAGCTCAGGTGAAGAGAGAGAACAAAGGGATTTTATTAGCTTCCATGGAAGATTGTTTTAAAGTTTAATTAGTTCACAGTAAGGTATTCTAGGAAGATGGCAAATACTGTGTTCATTGTCTCATCCAATGAGACAGGTAGGGGGTTCAGTGGATAGAATCTTGATCCTACTATCACAATCCTGCTTAGGATGCTTAGGAGCTGTATGACTCTAGGTGAAGTTGCTCAATCTTAGTTTTCTGATACATAAAATGGGTATAACTATCATAACACCTAACACCCAGGATTATCATGAACATGAAATAAGATGACTTTTTTGTAATCTTTTGCAAACCTTAAAGTGCTACAGAAATGCTATCTGCTCTTAGTATGAAGGAAAGATGGTTATTTCTGAACATATTTTTTAAATTTCCAAAATTATTGGTGGAAATGGGATCCAAAACATAGGTAAATATCTAGAATAAGATGTTTAGTATGTTAGGTAGATATCCCATAGAGGAATTTTAGAAAGGTATGGGTAAGAATGTTGAATGAGAAAGGTTGTTTGGGGGCTTCATGATTCACCAGATCAACAGTGCAAATGAGTGTCAGAGAAGGGAAAGAGGAGGGAAGACATACCAACAAGATCACAGATCCACTGAAATAGAACTTTTCTTTCAAAAGTTATGAAAATAATAAAATTAATATTCTCATTACATCAGTTGCAGGTGGAGGTGAAATTAGGAAATATAAATCATTATGAAGTTAAGGGCTTTGGGAAGTTTGTTTTATAGAACATGCTTAGAGATTTTTTTAGATCTAGTTTATATACTAATGCATTATATTTAAAAATTATTTGTGTCATACGACATACTTTTAGAGTTACAACCTACATGATATATTAGCTTACATAAAATAACAAGCAATGTTTTTTCTTCTTTTTTTAAGCAAAGAATGAAATAGAAATAGTTACAAATTCAAAAAGGGGAATAGAGGACCAAAACAAGACACTCATTTATTATATATCAATATTTCAGACAGACCTACTTTTTGAGAAACAATTTAAAATTACATCATATTTTCATATGCATTCTTGGAAAATTAACTGTTAATATTAAAATGAGAATAGATTGAAAGTATACATTCAATAAAACATTTTGATCAGGTTGGATTTATTCCAGGAATGTAAGGATGGTTCAATATTAGGAAAACCATCAGTATCACTGATCATATCAACAATAAGACTAGCAGAAATCATATGATTATCTCAATAGATGCAGAAAAAGCTTTTGACAAAATACAACATCCATTCCTATTAAAAACAATAGAAAGTATATGAATAAATGGAATTTTTCTTTGAATAATAGATACCATCTACTTAAAGCCATCAGCAAGTATTATATGAAATGGGGATAAACTAGAAGCATTTCCAATAGGACTGGGAGTGAAAAAAGGATTTCCACTATTATCTCTCTTATTCAGTCTGGTACTAGAAATGTTAGCAGTAGCAATTAGAGAAGAAAAAGAAATTAAAGGAATGAAATTAGGTAAAGAAGAGACTAAGCTATCACTCTTTGCAGATGATAGGGTGATATACTTGAAGAATCCTAGAGAATCAAGTAAAAAAAATTCTGGAAAAAATAAATTTAGCAAAGTTGCAGGATATAAAATAAACCCACAGAAATCCTCAGCATTCCTATATATTTCCAACAAAGTCCAACAGCAAGCGATAGTAAGAGAAACCCCACTTAAAGTTACTGTAGACATTTTAAAATATTTGGGAATCTACCTGCCAAAACAAACCCAGTACCTTTATGAACACAACTACAAAACACTTTTCACACAAATAAAATCAGATCTAGCAAATTGGAAAAACATCAGTTCCTTGTGGATGGGTCAAGGTAATATAATGAAAATGACAATTTTACCTAAATTAAATTACATATTTAATGCCATAACAATCAATCTACCAAAAAATTACTTTTTAGAACTAGAGAAAATAGTGACAAAATTCATTTGGAAGAAGAAAAAGTCCAGAATATCAAGGCAATTAATGGAAAGAAATGCTAGGGAAGGTGACCTAGCCATTCCAGATTTTAATCTGTATTATAAAGCAGCAGTCATCAAAACTGCTTGCTACTGGCTAAGGAATAGTGGATCAATTGTAAAAGATTGGGTACAAAAGACTCAGTGGTGAATTATTATACTGTAATAGTATAATTATAGTATACTATAGTATATATATAGATGTACTGTTTGATAAGCCCAAAGACCCCAGTTTCTGGTATAAGAACTCACTATTTGACATAAACTGTTGGGAAAATTGGAATATACTATGGCAGTAACTGGGCATAGACCATCATCTAATGCCATACAGCAAAGCCTAGTCTAAATGGGTGCATGATGTAGGTATAAAGGCTGATATTGTAAATAATTTGGGGAATCAAGGAATAGTTTACCTGTCAGATTTATGGATTCATGAAGACTTTATGACCAAAGAGTTGGAGAGCATTATAAAATGCAAAATAGATAATCTTGATTACATTAAATTGAAAAGTTTCTGTAGAAATAAAGCCAATGTAACCAAGATTAAGAGGGAAGTGGGAAGCTGGAGATGAATATTTACAACCAGAGTCTCATCAAGGCCTTGTTTCTAAAATATACAGGGAATTAAGTCAAATCTATGAGAATACAAGTCATTCCCCAATTGATAAATGGTCAAAGAATATGAAAAAGTAATTTTCAGAGGTAGAAGTTAAAGATATCTATAAGCATATGAAAAAATGCTCTAAATGACTATTTGAAGAATGCAACTCAAAACAACTTTGAGGCATCATATCTCACCAGTCAGACTGGCTAAGATGACAAAACAGGAAAGTGACAAGTACTGGAGAGAATATGGAAAAAATTGGAACACTAATGCATTGTTGGTGGAGATGTGAACTGATACAACCATTCTGGAGAGCAACCCGGAACTATGCCCAAAGAGTTATAAATAATTGCATACCCTTTGACCCAGTAATACTGCTTTTGGGGTTGTATTTCAAAGAGATCATAGAAGTGGGAGGAAGACCCATATGTACAAAAATATTTATCGTAGCTCTCTCTGTGGTGGTAAAAACCTGGAAATTAAGGGGATGCCCATCAATTGGGGAAGTGCTAAACAAGTTGTAGTATATGAATGTAATGGAATATGTATTGTGATATAAGAAATGGGGAGGAGACAGTCTTCATATCAACCTGGAGAAGCCTATGCAAACTGATGCTAAGTGAGAAGAGCAGAACTAGAAAACTAAATTTGTACACAATCACAGACTCATCATATGTGTGAGAAACAACTTTGATAAACTGGACTCTTCTTAGCAATGCACAGGTATAAGACAACTCTACAAGTCTCAGGATGGATGGAGATATCTACATACGGAGAAAGATCTAGAAAGACCAGAGTTTAAATGGAGACTGAAGCAACATACATGCTATTGTTCTTTTTCATGTTTGGTTTTCTTTTTATTTTCCCATTGTTCACTCCATTGGGTACAACCCTTCTACACAACCAGACTCTTGTACATTGTGTAAGTATTTGCAGATCATATACTTGATTGCGTGCTGCCATGTGGTGGGCAGGTGGGTAAGGAAGGGGAGAAAAATTGAAACTCAAGGGATTACAGAACTGAATCTTGTAAACTAAAAGTAAATAAGCAAGTAAAAGAAAAAAAGAAAGTATATATTCAAAGTACATTTTCATTGTACCTGGACAATAAAAATATCATATCTCGATAAATAAAAAATCTTTTAGGATCATAAAATTTTAAAATGAGTAAAAGTAAATTAAATTCATTTCTGTTCAGCAAACACTTATTTACCACTTACTAATGCAATGCATTTAAGGAACTACACTTCTCAATTATTAATGACCCTAAAGGAGATAAAATATAAGAAAGAATCCTTGAAGCTAACCAAGTGCACAGACACACAAATCTGTGCTGGAGGTGACATAATTGTACAGATACTGAGGAATCAGTTTTTAAAACACTGTAAAAGAGAATAATTTTAAAGGAAAGAAAGAAAAAGATCACTGTTGGCACTTTTACCAGGCAACATCAGCAACTACCAACTCATATGTCTAGTTTCTTACCTCCAGAGAATATTCTAATAATGGTCTAAGTATGCATGCATTAAATATATATATATATATATATATATATGTGTGTGTGTGTGTGTGTGTGTGTGTGTGTGTGTGTGTGTATGTGTGTGTGTGTGTTAAGTTTCTGAGGCCGGATTTGAACTCAGGTACTCCTGACTCCAGGGCCAGTGCTCTATTCACTGCGCCACCTAGCCGCCCCGCATTAAATATATTCCTGATTAAAATATGAAAAAGGAACAGACAGAATTTTACAGATGATTTTTATACCTTCATGATGACATATCTGTGAGAAGATTAAAAAAAACTAAGACCCTGATGCCTCTATTGTTTGATAAAAAATAACTCTCTCCCATTAAGCCCTCCCAAAAAAGCCCCCACACATTTATTTCAGTAGACTAAAATGTAGCCTTGCAATCTGTCTTTTAAAAAGTTCATATATAGTAAGATCATGAGACATTATATATCAAATATAAATACTGAAATACCTTTATTTACCCAATATTCAAAGACTATCAGCATCAACCCATGCATATGCCACAGTGATACTAATGTTTAGTTAAGATTTGCAATGTATTATTGTCACAGATGGTTGCTTAAAATTACCAAATAAAAAGATTTTCTATTGGTGGTGAAGTTATCTAGATCCTTCTGCTAAGGGATAATATTGTGCAGTTTGTACTGAGTTCTAGAACACTGTAAAATACCCTCAATGAAGTCAATTAAAAAAAAAGATTTACCTAGTCATCCACTTTAGAAAATTGCAGCAAACATGAGCCCATTGTGTTAGTCAATTAATATGAAGATCTTGTATAGGATCTGTACATGGAAAATGAAGTGGGTGCAGAATTGAGCAGCAGAAAGAGAATGGGTTTTATTTCATTTGGGAAATTACATAGTGCTTTCAGCAATGGCTGACATGCTTACTACTTCAATATCTCATCTTTAGAATCAGTATTCTCCACTGATGCTATGTCTTTATAAATGATACATCATGTTGCATAAGAATTGAAAGAACAGGTGGCCTAAAGTAGGATACAAACATACACTGTTTCTGAATAGGTTGAGGTACATTATCAATAAACAGTGACTTGAACATGAGAAGTGCTGTAAAAGATACCATCAAGGACATGTCAAATCTGAAAAGGAAGTGCCAGGTCATGTAGCAAGAATAAAAGATAACAGATCTGCAACTTGAGGGGTGCATTGGTACTTACGATATAAAAGAACCAGAAAATCGCCTTGGGCACACTGGTGAAATTCTTTGATGCAGAATTTATGCAAAGGCATGGAGTGTGAAAGGATGAAGCATTGTTAACAGTTTATTGGATCAATGATATCATGTCTTTTCTGAGGTTTAAAAATTTACTCAAGGAACTGGGCTACATGCTGGGCATAGAAGGAAGGAGAAATACATATTCCTTGTACATTTTTATTTGTAAATTTAGTTAGTGACATCTCTTTGACAAAAATATAATCCTTAGAAATTTAGAACCAGAAGGATATTTATTATCAAATCTTACCCCTTCATTTTACAGGTGAGGGAACTGAGAACAGAAGCTTTGTATGTCTGTCCATGGTGAATAGTGTCTATAAAATAAGAATAAATAAGTAAATAAGATATATTCTAGTATATAGATAAGAAATACAGCAAAATTTAGTTTAAAAGTGAGCATTCTACTTTTTATAATGCTAAATAATCTGTATTTTATGGAGGAGAGAGAGTATTAGAGTTAAATTCCTTAAAATAAGTTCAGGACTTTATTTCTTATCCAGCAAAACATTTTCAATTATGTATGCTAGATTTAATGAACTAGAAGAACCCTTTGAAGATTATTTATCTTCTATCTTCTTCCATTCCTTTTGAGCACGATAACATGCAAGACATACAAAGGAGGAAAGGAACAGTGCAATCTTCTTAAGCAAGTTGCAGCATTCTCAGCTTAGAGTCAGAAGAACTTGGTTTAATTCATTCTGTAACTAATTCTGTGAATTTGGATATCTCTGTTTCTTCATCTATCAAATCAGAATGATAATCACTTTTCACACAAGACTGAAGAAAGTAATGTAAATTGTAAAACACTACAGATACAAAGAATTCACAGTATTAGCATGATATTTGGCTTCTAATCTCACAACTTTTAATGTATTTTACTAAAATCTTTAACAAGAACATTGAATTAAACAAACCCATGAACTTATAGTCAAAATATTTAAAACAATAATACCCTATTAGCTTCAACATCACCTTCTGATTGCTTTGAGTTCTTTTTTTTAAATTGCTTTATGACATTTTGAAAGAAGTAATAGATATTGTTGAAATATTCCTAACTTTCAAGGTATGTGTCGGGGAACACAACCATGCTTTCTTACAAAACATGTTTTTCGTGCTATTCAGAAATGATATTGGCTGAATGGAAAACAAACAAACAAATCCCCACCTGTTCTCATAGTGAGGGAGCTTTTTTTTCAAATTGTAAACTATTTTTTGAAACAACTTCATTCTCTTGCTCAAGAATTGTAGAGCTGCTTGCCCATTCCTTAAGATTCTTCCACATACGTAAATGATTTCAATAAAATTCCTCCCCTAAATATTTTTAAATAAGGCTATCTAATCCCAATTCCTTCAGAATTTCCTCATGAGTTCTATTATCCAAACATTTAATCATTAGTCCATGTTGCCTTCAGAAACTTTCAAAATTTAAAGTCATGCCTACTTTCTTTTGTGGGTCCCAGGGAGAACTTGAAATTTTAATAAAGTGCTCTGTCACACTAAAGAAGATTACTCATTTTTATTTTATTATATTTTTGCTGTGCTTATGGAATATAATCCTAGATACACCATAATGTCTATAGGAAAAGCTACTTTTCCCCATATTCTGCCGTTTGGAAATCTCTATTAACCAGAACTCCTCTGCTTCTCCAGTACAATGCCAACTGTCTTTCATAATGGTGGCATTGTCCCACTGAAAGAGATTGAAATACATTCTCAACCACAAAACAAAGAGTAAATCAAGCACAGCGTCATCTGAAGTCATGGTTGGGAGAAAAAAAAATCTCTTCATTTCATCTCTGAGGGTTCTTGACAAGTAAGCATGCTTCAAAACATTACCAAATGTTAGAAAAACAAACAAACAAGAATTGACAACCCTCAGAGAGCAAGACCCACATCCAAGGCTCATGGGTAATAATACAGTGTGTCATGAACTCACTTCTCAGCATGAAATGAAATACAGAACAATTTAATAAGGATGACCTTAGCTGATAGAAGCTTTGTCAAAATCTCTGGGGGTGTTCAGATACTGACATTGAGTGATTAATTTAGGGCAAATTTCCTGATCTAGGTACGTTATGAAAGAGAGAGAGAGAGAAAGAGAGAGAGAGAGTGAGAGAGAGAGAGAGAGAGAGAGAGAGAGAGAGAGAGAGAGAGAGAGAGAGAGAGAGAGAGAGAGAGAGAGAAACATCCTATTCCTGTCTACTTTGGATGTTGAGCGGTCACAAAACGAGACCACTCAGTTCCATAGTCCCAAAGAAGCATCTCTGCTCCTACTGACAATCTGTTTTTATGCACCATCAGATAGCTTGCTTAGTTATCCTTGCTACCGCCTTCTTGGCAAAGACCCAAAGCCTCTTGGAACCCTCTCTCCCTCCATTTAGGCTAGGGAAGCCCCGAATCTGGCTCTCCTCCCCGCAATCCTGCATCCTCTCTCTGCTCCCAGGACTGCAGCTTCGCGTGCCCGCAACGGGGTCCTGACCGCGCCGGAGGACGCCGGTGAAGCTGGGCGCTCTAGCTACGGCGCAGGCTCGGCTGCTCGGAGCAGGCGCGTCAGCCGCAGCTGGGCTCGAGCCATCTGGGGGAGAACTGCCCCCTTGACTAGGCTCGCAGCCCAGCGAGGACCCCAGGCTGCCACGGACGCGTGCACTGGCCGCCTGGCTTGCTTGCTCCGTGTTTTCCATTCGCTGGGCCGGCCTTGGGCTAGGAGCGCCTTTAGGGTGAGTACCAGGGATAGCATTGCAAAGTGAGGGGGGTGGGAGGGAAGGAAGAAGAGCTTGTGTGGGCCGAGGACGCATGCGAGCTGGCTGGGTTTTAGGAACCGGGTTAAATAAACCGAGGGAAGGTTCGAGCAAGGAAAGGGGATAAACTCCTTTAGGGGGAAGCAAGGACTGCGGCGGAGGGGTATAGGAGAGAAAGAAGCAGTGGGGCATCAGTACCTATGGAGAGGACTCACTGCAACTCCATCACCTTCAGTTCCCTGCCTTTCCCAGGGGTGCTGATGGACAGGGGCTGAGCGCATTTGGGGATGGAAAAGGGAGAGGCACTCCAATATTGGAATGCAGGATGTCCCAGTGGCAATCTTTCTTCAGGAAGCCCATGCAGACATTATTGGTGTTTTTGGAAAGGTGGCTGAATGGTAGATGAATGAAGAAAAACAGCTTCCATTGCAACCTGCTGCTCTTAGGGAGGCCCTCCCCCTAGGAATCAAAGTGAGGAGGGTCCTACTGGTAGAGGTGAGGGTGTCTTAGAATGAGCTACTGGCCCTTCTAGAATGGGGGAAGGGAGTTGTTAATATTGTGGTTGGCAACTGAGACCTTCCTGCAGTTATCATGATAAGCCACGTCTAGTGTAAAAGCAGCAAAGAAAAGGGCCTGCTGGATTTCTCTTTGGGGAGTAGGGAAGGAAAAAGCCCAGTGCTAAAGAGGACCATTTAAAATGTTGTTTCTGAGGGACTATGAAAATCTCAGACGGAGAGTGAAGAATGCAATGGCATTAAAGAAATTGGAATGCCTCTTTCACCCTTGGGTAGACAGTGAGGAAGCTGTTTATAGTACTGGAAGTAAAAGATGCAGAGGCAGGAAGCTATCTTGATCTTTATAGGGGGGAAATGTGACTCTGCTCTGCAGCATGAGAAATAGTGAGTGTGATCAAGCATGTGACCCAGAATGGTTATTGTTCCACTATCTCCTTTGAATGTTACCTGTGACTATATGAACAATATTTTTTGTGATTTACTTTAGTACTCTACGACAAAGTCTTTCTCAACTAATATCTGCCTTAGGAAAAAAGAAAACAACCCTTTTCTGTGTTTAACACTAACAATCCAGTGCTCAACACAGTGCCTGGCACATAGTAGGCACTTATTCAATTTTTATTGATTTATATTGATTTTAGACTATGTGTAAGAGTAGGTTTGAGCAGAAGTATAGTTTAAAACTATCCCAATAGTATTTTTTCTTTTATCTTTACTGATATTTGTTAGAGTTTTAAAAGTGAGATTAATAAAATTTCACACACATTTGGTGATTGTTTTTCCCTTATGAGTTCTTGTGAATTCCATGCATTGTGTTTTTTCTTGATGTGACACACTAATGAGAAGAGCTTAAATAGTCTGAGGATGACCATGTGGTAATTAAACTCAGAATTTAACCAATGATATTTGAGCTCTAAAGATTTGAGAAGATAATATACAGGTCCTTTTGTTAGACATAGGGTATCCTGGAATAGAAATTCATGTATTTGCCATTAACTTAACTAATGTAAGCATTTCATTTTTTCTCTCATAGATCATTCTGGACTTTATTCAAGATGAAGTTCTTTTGGGGGATTCTGCTGCTTATTTTATTCTCCTTCTGGGTTGAAGAAGCCTATTCTAAAGAGAAATCTTCCAAGAAAGGGAAAGGGAAAAAGAAGCAGTATCTGTGCCCATCGTATGTTGTTTATATTTTTATATGCAGAAACAATCTGTGATTGATTTTTTTAATCTCTAAAGGGAGCACATTGTAAACATGAAAGTTAATGCTTCCCATTAGAAGTTAAACATGTTTCTTTTATATTTAGAATAAGGCAAGGTGAAGAGATGGGTAAGTGGGATGGTTTAAAAAAATCTACAAATTAAATTCCCTGAGCTTGAAAAACTTTAAAATTTCTTGTAAGACAGTAAAAAAAAAAGCCATCATAGCCTCCTCATTCTGTTTGGAAGCTTTTCATGGTTTACTGAAGCACTATGTTTCTTTAGAATGTGCCAGAAAATGAGTCTGCTAAAGTTGGCCTGGATATCTATGTGATGTGTGTGTGTGCGTGTGTAATTTCTATCTACCTATCTATACATATGCATATGTGTATATATGAGCACACATATAAATACACATGTATTTGTGCATGGGGATAATAAATGAGCATCTACTCAAGCAATGTTGCATATATGTATATGTGTATATATGTATGTACATATGAAAAATATACTGAAAAAATCCGTTGATGAGGTCATTTCCACAAGTGTTTTTTTTTAAGTCAATGACAGTATATAAATTTAAAGTGCCAAATGATTGAGGCATTGGTTTGTGTTTCAGTGTTGACTATTTTTTAAAATCTAGTATGATTTCCATAACTAGTGAAAAGTATTGGGTAATGGTCTCCTGAAAGAACTTTGTCTAAAAAAAATCACTTACATATTAGTGAAATTAAGATCTACTTTAGTTATAGATAGTTCTGTAACTTGTGTAGTAAAAATGTAATGAGGATTAAATTTTTATTAAATATCAAATGATTACCAATTATGAATTTAAAATATTTCATACTCCTGCCATCAGCATTATATCCTCTTGTATCATCATTTCTTAAAAATGTAAATAATTTTTTTATATTGAAGGTCTATAAGAGATGTTGGCATCCTTTCTTTTAAAGTGTTCTGAGTAAGACTACTTTTTGAAGACAAAAACCCATTAGGACTAGTTCTAGAATATTCATATATATATTTGTATGTTTGTATGTATTGACACACGTATATTATGCACATGAACATGGTAAAATTATATTGTTTACATATATGTACATGTGGAGGAAGGAAGAGAATGTCATAAATATTTAAAAATGCTAGAATGATTATACTTATCTTGTGGGGAAAAGCTTAATGGTAAGGACACTTTGCAATTGTTTAATACACACATCTACACATATACACATGTGTCATTTTCAAACTCCTGAAGTCAAGAGTGTTGTTAGTCATTGAATTCATGTATTTTTCAGTGATGTGCCATATGTTAAGGGAATGCTCTGTATCTACAAATCGTATTGTCTTCCACCATAGTTCAGTTCAACAAGTCAACAAGAATTTATAACATATTCCTTCAATGTGATTGAAATGTTTAGGATGCAAAACCAAAAACAAACAAGAATATTCCCCACCTTCAAGAAGTACTCATTCTAAAAGACTAGACAATGTGTATATAGATGAGTAAATGCAAGGCAATTTGAGAAGCATTAATGAGGAGGAGAATAAATAGTGTCATATGAGGTGACACTGAGATTGGGCCTTGATGGAAATGGGAATGAATGAAAATGGAAAGTTAAACCTTCACAGGATTCCTTCTTCTCTCTTTAAAACAGAAGAGGAACAAAGCTTACAAGTCACTGATAAACACATATGTTTTATATCCTTGTTTGATACCTTATCTGCACAGGGCAAAGGCAGTTTCATTTTTATTGAGCATTTTGGGAACCTATATTATTTTGGGTATTTTAATGTTATCATCAGACCCAGCTGTATCATTAAGGAAGAAAATTGATTGCATACTCTTATTGTGTGTGCTTACATTGTTTTTTATTCCTCCAAAGCAGCTATCCTTTGAAAAATTTGTTTGAATTATTTAAGCAAATATTTAAAGTGTATAAAATTATGATTTCAGGGTACCATACTCAATATGTATGTTAATGATTTTTTTCACTTGATGGTAGCTCATTTACAATTGGTCAGCTTTTAGTATGTTGTCTTAGTGAATTTTTCTCACCAAACTTTACAAATCTCTGATGGCCCTGGAATGGCTTACAACTACAACATTTATGTTTTGGTATGTATATATTTGTTATCTAAGTAAATCGTTACATAATTGCTTAGGAATCATGCCATATTCCAACATTCTGCTTCATTTTAGAACACAGCTATCAAATTACTTAGGACATCCAAAGTTAATTATATATGTAAAGGAAATATACCATTTGTTGGGCATGATTTTACAATTAAATCAAGTAAATATAGGTGAAATAATCCTGTTTAGTAAATATGGAACACCTCAACTTGAAATTTTGACAAATTACTTGACCAATTCTGACTTTAGTATTTTAATATGTTTATGACAATGAACATTTGAGGCTATGACTTATCCCTATACTTTGAAATGTTTCGGTGGGACTCTTAGGTAATTCTGAAGTAGGCCTGTATTCAAAATAATGAAAGGTGCTGCAAAGTTCCTGATATAATTAGAAAAATAATGACTTATTTTTTCAGAATTAAAAATTTTAAAAATTTAGTGGTTATCTACAGGTATAGTAGAGAGTGATGAACCTGTGGAAATCTTTTCTATACCAAGATTGATATTGCATGGACTGGAATCACTTGTTTTTGCGTTGCCCATAGAGTTAAGGAAGACTCTGATGTCATTTTCTTTGAACACTGCACTAAATTTAAGGGGACACTTAGTTTCTTAGGGTAAGGATTAAAGAAAATATGTTTAGTTGCTTGAGATCACAGAATAAGGTTCCTTAAAGTCATACATATCATATTTTATTCTATATGGTCTGGATGGAAAAAATACATCTTTTTATAACATATAATTAAAATGTATTCCCTTCAATTATGAATGGAGGTAACGGAAATTATTCTAAATGCATGAGCTTTACCAGATTGACAAAGGGGTTCATCACACACTTATACATGCATACATACCAACAAAGATCAAAAATCATTTTAATGAGGGGAAGCATTCTATGTCTTATTTGTATTTTCCTTTAAGGAATAATATTATCACCTTGTCTGTTTTTGTTTTTGACAGGATTAAATTTTGATTTATTTTTTAGGGGAGAAGGAAATGTCTGAACTTGTGATTTTATTGGTAGAGGTAATTCCCGGGGAGAAATATCCCATACCAATGTGATGAAGAGCTATTATTCAACTTAACATCTCAGAGAATTGACTGGGGCATAGAGAATTAATTGCTCAGGCTCATAACCAGCTATCTGTCAGAGGCAGAATTTGAACCAAGGTGTTCCTGAGTCTAGCACTGATTTTTCTATCCATCATATCATTCTGCCTCTGATCTTGAGAAATAGTGTGATAAACAGATAATTAAATATTTAATGAAATGTAAAGACTTTACAGCATTAGTTTGAAAATTTGATAGTGAGGTTTTGTTTTATTTTGTTTTGTTTTTAGAAATTTGGGTTAAGTGCTAAGACCAGTGATTTGCTGTATTACTAAAGAAAAAAAAACACAAGTAGAATATTATTTTTTTATTTTTTATGTAATAAATTTTATTTGTTTCTTGTTTACATCATTCATTTTCATGAGATTTTTGAATTACAAATTTTCTCCCCATCTTTCCCCTATCCCAACCCAAAAACAGTGACCCCACTGTAGAGCCCCTCCCCTGGTCTGCTCTCTTAGTTTCTGGTAGGGCAGGGAGGGTCTCCCTATCCCAGCCCCTGTATATCTTAATTCCTAGTTGCAGGTATTGAAAAGCTTTAAATTCTAGATTCTTTGAATTCCTCCCTTGTCACCCACCCCCGCTGGAAGGACAACCAATTCAATACAGGCTGTGTTGGTGTGATTATACAGGACATCTTCATAGTGGACATAGTGTGACAGTGATCATATGTTCCTCCTTCCTATACCTTCCCCCTTATTCTGTTCTCTACCCTGTCCCTGTCCCTTTATTGAAGTGTGAGCATCCAGCATCCCTCCCTCAGACCCTGTCCTCCCCTCCGTCATCCTGCCTTTCATCCCCACGCCCCCTACTCTCTTGTGTGGCATGATGCCCAGTTTAGAGTTTATACCATTTCTTCCCAAAGCCAGATTCAATGAGAGTAAATGAAAGTAAAGTTGTAGCAGTTATCCCTTGCCTGTTCCACATGGGATGATTAACCCCATTTTGTCTCTCCCTGTCTCCTCACATTCTAGTCCTCTCCCACCTCAGAATTTGCCTTTTAAAGTATCATCCCTTCATATTCAATTGATCCTATGTCCTCTATATACCCATATATACACATGCTTATATATGTATTAATAGGCATATATAGCCTCCTATATAGACATATGTGGAAGTATACATATATATCCATTTGTATTCCCTTCACCTATCCTCATACTAAGAAAAGTTTCATAAGTTACTATTATCGTTTTTCCATATTGGCAAGTAAATAATTCAAATTTGATAAGTTCTTTATGATTTCTTTCCCATGTTTGCCTTCTCATGCTTCTTGTGTTTGATAGTCTAATTTTCTGTTCAGTTCTGGTTTTTTTCAGCAAGAATGCTTGAAAGTCCTCCACCTCATTCAATGACCATAATTTCCCCTGGAATAATGTGCTTAATTTTGCTGGGTAGTTGATTCTTGGTTTTAATCCCAGTACCATTAATCTTTGAAATATCATATTCCAGGCCCTTCAGTCCCTCAGTGTAGAAGCTGCAAGATCTTGAGTTATCCTGATAGTGCTTTCACAGTATTCAAATGGTTTTCTTTTGGCAGCCTGTAATATTTTCTCCTTTAACTGGGTATTCAGGAACCTGGCAATAACATTTCTAGGAGTTTTCTTTTAGGGGTCTTTTTGAAGAGGTGATTGGTGAATTCTTTCAAGTTCTATTTGCCCTCTGACTCTAAAACATCCGGGCAATTTTCTTTGAGGATTTCTTGAAGGATGCTTTCCAAGTTCTTTTTTCTGGTCATGGGTTTCAGGTAGACCAATAATTTTCAAATTGTCTCTCCTGGATCTTTTTTCCAGGTCAGTGGTTTTTTTCAAGGAGATATTTGACATTGCTTTCCATTTTTTCATTTCTTTTTAACTGTTTAATAATTCTTGGTT
>CM053601.1:88549193-88565593 GCA_028646575.1 Pseudocheirus occidentalis
CACCACCCTTCCCTCCCCCCCATCATCCCTCCTTTCATCCCCATCCCCCCTACTCTCCTGTGTGGCAAGATACCCAGTTTAGAGTTTATGTCATTTCTTCCCTAAGCCAAATTCAATGAGAGTAAAATTGACCCATTCCCTTTTACCTTCCTGTTCTTCCCCTCCATTGTAACCATTATTCTTTGCTTCTTCTGTATAGGATGATTATCCCATTTTGTTTCTCCCTGTCTCCTCTCATTCTGATACTCTCCCATCTTAGAATTTCATCTTTTAAAGTATCATCCCTTCATTTTCAATTGATTCTGCGCCCTTTATGAGCTCATAAACACACATATTCAGATATGTATTCATATGCATATGTGTAGGTATACACACACACACTCATTTGTTTTTCCTTCACCTATCCTCATACTGAGAAAAGTTTCATAAGTTACTATTATCGTTTTCCCATGTAGGCATGCAAATAGTTAAACTTTGATAAGTTCCTTATAGTTTCTTTCCCATGTTTACCTTCTCATGCTTCTTGTGTTTGAATGTCAAATTTTCTGTTCAGTTCTTGTTTTTTCAGCAAGAATGCTTGAAAGTCCTCCATCTCACTGAATGACCATATTTCCCTTGGTAGATTGTACTCAGTTTTGCTGGGTAGGTGATTCTTGGTTTAATTCTAGCTTCCTTGATCTCTGGAATATCATATCCAAGGCCCTTATATCCCTCAATATAGAAGCTGCAAGATCCTGGGTTATCCTACTTGTGTTTCCACAGTATTCAAATTGCTTCCTTTTTTTCCCTTTATGTGGGGACTCAGGAACCTGGCTATAACATTTCTAGGAGTTTTCTTTTGGTGATCTTTTTGAAGAGGTGATCAGTGAATTCTTTCAACTTGTAGTTTGCCCTCTGAATCTAAAACATCAGGGCAATTTTCCTTGAGAATTTCTGGAAGGATGCTTTCTAAGTTATTTTTTATCATGGCTTTCAGGTAGCCCAATAATTTTAAAATTGTCTCTCCTTGATTTATTTTCCAAGTCAGTGGTTTTTTCTAAGAGATATTTCACATTGCCTTCTACTTTTTCATTTATTTCTGTCTGTTTAACAGTATCTTGATTTCTCACAAAGTCATTTGCTTCCATTTGATCCACTCTAATTCTGAAGGAATTATTCTCTTCAGATTGCTTTTCAGATTCTTTTTACATCAGGCAAACTAGACTTTTTAAGGCATTCTTCTTCTCATTGGCCTTTTGGTCCTCTTTTGGCATTTAAGTTAATCCATTTTTAAGGTGTTATTTTCTTCTGTCAGGTTGTTAACTCTCTTTTCATGATTTTCTTGCATCATTCTCATTTCTCTTCCCAGTTTTTCCTCCATTTCTCTTATTTGGTTTTTGAAGTCCTTTTAAAGCTTATCTATGGCTTGTAGGCAGTCTTCATGCTTCTTGGAAGCTTTTGGTGTGGGAGTTCTGACTGTGTTATCTTTCTCCCATTTCATGCTTTTATTCTTTTTGACCCCAAAAAATGAGTCTAGAGTTTTGTTGCTGTTCTTATTTTGATTCTTTTTCCTGCTCATTTTGCCAATAAATTAGTTGTCTTTTTAGCTCTGTGGACCTCTGCTTCCAGATGGAAAAACTCTGTTCCAAATTGCTGAGGTTTTCATAACTACCAGAGCTATTAGGGGTCTGCTGCAGCCCCCACCAGCTTTGGCTCACTGAAAATGCACCCCAGGACCACCTCCCAAGACCACGATCTGGATCCAGGCTGCTCAATGCAGGAGCACTTGGCCTCTGTCAAAGGCTTGGCTCCCCTGCAGTCTTCAGGCCAGGAGCTCTGAAGTCACTGCAGGGTGGAAGTCACTGCAGGGCCACCATTTCCATTGCTTCCTTTGCTTGGGGGAAGTTTGTCCAGACCACTTTTCTCACCCAAATTTAGCTGAATTCCACTGACCTTTCACTTAGTCCTTATTTCTCCTGGCTTGATAAATCTGGAAACTGCCACTGCTGGCACTGATCTACTCTCCTAAAGATTCCAGCTGCGATGCCTCCTGACCATCCTGGGGCCAGGCCATGGTTTCAGGGTGGGCTGGTTTAGGCTCGCAGGGTGCTGAGATGAGCCACACCTGCTGAGCTGCCTTCAGCCAGTGATATGTTTTCTGTATTTTTTGTGAATTTTGGAACCCTAATATTTGTTTAGAGTCATATATTATGGGTATTTGACGGAGCTCTGTGGGAATTATGAAACCTTGCTGCTTCTACACTGACGTCTTCTGCTTCTATGCTGTCATCTTCCAATTTCTTTCTCTAAAATATATTATTTAAGTATTCTCTTTTCTCTTCTGTTGATTGATAAAATGTCAACATACTTTTCTTTCATGCAGTGATGTGGGAAGGGTGGAAAAATATGTGTGTGGGGAGATTAAAGATCCTAAAATCACGCAGTCCATAGTCCATTTATAAACATTAATTTAATAATTGTCTTCTTAATTTTAGATTTTTTTTCTTGTGCCTAGTTACCAGTTGATCTATCTGTGGAGAAATAGATTAGTTTTAATATTCACATTCTTACAATGAATTAAAGTAGAAATTGTCATTATAAATTGAAACTAAAGAATATATAAAAGTGAAGAAGACACTAAATACAGTTACAATAGCTCTAGTCTGATCTAGTAAAACTTGCTATTGTCCTCTAAAATTAAGAAGTATAAACAGAAAAATAAGCATCATTAACATTTTTAAAGCTTAACTGTTATTATAAAGCAGTTCCTACAACAAAGAAGCCAAAAATATCTCTCTAAATACTTTAATTCCATGATAAACATAGGTATAATGAAAGCCAAGTATAAAACCTTTAATAATATAATTTTCAAAATGTAAAAATGAAGTGTGATGAAAAATCAGTAGCAGAATCTTCTCAAAAACCAATCATGTAGGAGAGGGTGAAAAAAAGCCTGAAAAAAAAACCTTGATTTGATATTCAACCACACCACATTCTCCCCAGATTCTTTATCGATGGAAAATAAGCATATAACAAACATAATAATTGGAATAAATCTCTGAAGTTTTTAATACCAAGGTATTTTCTTTATCGATGATAGTAGAAGTATTGTTTTTGGATTCTTGTAACTTAGATCTTAAAGTGCTATATAAGCAAAATGAAGCAACACTAAAGAAGAAAGAAAAAGATTAGGTCAGAAGTAAGTATGGACAGAGGACTTTCATGATGGAAGTTACAAAATTTTGAAAATTTCATTTTTAATGGATCAGTTTTCAATCCATTTGTAACTGGAGAAGATGCCAAACCATTCTACAAAATATTGGAGATTCCTATCTTATCAAAAGGATAGAGAAGTCATCAATCATCACTAACCTATAAGTATGTATATTATAGCTACGAAATTCTTTTCAGAATTGTCTATGCATATTATGAAATATATTAAGGATTTCTCAACTTATTTTATACAGCACACCATATTTTTGCTGTCCCAAAATTAGTTGATTCAAATGTATAGAGAATTTAAGATCCTGCTCTGTTTGGTTTTTTTCTGATTTGCTTTGCAAAAGATATTTGGCTCAGTAGAATAAATTCTGGTCTTAAAATTATTTTTCCAAAAATATTTCCATATACATTTGTATGTATGCCCACATATATGCACATATAAATGTAAATATAATTCCTTCATAAGTACAATGAAAGAGGCATTTTTTCAGTGATAACTTGATTAGCAAAATCAAGTGAGGTAGAAAAGAACTATACTAACAAAAATGATTTACAACTGTAATACAGGGTGCCTTTATGCAGTCTTAGTGAATGATTGAATTTTCTTAAGATGGTAAATTCTTCCAAATGCCTCATTTTGGGGACAGCATGATGTTGATTGCATTGTCCCTGAACATTCCAGAAAGTCCCATTTGAGAACCATGACTTTGCAAAAGACATGGAATTTACACTCTTTTCAAGAAGAATCAAATTGATGAAGAATATTCTCTTATTGACATGATGACATTCATTTGAATAGGAAGTCCTTTGAGTTAGTCCTTTAGTACAAATAATTAATTGAATTAATTCATAGGATAGGGAGTACTAGTGGGCAGTTATCTGAGTACAGAATGGAGTATGAGAAATAGAAGGGGCTATTGAAAAGTCATGTGGACACAAAATGGACCCCAAGTTGATTCCTTGATACAAACAAAAACCCCAAAATCTTTTTAACATAATTTTTTCAGGTAAAACTGTATGGAATCAAATTAAACAACAACAGGAACAGAAACAAAGGATTTTCAATCAAAGAATAATCAAAGAAACAAAATTTCAGGTTAACCAAGGACAATGTAGAGCTATATACTAGGAATAAACAAGCATATTATTACCAAATGATAATAATAATAATAATGATAATGATAATGATAACAATAATAATATTTGTAACAAAGATAAGCATATAAAACACAAAAATATGTGCCAATAATACCAAAATATAAACCCAGCAATATAAGAAGGATTGGCAGAGAAGATATCTCTCAGAAAATGTACAAATAAAAAAAGAAAAATGAAGCAGGTTAATTCATTAACTATCAGGGATACGAGCTGACTAGCTTGTGTTGCACTGGCATTAATCCAATATTGAAAAACCTAGAGATTATGTGCATTTGGTAGAACCTCTAAGAAGTAGTTATAAGAAGGCATGGATGAGGATGACACAGGGATTAGGTGGACCCTAGTCAGCACTGTTGTAACTTGTATGTCACTGATGAATCAGGGCAGTACCTATGAGATTATGCTTTGGTCTAGTGCAAAGCCAAGCATAAGCAGATTCCCAAAAGAATGCTACTGTGAAGTGTTTTTAAGCTTTAGATTACACAGTAATATTGAACACTCCATTTATTCCATTACAAATCAAGATTCAGTGCAATATTCACAATTAAATATTCTCAATATTACATCTTATTACAAAACGTCACAATATTTAGAACAAGGAACAAAAGAAGAATCACCTGGTTTCCCCAAGGGGGAAACCCTTCTCACTTAAAGATTCAATCAACAATTCACAATATACCAATCTTCTACTCATGGGGCAACCATTAACTTAATCTGTCACTCATCTAGCAGTCAGCTAGATTCCCAATTACTAAATATCGTTAGTTCCTAATACAGTGATTAGAAAACCACACAAACTTTCTACCGCTTGATTTCCAGTAAACCTCAGTTTAGTCCAAGGGGAGGCCTTTCCTTCATCTTGACTCTGGGAGGTCTTGCTGATTCCCTGGATCCCCTTCCATGGTTCCAGCTCCCTCCTGAATCTGCCAGTCACCTGGATTCAGAAGCAGACAGCTGTCAGTTTCTTGTCCAGTCCTCAGAGATAGACAGCTCCCAGGTCCTTGTCCAGTCCTTAGGGTAATCCTTGGAACACACTGAAGTTCACAGGGTTCAGCACATCTCAAACCCTTCCCCATTTCTCTTGCCTGGAACTCAAGGATCAGCCAGGCCATGAATAAACGAAGTCTTATCCTGTTCATGTTTCAGTCAGCTTCCAGATGCTGGGAGAGGAACTCTTTCTCTTTTCCTCTCTCTCTCTCTGTCTCTCTCTGTCTCTCTGTCTCTGTCTCTGTCTCTGTCTCTCTCTCTCTCTCTCTCTCTCTCTCTCTCTCTCTCTCTCTCTCTCTCTCTCTCTCTTCATTTTCCGTGAATCTTGCTTCACTGAGGAGCCAATTCAATTCTCTCTCCCTGTAAACCAGAATTCTTCTTTATATACAGCACTGGCCTCCCGTCTCAGCCAATAGCCTTCATCCAAGTCAAGGGGAATTCATACCTTCTTAACAATGGACAGAGTTCACACCATCCATATTTAGCCCTAAGTTCCTAGGTACTACTTAGCCCTAAGTTATTAAGTGCTAAGTATCTGATAAACAGATTACTATTACTTCTGGTTACATTATAAATATCAAATATGCCCAATTAGATTTTTTCAGACAGTAGAAGATATTTTAATCATGCCAGATATAGAAATTTCTGGTTGACTCCACTGATGATGATAATACTATAAAATTATAAACCAACCATGTTTGATAACTTGTCTGTCTTTCTCTCTGTTTGTCTCTCATTGACTCTCTCCAACTCTCTTTATATCTCCGTCTTTCTGTCTTGCTCTCTTCCTCTCTCTCTCTGTCTTTCTCTGTCTATGTCTCTCTGGTTCTCTTTTTCATTCAGTTTCTGTCTGCCTGTCTTTGTCACTCTTTATCCATATCTCTCTCTGTTTTTCTGTCTCTATTTTTGTCTGTCTGTCTCTGTCTCTGTTTATCTGCCTTTGTCTCTCCCTTTCACACACACACACACACACACACACAGAGTATGCCTGTGTACAACCATATACGTTATTGAATCTGGGTCTGTGATTTCATTAATAAAGGGGATCTCCAGGAAAGAATTCCCCTTTCCAGAGCAGATTGTTACCTGCTCAATAACTTAGAGTTGTTTGCATCCATGAGAATATTGAATAATTTACCCAGAGTCAAACATGTATATGTCAGATGCAGGTTCTCCTGATTCCAAAGTTAGCTAGTCCCCTCATCTAGGGTGCACACTGACAGCCAGCCTGCAAGAGTGGGAGAAAAAGAGTACAAGAACTATAGTGAGACAAAAAGAAATGGGAAAGAGAATTTTTCCATGATCCAGATTCACATGGTATGTTACTGAATAGTTGCCTTATGTCTGGGTTTGCACAGAAAGCTGAGCACTTCAGAATCAATGCCTTCAAACTGTGGTACTGGTGAAGACTTTTGAGAGCCCCTTGGACAGTAAGGAGGCCAAAATCAATGCATACTTAGAGAAATTAATTCAGTTTATTCACTAGAAGGTCAAATACTGAAACTGAAGGTGAAATGCATTTTCTGCACAGTGAGAAGAAACAATTCATTATAAAAGACCCTGATAGTGAGAAAGATTGAAGGCAAAAGGAGAAAGGGACAGAAGAGGATGAGATTGTTATGTCATAGGAACAAGAGACATCAGGAGACACTGGAAGACAGCAGAGGTGGGTGTGTTATCATTCAGAAAGCAATTAAAAGTCAGTCATGACTGAATGACAGAACAACAAAGACATCTAATATGACTGGTGAGAAACAGAGAAAACTGTAAAGTAGATAAATTTGTTACCACCCACTTTACTGGCTTCTTAGTCACCTGTTTTCCACCTATCCTGAATCTCTCACTATACATACTTATTTTTCTTCTTACTTTATCAAAACCTGTTCCTAGGAAATATTCTTAAACTTATTGGAAAACAATAAATGATTGATATCTTAAAATCTGAGCCCCCTCATGGTCATTTTCCATTTTTACATTAATTTGCTTATAAGTTAAGGAATGCAGGATTTTCAGGCATCATTAAATAAAGAAGAGAATTTATGCAGCATTATCCTCCTGGTGCCCTTGGAATGAAACTTGGGAGAGGAGAGCCTGTTCCAGATTTGCTCTTTAAGGGTATACATTAAGCACTGGGGTCAAATTTAGATTGCAATCAAGATAGTGTTACTGACAGGCTGCACCAGGGTAAATTCAGTGTATAGACAGAAACTGAATAATGTAGGCCTCTTGAGAAATAATTTTTTCTAGCATAAACAAGTTTGTTAATGAATCCAGAAAAAAAACATTTCGATTGCACTTTAATTTTTAGAAAAAAATGGTGAAACATATGTATATCATTCCTGAATTCAATATATGTTTACTTAAGTTTTTGAATTTAAATGTTTTACAAACTTGCATGTTCTTAATAAATGTTCTTTGATTTGAATTTCATTATTCTGGCAAAAGGCCCATAATTCCATTTTCTTTGCATTTGTCAGATTATCGCTCATTAAAATGTTCTGTCCTTGATTTGTTGACAAATTATACAAAGGCATTATAGGTATATAGAGAAATGCTAGTGGGGTGAGAGAACTTCATTGACACCTATGCTAAGACTTAGAAAAATGAATTTCATATGAAAGAAAATCTATTGAACTATACATATGGATTGAGTACTTTTCATGGATATAATACTATAAATGTCATATGAAAAAATAATTTTTAATTCTAATGAAGTTAGTTAACAGAATCCTTGAATCTCAGGTTTGGAAGAAACCTTAGAGGCTATCTTTTTCATGTATACTTGAACAAGAATTATTTCTATGTCATAACAGGTAGTCATTCTAGTTTTGCTTGAAGGTCTTTTAGGGGAGTAACCTAATATAAAGAATATAAAGAAGAACTATGCAGGTAATATCTTGACATTACTATGGTCATAACCACTGTGGTGTGGTTACTGATCTAGAGCCAGACATCTGGTTAAAAGTAAGGCTAGTGGAAGTGAATAGAATTGTAGTTAAGCTATTTGAAGTCCTAAACGATGATGCCCTTAAAGTGCTGCACTCAATATGTTAGCAAATCTGGAAACCCAAACAGTGGCCACTGGATTAGAAAATATTGTTTATTTTCCAATTCTAAAGAAGGGTAATTCCAAATAATGTTTAAATTATCAAACAAATGTGCTCATTTCACACTTCAACAAGGTTATGCTTAAGATTCTGAAAGCTAGGCTTCAGAAATATGTGGACATAGAATTACCAGAAGTGCAGGCTGGTTTTCAAAGAGGCAGGGGAACTCAAGACCCAGTTTCTAGCATTGTTAGATTATGGATAAAGCAAGGGAATTCCAGGAAAGAAAGACCAAAAACAAAAGATTATTCCTCTACTGCATTGACAGCACTAAAGCCTTTGACTTTGGGGATCACAAGGAAATGTGACAAATCCTCAAAGAGATGGGGGTTCCAGATCATCTTGCTTGAATTCTGAGGAACCTGTTTGTCGGTCAAAAAGCAACAATTAGAATTTAACATGGAACATCTGATTGGCTTAAGATTGGAAAAACAAGTATGACAAGGCTGTATATTGTCACCTTACTTATTTAACTTTGAAACAGAATACATAATGAGAAATGCCAGGCTAGACTAGCCAAAAACTGGAATTAAGGTTTCTGGGAGAAATATCAACAAACTAAGCTATATAGACTATGGCATTCTGCTGGCAGAAAGTGAAAAAGAATTAAGAAGCCTCAGGGTGGAACTAAGATGGCAGAAAGGAAGCAGTAACTTTTCAAAGCTCATCCAAGATTTCTATTGCTAAACGCTAAAAAATGAATTTGAACAGATTTTAGAGTGACAGAACCCATTGGCAGATGGAGCATGGCAGATTCTCAGCCCAGGAAAGTGGCTACTCAGGCTTGGGCATGGGGAATGTGGAGCACCCAGGGGCTACACCAGAATGGATCTGAGAACAGACTGCAGTTGAGTGAGGAGGCGGCCCAGTCAACGAGTGGACTCACCCTTCCCAAGTGCAACTTGTGCCCGTCTCACCACAGGGCAGAGTATAGTTAGAGCTAGGTAAGAGATAATTCAGGGCCCACAGGAGGGACAGAAGTTTGTCCTAGGGCTACCATCCCACAGAATGGATGTTTAAAAATTACATACTTGAACTTCCAAGAGTCAAGATGGAAGAATAAGACCTAGCTGCTCTGATCACCCCTACTTGACCCAGAAAACTCGGAGATAAAAGTCCTACACAGAGGAAAATCCTGAATTAGTGGAAACAGCCTCAAGCTTGGGAGTCACTGAGGAAGGGGGAAGTGAGGCAGTACAGAGTCTAAGCCAAAGAGGGTGCAGCCAGCAAGCACTAATAACAAAAGACCAGATGTGCTTTAGCACCACCTGGCCCATCACCAGACTGTAGCCCTGCCTTGCCACTGGCCTCCAGCTACTGAGCCTGCCTGAGCTGTAGCCCAGAGACACAGAAGTGGAAACCTGAAGGAGCCAGATCACCTCACTCCCATAGGTCACTCTGTAAACCTCAGGGTAACTCTGGGGAAACACTGAAAGTCCTGGCCTTGGCCTCAGTCTACACACTCAGAGGCTACAGGTCACGAAGTTAATAGAGAAACTCCTACCTTCCAGCCTGAGAAGCTCAATAATTCTGCACTCCAGAAGCAGATATCCACTCCATAAATCCAAGTCGTAGGCACCCACAATTGGGAAGAAGGAAACAAAAAGGGCTAGGACCATCAAATCTTTTTATAGCGAGCAAGAACAGCCAAATTCAGAAGGCAACATGGACACTAAACTAATGCTGGAGACCACAGAAGGAAATGTGAATTGGTTTCAATTCCCAAAAAAGCATTCTTGGAGGACCTCAAGAGTGATATTAAAAATGAAATTAGAGAGGTAGGAGATAAATTTAAATCTACAGATAAATTTAAACCAAATTGGAAAAAAAAATATTACCGAAACAAATAAATCTTTGAAAAGTAAAACTGTAGAACTTAGAAGGGAGGTCCAAAAATATAACTGGAGAAAATACCTCCTTAAAAATAAAAAGAGCACATATGGAAAAGGAGCTTCAAAACTAATTGAGGAAAATAATTCACTAAAAATTAGAATCAGTCAAATTGAAACTAAGGACTCTATGATGCAGCAAGAGTCAGTCAAAGAAAACATAAAGATTGAAAAAATAGAAGAAAAGTGCAAAATATCTCACTGGAAAAACAACTGACCTATAAAACAGATCCAGGAGAGATAACCTAAGAATTATTGGCCTACCAAAAAAAACATGATGAAAAAAGCAGATTGGACAGCATTGTCCAAGAGATTGTCAAAAAACTGTACCGAAGTCATAGAATCAGAAGGTAAAATAGTTTTTGAAAGAATTCACCAATCTCTTCACAAAAGAGATCCCAAATTAAAACTCCAAGAAATATAGTTGCTAAATTCCAGAGCTACAAGGCCAAGGAAAAAATACTGCATGCAGCGAAAAAGGAACAATTCAAATATTGTGCAACTACAGTCAGGATTACACAGGACTTATAAGCTTCTTCATTAAAAGATTGGAGGGATTGGAATTTGATATTTCTTAAAGCAAAAGAGCTAGGACTGCAACCAAGGATCAACTACCCGGCAAGACTGAGCATAATCTTTCAGGCAAGAAGATGGTCATTTAATGAAATAAAGGACTTCCAGACTTTCCTGATGAAAAAGCCAGAGATCAATGGAAAATTCAATCTCCACTTATGAGACTCAAGAAAGACATAAAAAGATAAACAAGGAAAACACACTCATACATAAACATAAACACAGATGCACATACATCAATATAACATGGGACTCAATGAAAGCAAACTGTTTACATCCCTATATGAGAAGTTGATACCATCAATATTTAAATCTGTATAAGTATTGTCACATTCAAAAAGGATGTACATAGATAATTGAAGTAACTGGGAATATTTGGTGTTGAGAAGAGAAAATTGTGGTAGATGGGACAAGATATCTGTCCTTAATTATTTGAAAATCTGTCTTATGAAGGAAGGATGAGACTTGTTCTTGGTCCCAGAAAAAGGATCTTGGCCACTTTGTTTATGTTGTCGTGAATTCTTTTGACAATCAGCTAAAGCCTGTGGGCACCTTCTCAGAATAAAACACAAAGGAAATATATTTTTAAAAAATAGTTTTCCAAAAGAGCAGCTATATGGTGCAGTGGATGGAGCATGGGCTGGGAGTCAGGATGACTCATCTTCACAAATTCAAATCCAGTCTAAAACACATCATAGCTATACAAGTCTGGGCTAGTCACTTAAACGTGTTTGTCCTAATTTCCTCATTTGTAAAATGAGCTGGAGAAGGGAATGGTAAAACATGGAAATATCTTTGGTAAATGGTAAAACATGGCAATATCCAAATGGGATCATGGGAAATCAGACATAATTGAAATGACACAACAGTAGTTATCAAAATATTTTATTAAAAAATTCATGGATCCCTGAGACCCTTTATTCCAGGAGATGGAACTTGGAGCACAAGTAAAAGTTAATTAGTGAAAAATATTGAGCTTTGCATGAGGAAACACATTAACTTTTTAATGATGGCATTCCTATAGTGAAACAGGTAATCTTAGGAGGTAGAGCATGCTCATTCATGGGAAGTCTCTAAGCAAAGGCTAGATGACCATTCAGACATCTCATGTCTGAATTTTTTTTGATTCTCTTAAAATCCATTATTAACAAAGACATGACTTAATTGTTGCTATAGTCTTAAAAATCCTCTTTCTGTCTGTGATTAATGTACAGCTGATGTATCCCGCCTTTGGTGGTACTGTAAAGACAAGAAGGATTTCTTAGATTATATAAATCTTAATTTATCTGGCCCAGGTACCTCACCACCAGCTGTACTTGTTCCACAGTTTGGTTGGAAATTGATGATGTAAGCCTTTCTGAGCATTTCATTTGGAAAACTTTAAGGTGTATGCAGATGAAACATTACATCACTCCAAGTAGATATATATATTTTTTAAATTTTCTTTTCATCTACCTCTTAGAATTTCCCTTCCTCTGCTGTGGAATGTAATTAATTCATATTAATAACAGTAGCATCAAAGAACATTGAGTCTTTGATGTTTATCTAGATTATTAGAACTGTGTTTACTTATTGTTCAGGAAACAAAATTTAGTAGTATTTTAGGTCAATTCAATAAGTTGAAGATATTTCTTGGAAACTACTGAACTTCCTTTAAAATTTTTAACCTTTTCTTTTATTGGCAAAGACCTAATATTTATTTTCTTTTTTGTGGTTAGGACTACAGGGTTAACATCTTCCTGAGACAGAAATGGAATGATCCTCGACTGAAGCTTCCTAATGATTTTAGGGGTTCAGATGCCCTGACTGTTGATCCCACCATGTTCAAGTGTCTATGGAAACCTGACCTATTTTTTGCCAATGAAAAGAGTGCTAATTTTCATGATGTTACACAGGAAAATATCCTCCTCTTTATTTTTCGTGATGGAGATGTCTTAGTTAGTATGAGGTAAACTTTCATATTATCATATTCTTTTAAAATCATTGGTTCACTTGAGAAATAGTCAATGGTATCTAAACGCTGTGTTTTTATTTTCAGATTATCTATTACTCTCTCCTGCCCTTTGGACTTGACTTTATTTCCTATGGATACGCAACGTTGCAAGATGCAATTGGAAAGCTGTATGTACATTATATTACAAGTGATTTGTGTTCATTTAAACAGACCTAAAATGAATATGTTTCATATATCCCCAGAATCATAGAGAATGATTATAAAAATGAATGTTATTAATTTTAAACCTTTCATTAATTTTCTTTTGTTTAGGACATATTCATTCTATTTCACTCATCAACAGACACTCATTTATTAATGCATAGACAGCTTTATTATCCTGTTGTATACTTTAATACTACTGAAGCAGAAACAGATTTTTAGCTAATTTCTAAGTATGGCATTGCCATAGCAGTGGAGAAGAAAGGAAAACAACTTATGTCATCTCAGAAGGTTGTTTAATTAGCATTTTTATTCCTTAGCTAAAGGGATAGCCTGACATAGTAAATTGAGAGATTGTCTTGAAGCCAGGAAAGTCAGGGTTCAAGTACATATGTCTCTAATATATGTTCACTATGATACAGTAAACAAACCTTTTTACCTCAAAGTACTGTCCTGGCAACCCTCTTAACCTGTAAATGCAGAGAAGCTGCTGATCAGTGATGGCTAAAAGAATTTCCTCACCTAGGAGTTCCTATATATATAAAATGCTAAATACTCATACTAAATGAAATTACAGGTCTGTTCCTTTCTATATTATTTAAATAGCAAACACCAGATGAAAATTATTTGAATTTGGAATAGCTGTGTTATTGGATACAATTGGGAAATTAGATGTGATGTGGGAAATTGTAATGTGAAAACAACAACAAAATAGAATTAGTCCTATTAATTAGTCCCATTGTATTTATCAATGATACTTGTCTTTGAAGGTGCTAAATATTTAATCAAACAAAAAGTGGTACAAGTCACTACATCACTTCCAGGAATACACTAGGGGTTGATGATTCTTTTTCTGCAGGATATAAAGCATTCTGTTCAATATCACACATATCTTCAGTAGACAACATACTTTACAGACTGTGGTTCAGTTATTATTCAATTTTTTCTTTTTAATACGCTGAAATATATTTTAAATTTGAGGAGTGATTTTTTTTCTTACTTTGGAGAACTTCACCCTGCTATAAGAGAAAAAATTTGCATATGTTTCCAAGACTTTGCATTCAGTATTTGATCCTATTCCCAGATACACCCAAGGGTAGCCTTGAGTAATCTGTATGTTTGAGAGATGAAGAATAGAGTCTTTACACTGTATGCTCTAAGATTATACAGCACTCTTGCATTATGTCATCATTGGATATCTTCACCATCTGTGCTTTAAAATCCTCAAATCATGCTGTTATTAAACAAAATATTCAGAATATGCCCATTTTACTGCATTGTTTTTGTTGTATTGTGGTAGTTATCCCCATGGAAATGGCTTAGTTATGGGTTTTTCAATAAGTGAATATTTCAGGACTTGAGCCAGATGATCAATTGACAACTGCTACCTTGAGTTTCCAGGTAGCAAACTGTAATAAGCATTTGTTCCATTCATACCTTCTAAGCAGTTACATTTGAATCTTCCCCCCAGATCTATCTTCTATAAGTTTATTGGTGACAGTAACATTTCAAAGAATATTTGAACTCAGTCATGAAATTTCAATGATATAAGGCCATTTGTTTACTGCATTCATGAAGTAAAGACACTAATTATATGCCATAATGAAGCATAACTCTTTTTTAACCTTAATGATTCTCCACTTGAGCTATGCCACTTAACACGAGGAAAGACTTAGTATAATTATTCCTTAGCTGCCATGCTTATCTATATGGATACAGGAGAGCAATAAAGACAAACAAAGTTCTGAGCAGTTAAAAAGACATTCCTGGAGCCCTAAGGGGAGTGATAACAACAGGATGCTGATTGTCTTGACTTTCTGCTTTTCTTGAATACATATCTTTTAAGAGGTTGGGGCTTTTTCATTTTTTATGTAATAAATTTTATTTGTTTCTTGTTTACATCATTCACTTTCATGAGATTTTTGAATTACAAATTTTCTCCCAATCTTTCCCCTACCCCAACCCCAAAACAGCTATCCCACTGTAGAGCCCCTCCCCTGGTCTGCTCGCTAACTTTCTAGCAGGGCAGGACGGGTAGTCCCTACCCCAGCCCCTGTATATCATAATTCTTAGTTGCAGGTGTAGCAGAGCTTTAAATTCTAGATTCTTCCAATTCCTCCCTTGTCACCCACCACCGCTGGAGGGACAACCAATTCAATACAGGTTGTGTAGGTGTGATTATACAGGACATCTTCATAGTGGACATATTGTGACAGTGATCATATGTCCCTCCTTCATATCCCTCCCCCCACCTTGTTCTGTTCTCTACTCTGTCCCTGTCCTTTTATTGAAGTGTGAGCATCCAGCATCTCTCCCCTAGACCCTGCCCTCCCCTCCATCATCCCACCTTTCACCCCATGCCCCCTACTCTCTTGTGTGGTGTGATGCCCAGTTCATGCCATTTCTTCCCTTAATCTGATTCAATGAGAGTAAATGAAAGTAAAGTTGTAACAGTTATCCCTTGCCTCTTCCCAATGGGATGATTAACCCCATTTTGTCTCTCCCTGTCTCCTCTCATTCTAGTCCTCTCCCACCTCAGAATTTGCCTTTTAAAGTATCATCCCTTCATATTCAATTGATCCTATGCCCTCTAAATACCCATATATACACATACTCAGATATGTATTCATATGCATATTTAGCCTCCTATATAGACATATGTGTAAGTATACATATATAACCATTTGTATTCCCTACATCTATGCTCATACTAAGAAAAGTTTCATAAGTTACTATTATCGTTTTTCCATATTGGCATGTAAATAATTCAAATTTGCTAAGCTCCATATTATTTCTTTCCCATGTTTACCTTCTCATGCTTCTTGGGCTTGATTGTCAAATTCTTTGTTCATTTCTGGTTTTTTACAGCAAGAATGGTTGAAAGTCCTCCACCTCATTGAATGACCATATTTTCCTTTGGAATAATATGCTCAATTTTGCTGGGTAGTTGATTCTTGGTTTTAATCCCAGGTCCCTTAATCTTCAAAATATCATATTCCAGGTCCTTCAATCCCTCAGTGTAGAAGCTGCCAGATCTTGGGTTATCCTGATAGTGCTTCTGCAGTATTCAAATGGTTTTCTCTTGGAAGCCTGTAATATTTTCTTCTTTAACTAGGTGTTCTGGAACCCAGCAATAACATTTCTTGGAGTTTTCTTTTGGGGATCTTTTTGAAGAGGTATTTGGTGAATTCTTTCAACTTCTATTTTGCCCTCTGACTCTAAAACATCTGGGCAATTTTCTTTGAGGATTTCTTGAAGGATGCTTTCCAAGTTCTTTTTCTGGTCATGGCTTTCAGGTAGACCAATGATTTTCAAATTGTCTCTCCTGGA
>CM053601.1:88565693-88593158 GCA_028646575.1 Pseudocheirus occidentalis
TTTTTTCATTTCTGTGTAACTGTTCAATAGTGTCTTGGTTTCTCATGAAGTCATTAGCTTCCACTTGCTCCACTCTAATTCTGAAGGAATTATTCTCTTCAGAATGCTTTTGAGATTCTCTTTCCATCTAGTAAACTTGACTTTTTAAGGCATTCTTCTCCTCATTGGCTTTCTGGGCCTCTTTTGCCATTTGAGTTAATCTATTTTTAATGTGTTTTTTTTCTTCAGTCAGTTTGTTGACTCTCTTTTCATGATTTTCTTGCATCATTCTCATTTCTCTTCCCAATTATTCCTCCACTTCTCTTATTTGTTTTTCAAAATCCTTTTTCTGATTACCTATAGCTTCTAAGCATTCTTCAAGCGTCTTGTAAGCATTGGGTGTGGGAGTTCTGACTGTGTTGTCTTTCTCCCCTTCCATGCTTTGATCCTTTTTGTACACAAAAGAGGATTCTAGAGTTTTATTGCTATTATTATTTTGCTTCCTTTTCCTCATGTTGACCAGTCAATTAATTGGTTGCTTTTTTAGCTTTGTGAATCTCTGCTTCCAGGGGGAAAAGCTCTATTCCAAATTGCTGGGGTTTTCCCAGCTGCTGGAACTATTAGGGGTTGTTGCAGCTCCCCCCCCCCCCCAGCTTTGGCTTCCTGGAAGCATTCTCCAGGACCACCACCCAAGACCACGATACATATCCAGGCCGCTCAATGCAAGAGCACTTGGCCCTGATCAATTGACTCAGCCCCCTGTGGGATCTGTAGGCCAGGGGCTCTGAAGCAGTTCCTGCCCTGCCCCCACTGCTTCCTTGCCCTTGGGGTAGATTGGTGGAACTGCTTTTCCTCCCCCAAATTTAGCTTGAAAGCTTCACTCACTTTCACTGACCTCTAATCCTGGCTTAGTAGATGTGAAGATTGCTCCAGGTGCTTTAGATCTTCTTTGAAGTAGACTCATGCTGTGGCTTGGGAGGCTCATCTCCTCCTGGCTGCCCTGGAGCCTGGCCTCATGGCAGTTTCAGGATTGGCTGATCTCGGCTCCCGGCCTGCAGGCCTGCATGATTAGCCCCTCCTGCCGAGCTGCCTTTCTCTAATTCATATTTTTCACACCTTGGTAGATGTGGAGATGCTGGAGGCTGTGGATCTTCTCTCTTGTAGATTGGCTGTGGCGTGACTCGGCACAACTCAGCTCCTCCTGACTGCCCTGTGGCCTGGCCACATTTTGATTTCAGGCTGCTATGATGATCCCCTGCTGCCAAGCTGCCTTCCATGAGAGATGTGTTTTCTGTATTTTTGTGAGTTTGAGAGTCCTAGACTTTGTCCAGAGTCATATTTTATGGGTGTTTAGGGTGGCTGTGTGCAAGCTGCGGAACCTGACTGCTTCTATGCCACCATCTTGGCTCTGCCCCCGGAAGAGGTGGCTTTTTCATTTATGCTTCTGTCAAATGGAAAGAGAAGCTCTTTCCATGTTATTTTTCAGCCTAGGCAAGTTGAATGTATTGAGTATCAATGCATATTGGAATGCTGAAAATAAAATGCCACTCATTCTCAATTTTTTCTAAAATATTAATATCTAAGACTATAAGTTACATATGAGTTGCAGATCTTTGTTGTTGTAGGGGATATCCACAATGAACATTTTTTTGCCCAGAATAAATCAACAGTTCTGAGCCCTGACATCTATGCACAACTAATATTATAGCAATGTTCAAATTAACTGGGAGAAAGTAAAATGTGAATGTATAGTAAACTTTATATACCAGTGACAAGATTTTAATGACCAATCTGTCCTCACATTGCAGAAGTCGGTATTATTTTTTTGGCAAATTTTTTTGGCAGTTATAATTTTAAAAATCACTTTTTATCCCATTACAAATAAAGTGTATCTGTCATAGTTAATTTCCCCAAATATAGCCTTGATGAGAGAATCCAAATTTTTAATGAATTTTAAATAAGGTGAGTTGCTGAGCCTTTTTTTACTTTAATTTTTTAAATTCAATTAGTAAGCACCTGTCTTCTCTCCCTGTATATCCTTTCCCCTGTTTTTTTTGTTACTCCTTTTAAAATCATCATAACATAATAGAGATTTTCCCAGACTCAGCATCTTATTTGACTGTCTCCTTTGTTATCTTGGGCTGCAGTTTCTCCTTCAATTTCCCGATGATGACTTGGTCTACTTTTCTTCTTTCACTGTTGTTGGAGAGCTTTTGGGAGGAGCTGTTCTCCTCCTAGTTTGTCTGTCATAGTCCCTTCTCAAACCTTTAAAGACTGTTAATCTCCATCTCTTAGAAAAATGTGTAATCCTTCATGCTCTATACTATGATGGAAGAGCTTTTTTAAAGCATCCCATGTCTATTTAGGGATATGTGTAATTCTAGAATAATTCTGTTCTTCATATACAAATATATTTCTAAGATTTAATCATTCTCTATGTGGATATCACCTACCTAAATACCATCTACTGACAAAAATTTGATGTTGGGAGGGAGGACAGTTGTTTTACTAAGGAACATGCCTAGATATTATAGGGCCATCTGGAATGCTTGCAACAGTTTGTTTATAGTTTTAAATGAAAGAGTGAGTTTCTGCATTGAAAATTACACTTTTCCAATCTTCAGAACTCCGTTCTTTGTTTTGTCTTGCCCATTATTTTTTATTGTTATTATTATCAATAATGTATTTTTACCATTATTGTTATGTCCCCTGTCCCTCCTTCCCTCCCTCCCTCCCTCCCTCCCTCCCTCTCTCTCTCTCTCTCCCTCCCTCTCTCTCTCTCTCTCTCTCTCTCTCTCTCTCTCTCTCACCATTCTTCCAACATTAGGTAACCTTTGCTTCACTACACAGGAATCAATAACAAACTGTTTCATTGCTAAATCCCTCTGTAGGTGTTTGGTTGTTTTTTAAATATCACTTTGACTCTTTTGTGACAATTAGTTGCCAGTGCTTGGTGGTATTTTTTATTTTTAATCATGCTTTTCTTTGTTATTTGGCATGACAGATTCTGTTTTATCGTGGGCTTGAATTATTCTCAGAATTTTTGACCTCTTCACATCAACAGCCACTTCAATATCCCTAGTGGTTATTGAAACATGACTGTTAAGAGAGACAATTTTCATGATATTCCTTAGAATAACACTTCTTTAAAATACGCAGTTAAAACACAGAATAAGGGAGCAGTGCAACACATGTATATGGCATGAAATCCAGCACTCAAATGATAGAGAACAAACTAAATGTAGCAAATCTAGGTCATACGTACTTTCATCTCGTCAAGGTTAGATATTTTGGGGCACTTTAGTATCAGGAGAAGTACATGCATAACCATTGCTGTCATAAATATAAACCATATAAAAGTACTATTTGCCCCTGAGGAGTTCACATACCATTTTAATAACTTATTGTATATTAATGCACTTTTTAATCTCTAGCTTTCTGGTACAAGTCTAGCTTTCTGGTACAGGACTCTGCAAACTCTGGTCTGTCATTCTATCTATATACTTTTCCTCTGCATTTTCTGAGACGGTTCTAAATCTTTGGTGGGAAAGAGCCCCTATTTAGATCCTATAAGCAATTCTTTGAAACTTAGGACCAGAAATTTTGAAATTTAGTGGAAAATTTGATGTTTTCTAGAACCACTTGTTACAGTAAACTGTCTATGAAATTTTACTCAGTACGTCCATTCCTTTTTTAAAAGAATTCTATTATGTACACTCTAGATGGCATTAAAATATTGTTATTTTTGTAAAGGTGGGGTTGTATCTTTGAAAAAATATTTATGGATTCATTCTTTTTTTTTCTAAAGAGAGGTTTTCATCTTTTATTTTAGCAATAAACTCTATAAAAGTGGAAATTTTGCTTTCTTATGTCTGTGAAACTTCAAGTAAATCTTATCTGGGTTATCCCACATTTAGAATCATATTCTTGCCATTGGTGATCACAATCATTAGTCATCTTTAAATACAAAAGACAACTCTGAATTTGCCTTTCTCAGAAGCTTGAACTGCAGTACATGGGTAGAAAAGGGTAATTACAGTAGATACAGTAACAGCAAAATATATAATAGTTCAAATTAGCTAAGCATCCTTCCTTTTTACATGGTTTATACACTGATATTTTATGACCTCTCTTTTATCTAGTATGTACATTAGCTAGTATGAGTCTTGCCTAAGATCCATGTAACACTAATGCTGATCTGGGAACAATAAAAACGCTGCATTATAATAATTATCCAGGATATAAAAAGAGTAGATTGTATGATTACTTTTACAGACTTTATGACACAGTTATGGGCCTAGAGTTATTTAGTGTTATCAAAGAATTTAGATGTAGCAAAATTCTGTAGAAATCATTCAGTATATCCTTTGCTTACTTCCTCCTTTAAAGTAGAGCAAAATCAGTCTTAGAGAGATTATATGTGACTTCATCAAATTCTCATAGTTAGTGACAGAGCTGGACCCTGAAAACAGTTATTATGCTTTTGAGTAATAGACTCTCCAGTATACCATCTGTTAGCCACAACATATGCCTACCTGTTCTTTTAAGAGTGAGTTGCTCACAAAAAGTATAATGATGTTATTTTATAACCTTTGCTATGTCAAAATTTCAAATAAGAGGAAAAAATTACAGATATTTTGTTTATGATATTCAAAAATACATTTTTGTCTGATGTATATAATTTAAACGAACTTTTTGTTTCTGTTTTTCATAAAGTTGGATATACAACGGATGATTTGCGATTCATCTGGCAATCAGGGGATCCTGTGCAGTTAGAGAAAATAGCTTTGCCACAGTTTGATATTAAAAAGGAAGATATTGAATATGGTAACTGTACAAAATACTACAAAGGCACTGGTAAGTAATCTTTAGGATAAAAAACAATAATCTGTATCAGATAACATTCTTCAACTTGGTCGTAATACCAATAAATGACTAAGTGTAGAATAAAAGAATTATGCAAAAAAGAAATTTGAAATAGCTATAAACAGGTATTGTTCTGATTTTTTCGAAAAAAACTATTCATGTTTACTAAGGTACCTTTATACTTTTAGTATCATGGCAGTTGCACTATTGATTTTGACCTATCTTGTATCTTTGACATTTCTGGATCTGAAAGCTTTAGTAGAATTTAAAATTTTATATGCTGAAAATGTAGACTACTCCACCCTGAGTAAATTGCTTTCTCCAATAAAACTAAGAAATATCATTTCTGATAAGATCTCACTGTGTAGCAAAACAGTATTGAAAATTACAATGTTATTGAAATTGTTTCAACCCATAAAAATTAAAACAATTACTTTTTTCCAGCTTCAAGATGATGCGTGATGTATACTTTATTTGGGGGAAAATGGTCTGCTATATCCAGTTTTTGTTTGTTTTAGTTACAACAAAGAGTGATGCTATGCATATCTTAGTATTTATGAAACATTTGAGCATGGATAGGAGGAATGGGTTAAATGGTATTAATTTGTTTATTGAACTCTCTCAACTAATCCATATTGATGTCCTAATAAAAGTAATTTATAAATATGAAATATGAGAACCTATTCTAAGCTATTTGAACATAAAAATCAAATTAGGATGAGGAAATATTCCATTTTTTCCGGAGGTATTGCTTTATTCTCAAATGAATTTTCAATCTAAATTTTAATCTAAATATTCATCAACAATGTATTAGCGTACTTTTCCCCCTAAAGCTCTTATAATATTTGCTATTTTCAATTTTTTATCGTATTTTTCACTTTTATAGGCATGAGGTGGAGCTTCAGAGTTTTTTAATTTGCATTTTATTGTTATGTGTGATTTGTAGCACTGATTTATATAATTATTAAATTTTTATTTCTTCTTTTTGAATCATCTTATTTATTTACTTTGACTGTAATAACTCTTGGCTTTAAATATATTTATCATAAATTCCCAATAAATACTGGACACCAGACCTTTATCAGATATTTCATGCAATATTTTTACCCGCTTATTTTCTCTTCTTGTTTTAGTTACTTTGATTTTATTTCCCCAAAAGTTTCACATTTTTAAAATAAAAATAACAATAGTGTTATTTATACATTTATACAGAACTTAACAATATAACTTTATAATGATCATCTCATTTGACCTTCAAAACAACCCTGAGAAGTAGGATTTGTTTTAATCCCCATTTAATAGATGAGGAAACTGAGACAAGCAGAGGTTAAATGACTTGGCCAGGATTATACAGTTAGTGATTGTTAGTAATAATAAAAATTAAAATTGTTTGTAATTACACAGTTAGTAATTGTCTGCAGCGAATTTAAACTCAGGTCTTCCTGACTTCAGTCCGGGAGTGTTTATCCTCTATGCCACCTCGCTGTCACATTTGTCTCTTGAAAAATCATTGTGCTTATTTTTTATAACTTTTGTACTCTCCCTTGAGCTTTATTTGGTTATAAGTCCTGAGTCCTTTCCTTACCACTTCACAAATAAATGGGGCTTCCTTATGTTCTCTTACTTTTGTTTTCTGTGTCTTTCCCCCCTCCTCAGATATGCTTATCTCTTGCAAGATAAACAATATAGTATTGTGTTCTTAAGTGTGATTACTAAAACTTTCATTTTAGCAATTGTATTGAGATGACATTTATAGAAGTTAAGAAACCTTGAAACTAATCGAAGTTAACTTGTCAGCCATTTCCATATCTGAGTATAAAACATTCACTGAAGAAATAATCCTAAATTTAAATTGAATGGAAGACCTAAAACTAAAGAAATTCTTTATAGTTTACAGACATTTTATGATTAAATATTCTTTTCTAAGAAATTGAAAATTAATTTTAAGAATTAATAAAAGATAATTGTTTACAAAAAGGTCATTTTCAACTTTTTAGAACATCATTTTTTTCTATCAAAAATAAATACCATCTTTCAATTCATATTATTTCTTTATAGATGACCTTTTGGTCATGGGCTAAAGATTTCAAATATTTGGTGATCTTTTATTACATATTTTGTACTCCTTCATCTTGAAGTTTGGATATTATAAGTGAATACTAATATTTAGGTCAGAAATAATGCTTTATCAATGTCATTAAGATCATCTTCAACAAAGGGCACCGAGCAATTGTCCACATGGACACATGGCGTTGGACAAAATGAAACAAGTACATATGGATATGCTGAGGTTACATTTGAAACTTCCCCTAGATGGTGTTTTTTTTCAAAATGTTGAATTAACTTCTTTCATGAGGACTCAGTCTGCACCTGGAAACAAAAGATAAAAAAAAGACATTTTATGTCATCCACCATTTTTTCTGTAATTTACTAAGTAAATCTGTAATGTATAGACACAATCTATGGTGAGTCAACTGATGTAAAATTCTATATGGAACCAAACCTAAAGGCATTAAACTTCACCCACTTTGTATTTCATTTAGACAGAAAGAAGAATCTCTTCCAATTTAAAAGATCTCAGAGGCATTTTTTTATTTTGGAGATGTCCTAATAAAAGTAATTCATAAATATGAAATATGAGAACCTATTCTAAGCTATTTGAACATAAAAATCAAATTAGGATGAGGAAATATTCCATTTTTTCCGGAGGTATTGCTTTATTCTCAAATGAATTTTCAACTCTTACTACACTGAGTTAGATCAATATTGAAACATAGAGCTGGTATACTTATCAAATCTTGGACAAATAATACATGTTAAAACTTGTCTTCAGAGGAAGCCATGTCAACTAAGATGGACAACTTTTTAGATAGTGAGCATGCCTTCTCAGGTTTTAGAGGAAGAATACTCATGAGTGATGGATTCATTTTCCCTCTAAATGATACCAATTCTATTCACTAATTATTTATTAAAATATCTGAAATCAGACTTATGTTTAAAGCCTTGAACTGGAAATTTACTGTAGATTTTTAATAAACATTTTATAAAGCCCTAACAACAATGGTTATTAAACTCAACTTTCCTTATCTGCAATGTCTATAAGTCGCTGAATATATCTTCTAATTCTCTCTCTCTCTCCCACACTCCTTTTTTTCTCTCCCTTTCTGTCTCTCTGTCTCTTTCTCCATCTCTGTTTCTCTATCTGTCTCTCTTTGTCTCTTTGTCTTCCTTCCCCCCCACCAAAAAAAATGGTATAAGTAATAGTAAAAAAGGTCCAATTCCAGGATCCAACATACATTTCCATTAAAGATTTATCAATGAAATCACTAAAATGCTCCTCTGTATGCTTTTCTGTGAAAGTCATCCAGGTACCCACCTGTAAGACTTCAGTGTGTAATGTGTCCTGTTCCAAAGATCTGGTTCAATCTGCCTCAAAACACAGATTTTTATCAAAATTGTCATTCAACTTCCATTACATGGAATGAAAAATAAGTTATTTCCACATAATCAACATCATACTTAATTGAGACAGTATCTGGAAAATCTGAATGCACTTGAAACAATGTCAGATTTGTTGGAGGAGCACAGCACTGTGACTTTCATATGTTTCATATATAAAATGTGTATACATAATTATCTTCAAAATAAAATTCCATAATAAAACAGAGTCAATTCAAAAATCTCATATAGGACATACTGGATCCCCTCTAAGTTTGAGTAATGGGAGTCCTAAAGCAATGATATATTTTGGAGATGTTCCACATGATTGACAATTACAAACATATGTAGTGGGTTTGTCCAAGGAAAAGAAAATCTGGGTGTGGCATTTTGTGTATACCAAGCTCTATAAAGAAAACCTCTTTATTTTCTTCTTCCTCACAGAATACAAAAGAAAAATTTAGAACAAAAACATTTCAACAACGAATGATGCCTGCTCCAATTCCAAGACTCTTAAAGCATTCTTAAACTTACTGATGGCCGCAACTATGATCTTAAGTGAAAAGAGGATACTGAGTAACACAAAAAGAATGAATCTTCAACTTAATTTGTTTCTCAGTACAAAATCCTATCAACATTAACTCTTAAGCATGATAAATAGAAGTTATTTAATCAAAATATATTCTAATATGCCAATATAGAAAAAAATGAAAATTAAAAGTTTAAGGGGAAAAAAGATGTCAGAACTCTCAGGAAAAAAATTCAAGAAAAAAGATGCAATATGGGAAAATTTCCCTTTGGGGTCCACTTAACTCAAAATTTCTTCTCAACACGTTAGGTGACCAAACTGATTAATGTTGTATAATTATACCCAATTCATAAGTTAATTTATTTTGTGTAAAATAGTAAGTTAACTTGTTAGTTGTGTTTTTAAAAATAGGCTAGATTTTTTACATTTGATTGTAAATACAGAAAAGATAACTAATTTTTAGTATTCTCAAATACTCACAAATATTTAATCTTTCGCAACTGTTGTAACAGCATGTATATTGATTCCCTTCACAACCTTTGGCAGCATGAGCTGGTTTTGAGAATGTCAGAAATTTGTAATTAACTTCCAAGATTACTCTTCAAAGAGGCAGAATTATTTGACTCTCCAGGAGTCAAATCTATCATCTTCACTACTGATACTGTCCCTGCATTCATTTTGGCAAATGAAAATCAAATATTTTACCTTGAATTTGGGCATGTCACAGGAGTCAACATGAAAGATAAGACTGGGGCCAGATGTTTTCATTAGAAAAAACCTAATACTGTCTATTTACTCATTTGTCTTATCCTCCACTAATATTTGTATTCAATTAACTCTTCTCTATTTTCAAAATTCACAAATAGTTACTTTTGAATTTTGGCCCCTTTTGATATCTTTGTGCATCTTCTCCCCAGAACCTCCTACTCTCTCACAGCCAGATAGGCTATAGCTATACAATCTATCACTGATGCTAATCCAGTAACATTCCTTTGATTTGCTGCTCTTTAAGTTGGTATTTCAGGTCATCTCCCTTGAGCAACATCCATGGGTAGTGAAAAGTTTGAAAGGCCATTTGTTATTTTTCTGAAGAAAGACCTCTAACTCTAAGACACTGAAATATTGTAGTAGTGTATTGTATCTTTTTTCTCAATGTCATGGTGAAGCTCTGAGGGGAAGCAAGTTCTGCTTTGTACTGATTATGCTTTCATTGAATTGTCTTCACTTCTTAGAAACTTTTTTTCAGGTCATCTCCCTTGAGCAACATCCATGGGTAGTGAAAAGTTTGAAAGGCCATTTGTTATTTTTCTGAAGAAAGACCTCTAACTCTAAGACACTGAAATATTGTAGTAGTGTATTGTATCTTTTTTCTCAATGTCATGGTGAAGCTCTGAGGGGAAGCAAATTCTGCTTTGTACTGATTATGCTTTCATTGAATTGTCTTCACTTCTTAGAAACTTTTTTTTCACTTAAAGGACTGCTTTTAGTGGGGGGGGGTATGATGGGTGGTGTGGGGATGTGTTTTTGTTAAATTTGAATTAACTAGTAAATGATCTTCAACTGACAGATAAGTGGGTTCATTTGTGTATTGCTGATGTCTGAAAATATCACCTCTTTTCTTATAATGTACATGTATTTGTTTCTGAAAGGCTATTACACATGTGTAGAAGTAATCTTTACACTGAGAAGACAAGTGGGATTTTACATGATGGGTGTATATGCTCCTACTCTGCTCATTGTGGTCCTGTCCTGGCTATCATTTTGGATCAATCCTGATGCAAGTGCTGCAAGAGTGCCATTGGGTAATGTAGCCCTCCCTCCAGCCCTTGTTTATGTTTTATATTTGAAGTCCTTTAGTCTTTTATTTTCCCTTGTTCAAGTATTTGGAAACAAAAAGTTTAGAAATGGATAAAAAGACAGATCTGTTTAAGGTTTTCTTTCTGATCTAATACTCTGGTAGATTTTTACAATGTGCAACCTATTCTCTTGAACTTAGGCAATTTGGGAATCCTTCAAATAATTAGTGCAATATAAATAAAAACACATTGTTTATTTGAGATGTGGAATTTTAGA
Organism: Pseudocheirus occidentalis; assembly: GCA_028646575.1. Classification (NCBI taxonomy): domain Eukaryota; kingdom Metazoa; phylum Chordata; class Mammalia; order Diprotodontia; family Pseudocheiridae; genus Pseudocheirus; species Pseudocheirus occidentalis. The sequence continues at coordinate 88,576,579 of CM053601.1, forward strand.
ATAAAAAATAACATCAGACGTAATCTCTACTAACTTCCTCTTTTTATATATGAGGAAACTGAGTTTTCACAAGGGGAAATGACTTCCCAAGATCATACTGGTAAACCAGGATTACAACCCAGGTCTCCAACTACCCTGGTTTCCACATATAAAAGTTTTTTCCTAGATAACTAAAGTATATTCTTGTAAGTACCCAAACTACATAAAATGAGTAACTAGTTTTGATATGTCTAAAGTACAATGCATACATTTCTACCTTACTAAGTGGAAGATACCAGAAAAAAAATTAAACTTTTTTGATAAGTCATGGTTATCCTTATGAATATTACTACATACTATAGTAATTCAGCAATGTTTTCAAGGGTTTTGAGACAGGAAGAAATATTTGTCTACCCTACAATAAGTAGTCTCTGACTGATTTACTTTTATGTCTTGTGTTTGTAAGAGATAGAGTTGCTTCTCTGAAAAATGCTGGAGTTTTCCTTAGTGATTTCCTTGTGAATATACTAGCAGGATCATATTCTGTTTCCTCTCCTGTCATAGCTAACAATTATCATTACTATTGAATTGTGCGGTTGTATTTTCTTTATCCAATCCTTTTATATTGCCTTTAGTTCATTTTCTCATCACTGCAAGCATTTAATTTCCTTTCCTTTCTTTTTGAAATATATTTTGTTAGATATTTCCTAATTGCACAAAAACATTAATTTTTGCTTTCTAAAGTTTTGAGTTCCAAATTCTCTATCTTTCTTCTACCACTCCCCCAAATCTTGAGAAGGCAACAGAAGTATGGATTGTACATATGAAGTTATGAAAAATATATTTCCATGTTAGTCATGTTGCAAAAGAAAACAAAAAAGCCCCCCAACATTAAAAAACTGTGTTTTAATCTGTACTCATATTTCTTTTGTTCTCTTTCTAGAAGTGGATATCATTTTTAATCATGGTTCTTTGTAATTGTCTTGAGTAGTTGTAATCAGAGTAGGAAAATCTTTTACAGTTCATCATCTTTATGGAATTTCTATTACTATGTATAATGTTCTCCTGATTCTATATCCTTTACTTTGCATCAGATCATACAAATCTTCCCAGTGTGTTTTTTTTTCTGAAACCATCCTTCTTGGCATTTCTAATAGCACAATAGTATTCCTTCAATACCATGTAAAACAAATTGTTCATCCATTGTCCAATTGACACACATCCTGTTTCCAATTATGACCCCCTCAAAAAAGAGCTGCTAAAATACTTTTTTGTACAAATACATCCTTTTCACTTTTCCTTGATCTTTTTGGCATATAGACCTTGTAATAATATTGCTAGGTTATAGGATATACATGGTTTTGTAGGTCTTTGGGTACACTTAAAGGTTATTTTTTGGACCCTCCTGGCTCAGGGTGAATATAAATAGTAATTGTTCCTCTTTTGGCTAGCAACATTGAGGGTTTTCCCCCTATTATTATTATTATTATTAATCAAAAGGGTCATTCTTTGACTCACTTCTTAAATGGGTCTATTCACTGAATGGGCATTGCCTCACTCAATGTAAAAATTCAGGAAGACCTTGGATTAAAAAGGCCTGTTTCCCACTGAATTCTGGGCAATATCCAGTCATCCTGATCTGTATGTGGCCATTGGACCCAGTTGATTCTGGAGGAGAAAGTGAGACTTTCTGCAGCCCTGCTTACTCAAATACAATTCAATTGCAAGTCATGCCATCGTCTTCCTGATGTCATAGTACTCCACCAGACCAAAGTAAAAACCATGAGTGTAATTCCAAATTGTTCACCAGAATAGTTGGAACTTTGCTGGCAATGCATTAGTCTCCTGATTTTTTTCCACAATCCCTTCAGCATTGGTAATTTTAATAATTTTCATGTTATCCAATCTTATAGATATAGGCTAGCCATGTCAGAGTTGTTTTAATTTGGAGTGCTCTAATCAGCATTGATTTAGAATATTTTCATGTGACAATTGATGACTTTGCTTTCTTCTGAAAACTGTATTTAAATATCCTTGTATTTATCAGTTTCACTTAGTTCCTTATATATATGAGAAATCAGGTGTTTATCTTAGCTATTTGTGGCAATTTCTTTTCAGTTCCCTGTTTTCCACAAAATTTTGTCTATATTAATTTTGTTTCTTCAACTTTTTTTTAATTTCATGAAATAAAATTAATGTATTTTATTTCCAATGATCTTCTCCTCCTCTTGTCTGGCCATACATTTCTCATTTATCCATAGACCTAGAAGATACATCTTTCTATTCTCCCCTAATTAAATTATTTTAACTTGTATTTATTTTTAATTTATGAAATAAACAAGATGATTAAACATGAAACTTCAAATCTATTATCTACAATTTGCTATTCCTTGTAAATATGTAATAAAATTATCTTGTAAATTTCTTTTGTTCTCTTTTTCTCTAACCTCCCTGCTACCCTATAGGTGGCTACCATTAACACAAATATGTGTGTACACACACACACACACACACACACACACATTAAATTATTCTGCTCATATATTCTTCATTAGTTCCCCCTCCCCGGATGGAGATATCTTCTTCTTTATATGATTTTTGGTAGGTAATATGTGTATTTATAATAGTAAAAATTACTTAGTTGCTTCAAGTTGTTCTTAAAACACTATTACTGCTATTATTTACAGTGTTCTCTTGTTTCTCCTCATTTAATTCTTCATTATTTTGTGTGAGTCTATCCATGCTTTTTGCTAACGAGCTCATCATTTTTATAGCACAGTGGTATTCAATCAATAGTGTTCCATATTTTTTTAAATGCTATTACCCTGGAGCAGCTAGGTGGCACAGTGAATAGAGCACTGACCCTGGAGTCAGGAGTTCCTGAGTTAAAATACGGCCTCAGACACTTGACACAACAACTAGCCTTGTGACTTTGGGCAAGTCACTTAAACCCTCCAAAAAGCAAAAAAAAATGCTATTGCCCTTTATGTCAAAGTAATTTATCCATTTTTTCCTTTATCTTGTTATACAGTGTGAGATATTGGTCAATGTCTTTTTTTTTCCCCAAAAAACTGCTTTCCAGTTGTCCCAGAATGCTTATGTCAAATAATGAATTTTACCCTAAAATTTTGGATCTTTGGGTTTGTTTATCAAACACTAGCTTACTTTGGTCATTTACAGTCATTTATCATCATCATGAGTTGTGTACATAGTCTGTTCTTCTGATCCATTACTCTATTTTTTAGCCAGTATCAGGTTGTTTTGATGATTACAAGTTTGCAATATAGTTTCAATCTTATACTGCTAGGCCACCTTCCTTTGGATTTTTTTTCCCGCTAATTTTCTTCATATTTCTATTTTTTAATGTAAATTTTGTTTTTTTTCTAGCTGCATAAATAATTCTTTGGTAGTTTGAATGGTATTGCAATGAATAAACTCAGAATTATAATGTGCACTATATTGATTTGGCCTACCAAAGAGCAAGTAATATTTCTCTAATTGTTTAGATCTGCCTTTATTTGGGCAAAAGGCACTTTGTGGTTGTGTTCATATAGTTCCTGGGTTTGTCTTAGCAGGTAGACTCCCAAGTATTTTAGATTGTCTACCATTATCTACTATGAAATTTCTCTTTTTATCTCTTTCCACTGGGTTTTTTTAGTAGTGTATAAAAATGTAGATGATTTCTGTAGGTTTATTTTATATCCTTCAGGTTTGCTAAAGTTGTCCATTGTTTCCATTGTTTTTTTTCAGTTGATTCTCTAGAGGTCTCAAAGTTCCTTATCTTCTATTTTTGTTCCTCCAATGTCTTTTTCTTATCTTTTTAGTATAATTATCATTTTAATACAATATTGAATGATAATGATGATAATTGGCACTCTTTCTTCACAACTGAGTTTACTGCAAAGGCTTCAATTTTATTCCCATTACAGAAAACGCTTGCACTTGATTGTATGAAAATACTATTTGTCATTTTAAGAAAGACTCAATTTATTCCTATGCTTTCTAATGTTCTTAATGGAAAGGCATGCTCTATTTTGTCAAAAGTTTTTCTGCAGCTTTTGATATAATCATATGGTTTTTTTTGCATTTGTTATTGATATGTTCAATTATGATGATAGTTTTCCTAACATTAAACTGGCCCTGCATTCCTGATATAAATCACACTATGTAGTACATATACACACACACACATTTATTTCTCTGTTTGAACCAATTGAGATGATAATGAGGTACAAGAATTGCCCCCCACTTCACCTCCTCTGTAAAAGCTTTTCCTTATAATCCTCTTTTATGTAAAATAATTTCTCCCCATTTTTTCTCTCCCTTTCCTTTTCTTCCAGGGCATATTTCTTTCTCTCCCATTTATTCTTTTTATACCATCCTGATATAATTTTTTCATTCATGAGCCCTGTATGTAGAATCCTTCTAATTTCCATAACAATGATAAAGTTTTTTGAAGTTACACTGATTACTTTCTTATATAGAAATGTACAGTTTAATCTTTTTGAGTTCCTTGTGATTTGTCTTTTAAGTTTTTGAGCTTCTCTTAAGTGTTGTTATTTGAAAGTCAAATTTTGTGTTCAGCTCCAATCTTTCCATCAGGAATTCTTATACATTCTCAATTTCATTAAATGTTAATTTTTCCCTTGAAAGATGACACTCTGTCTTGCTTGATATGTTTCTTTTGGTTGTAATCCTACCTATTTTTTTTCCATTTGGAATATCATATTCTAGGTCCTTCAGTCATTTAATGTGATTTGTAGCTGCTAAATTTGTGTGACTGTGGCTCTATACTAGTTGAATGGTTTCTTTCTAGTTGCTTTAACTATTTTCTGTTTGAACTAGAAGTTCAAGAATTTAGTTTTTGTAATCGTGGAAGTCTTCATTTTGGGAATTCTTGTTTTGTTTTGTTGTTTTTGCTTTTTGGAGGGCAATTGGGGTTAAGTGACTTGCCCAAAGTCACACAGTTAATATGTCAAATGTCTGAGGACAGATTTGAACTCAGGTCGTCTTGGCTCCAGGGCCAGTGCTCTACTCACTGCATCACCTAGCTGCCCCATTTTCAGAACTTTTTCAGCTGGGGCATCAGTGGATTCTTTGCATTTAGGATATTAGGGCTTTCTTTAACAAGTTATTGAAATGTGAGGTGTAAGTCCTTTTCTGGAACTCCAGGTAGTCCAATAATTCTTAAGCTATCTTTCATCAATCTATTTTCTAGGTCAGTTATTTTTCTGATAAAATACAGTAACTTTTGTTTATTTTCTTATTCTTTAACTTTGTTTTATTGTTTCTTGATGGAGTGAGTAGCTTCAACTTACTCTATTTTCATTATTATTTTTTTCTTTTTTTGGAGGGGAGTGAGCAGGGAATTGGAGTTAAGTGAATTGCCCAAGGTCACACAGCTAAGAAATGTGTCAAGTGTATGAGGTTGGATTTGAACTCAGGTACTCCTGAATCCAGTGTTGGTGCTCTATTAACTGCACCACCTAGCTGCCTCTTTAATTTTTAAGGAATGATTTTCATTGGTGAACTTTTTTTGCCTCTTTTTAGTATTTGTTCATTTTTGCATATTAATCAGTCATTTTATCATGAATTTTTGCACTCATTTTACATTTGGCCAAGTCTGTTTTTCAAGATGCTATTTTCTTTAGTGTTTTTTGTACATCTTTTTCATACCTAGTTCTAGAGATTTGAAGGTTTTCCGGGATTTCAAGGTGGTGTTATCTGGGGAGATGTATGGTCACTGTTCTCCTGTTCTGCTATCTAGTCCTTACCCAGATGAGCCCCTGATCCCTTGTGACTGAAGTCAATATTATTCGTCAAGGTCCCTGTTCCTTTCTGACCAGAACTGGGTAAATTCAATGGAGCTGTCAAATAACTTCAAGTCTTGGATCCATTGCTAGCAGATAGGTCCCCTTTACTGTCTGTGGCTTGAGAGTTCCCAAAACTGCTACTATTTCTCTCATCACTTCCTAGACCCACCACTGATGTTTCATCCATGTATGTTCTGGATCAGGCTGCACCCCCATTTCACAGATTGCTCCTTCTGATTTCCTAAGTTATAGTGAGCTGGAAAAATAACTCACCCAAATTTTGGGGGGGCTCTGCCTGTTCAAAATTCAATTTGACACATCTCTTTAATGTTGTTTAGAGGGGAATATGGGGAAAGCTTAGCTGAGTCCTTCCTCTACTTTGCTGTCTTACCTCTGCCTCCCATCAACTCACTCACTAGGTCCTAGTGATTATCATAGTGTTTTCAGTATCCCCTCCCCCTTAACCACTTCTTTTGGTGATCTGTCACTTAGTTCAAGATACTTCATATGATAGTACTACAGCCTTATCTTCATTCCTTTATACCTTAGATAATATCCAGTAATTCCCAGAATGTCCACAGCAGGAAAATAGACAAATCCTCCCACTATGTACCAATTTTCCAGTCATGTAGTTGTCATGATATCTATTCAGCCTCAGGCAAAAACTATCATTATCCAGTGACAATTCAAAATTTGTTTTTGAATTTGAATTGCTGCAATGCAATTATGTAGTATACTTTCACATACAACTATGTGCAAAGTAAATAGAATATGTAAAATACTTAAATTTATTGACAAAAACATCTGAAAACTTTATACCAAACACTTTCAATATTCAATTTTCTTTTTTTGCAGCAATTACTTATTCTATTCATTTGGAATTGAATGAAAAATTTTAATATGTTCATAAATTTTTATCGTGAAACCAAATCACATTGAATATTAAGCATATATTTGACAATCTATGTTTCTAAATCTAACCCATAGATTTTACATAGTTTAAATCAAATGAATTGCCACGCTTTTAAAACATGTTTAATTCCATCATTTCTTAACCTTTCACAATCTGTGATATGTGGATACAAGGTTGTGTAATAGTATCCCATCTCCATTTGGTAATTTCTGTTTTCAAGTATAATTCTGTTTTCAACATATTTCAGAGATTTTCATTTTTAAATGGCACACTGTTTCTAAGCCCACATAAAGTAAAATATTCTCCAAATGTCTGTGTGTATGTAATATTTTACTCTCCAACTGAGAGTTCAAAAATGCATTCTCATGTGCATTTGTCACAATGGTTTTGGCATAGATTTGAATAAAAAAAACACGTTTCAACAGCAGATAGCTACCTTTTATGTTTCTCCACAATTCTAATCTTTATGTTTTCTTGTCTCTGATGAGTAACATTTTTTCAATGACAATTAGACCAAGTTAAATAAATAAATCATTTTGTTTTGGTTTTGTAACGATATATAGATTCTCAGAGACCTTTGTTTGCTTAATTTTTAGCTATAGATTGGGTAGGGCATGCAAGTAACATCTCTGAAATGAGGGGTTACTGTTGCATACTTACTCTCTCTCTCTCTCTCTCTCTCTCTCTCTCTCTCTCTCTCTCTCTCTCTTTCTTTCTTTCTCTCTAACTTACTTATCCAAAGTAAAATAATTGACTTTTATAAAGATTTGATTAACCTTCAAGAAATTATTTCAATTGTAAGTTATTGTGGGTGGTAAATTAGGAAAGAGGAAACAACAAATGACAGTTTCATCTCAATAAGAAAATTAATATTTTAGGGCTAATGGATATTTTTGTGACTTTCTATATGTTAAAATAAAACTTATGTTCTAGTGAATTTTAGAATGGAGCTTATTAAAAAATCAACTAAACTAAACCGTCAATATATGACTTAGATAAGACTTAAAACCAGACCTTTCTGGCTCTGAGAACAACTCTCTACATCATCATCATCATCCTGTGTGAAAATTCAGCAATAATAAATAGCATTTACAAAGAATAACTTTTATATGTACTACCTATTAGATGATGGATTTACATCTTTAGAGCTCTAAGGGAGATAAGAGCTTATCTATTGCAACTCTCTCAGATCAGAAAATATAAGGTCCAGAGAAGTCAAGATTTGGATATAGGTCTTTTGACTCTAAGTCTAATGTTTTCATATTTCCTTTCATCACTAACTACTATAAAAATAAGGATCCACATGGCCAGATTTATCTTTCAGCATGAAAAATATTCCTGATACAAGGTAGAAAATGAAGACTGAAGAATCAGGAGTGGGGAACACTGGAGAGGAATAAAAGAAGGGCAATGGAATATCCACATGGAAGTTCTTATAAGTTGTTGGTTATGTACCAGTTGATGTCTTGTATCCAGAAGAAAAGTCAGAACTAGAAATACAAATTTTATAACTGCAAAATAATTTACTCTATTGTGTGACATTTTAATCTTAAATTGTTTAGCATAAATATAAATTTATAATTGAAATTCTGTATTTTTAGATAAGCCAATCATCCATTTCTTCCTCCTTCACCCCCACCTTTCTCATCACCATCACCATCACCAAAAACTTATTAAACCCTCATTATTTTTCAGATATTGCACAAAGTGCTGAGGATCCAAGGAAAGGCAAAAAGTCTATACCCTCAAGAGTATAATTTATAAAAGGAATATTATAAGGAGACCTTTGACAGGATGAAACAAAATTTTAAAATATTATGATGTGACTTTGGGAAAAAAAGCTTACTTACAAAAGGTTTCAAAAAATCTACAGTGCTACAAAGAGTCATTGATCTACAAATGACTTACATAGGAAAAAAACAGCCTCTCCTTTTTACTCTTTTCTGATCAAGGCTTAGACTATATAACTTAGTTGTTTGTAGAAGTTTCATTTTTCAAATATTTTAGCATTAACTGAAAAAATACTTGTTTTTGGTCTCCTGCATTTTTCCACTTCATTAAAAGAGTTGAGAGTTTACCATCATTTTAAAATGGTACAGACAGTTTGATAGGAAGACATGGAAAATATGTACATATGATAGATTTTATATTTCAAAAGGAAGATTTGATCCTTGCCAAGATTGTTGAAAATGAGCTTGATGTTTAGCTTTTAAAAATATCCAGAGATCTAATTGACCAAAATTTTGGAGAAGGTATGTACGGCTCCTTTTCAATGACTATATGTTTGTGTACTTCTCACTTAAGAGTAGTAGTAGTGATTGGAAAGAGGATATTTGTAACTCATGAGACCTTTCTTAGTGTCAGGTAAGTTGGAGGGTATGTATAAGTATATGTATATGTACATGTATATGCATATGCATATGTATATGTGTTTGTGTGTGTATGTATGTATAGACAGAGTACACTGGGTGAGCTGAATATGAAGGAATACCTAAAGCAACAAAATTAAGTGTTGAGAGGATTGTACTGGGAGACATAGAAAGGAAAACATAGAATGTTGTAAATCATCTCATGTAAGAGTCAAGAAAGAGATTTTACATTGGAGGGGAATGGGGGTATGAGAAGGAATAAGGAAGCATTAGTCGCATCAGATTTGGCTTAAGGAAGGAATGACATACAGACTCAACAGAAATCTAACTTACCCTACAGGAAAGCAGGGCAGGGAGAGGAAAGGACAGGAGGCAGACAGAGGGGACAGCAGATTGGAAGAAACGGTATTCAAAGGCAACCACTTTTGTAGAGGGACAGGTGAAATGAGAGAATAGAATAAATGGAGGGCAGGACAGAATAGAGGGACATCTAGTTAGTCTTGCATATCATAAGTGTTATGAAAGTATTTTGCATGACTACACATGTATAACCTATTCTGAATTGCTTGCTTCATCAATGAAGGTGGGTGGGGAAGGAGAAAGGGAAAAAATGTATAATTCAAAGCTTTGAAAATGAATGTTTGGGGTGGGGGTGGAGCCAAGATGGTGGCGTAGAAGAAGCAAGATCCCGCAGCTCACACACAGCCACCCTAAACACCCATAAAATATGACTCTGGACAAATTCTAGGTCTCTCAAACTCACGAAAATACAGAAAACACATCACTTTCAGAAGGCATGTCGGCAGCAGGGGATCATCGTGGCAGGATGCGAAACAAGGCCAGCCCAGGCTGAAACTGAAACTGCTGCCAGGCCAAGGGCCATAGGAAACAGCCGAGCTGAGCTGCATCGCAGCCAGTCTACAGGAGAGAAGATCTACACCCTCCAGCAACTCCACATCTACCAAGGTGTGAAAAATAGGGTTTAGGGAAAGGCAGCTTGGCAGAAGGGGCTCACTGCACAGGCCTGCAGGCCAGAAGCCAAGAACAGCCCAGCCTGAAACCAGAAACCATGGCCAGGCTCCAGGGTGGTCACGAGGAGCCAAGTCTCCCAAGCCACAGAGTGAGTCTACTTCAGAGAAGATCTAAAGCACTTTCAGCAATCTTCACATCTATTAAGCCAGAACTAGAAGTCAGTGAAAGTGAGTGAAGCTTTCAAGCTAAATTTGGGGGAGGAAAAGCAGTTCTGCCACTCTACCCCCAGGGAAAGGAAGCAGTGGGGGAAGGGCAGGAACTGCTGTAACCGGCAGCTGCCCCCCACTGGACTGCTTCAGAGCCACTGGCCTGGGATTCACATAGTGGGGCTGAGTAAATAGATCAGGGCCAAGTGCTCTTGTGTTGAGGGGCCTGGATCTGGATCATGATCATGGGTGGTGGCCCTTGGGTGTGCTTTCAGCAAGCCAAAGCTGGGGGGGGCGGGGGCTGCAACACCCCCCTAATAGCTCTGGAAGCTGGGAAAACCCCAGCAATTTGGAACAGAGCTTTCCCCCCTAGAAGCAGAGTTTCACAAAGCTAAAAAGAACCAACCAATTCATTGACTGGCCAACATGAGGAAAAGGAAGCAAAATAAGAACAGCAGTAAAATTCTAGAATCCTTTTTTTGTGGACAAAAAGGATCAAAGCATGGAACGGGAGGAAGACAACCCAGTCAGAACTCCTACACCAAATACTTCCAAGACACTTGAAGAATGCCTAGTAGCTATAGATAATCTGAAAAAAGGACTTTGAAAAACAAATAAGAGAAGTGGAGGAAAAATTGGGAAGAGAAATGAGAATGATGCAAGAAAATCATGAAAAGAGAGTCAACAATCTAACTGAAGAAAATAATACGTTAAAAAATAGACTAACTCAAATGGCAAAAGAGGCCCAGTAAGCCAATGAGGAGAAGAATGCCTTAAAAAGTCAAATTTGTCAGGTGCAAAAAGAATCTCAAAAGCGTTCTTAAGTGAATAATTCCTTCAGAATTAGAGTGGAGCAAGTGGAAGCTAATGACTTCATGAGAAACCAAGATACTATTAAACAGTTACAAAGAAATGAAAAATAGAAAGAAATGTGAAATATCTCCTGGAAAAAACCACTGACCTGGAAAATAGATACAGGAGAGACAATTTGAAAATTATTGGTCTACCTGAAATGCATGACCAGAAAAAGAACTTGGAAAGCATCCTTCAAGAAATACTCAAGGAAAATTGCCCCGATGTTTTAGATTCAGAGGACAAAATAGAATTTGAAAGAATTCACCCATCACCTCTTCAAAAAGATCCCCATAAGAAAACTCCTAGAAATGTTGTTGCCAGGTTCCAGAATACCCAGTTAAAGGAGAAAATATTACAGGCCGCCAAGAGAAAACCATTTGAATATTGAAGAAGCACTATCAGGATAACCCAAGATCTGGCAGCTTCTACACTGTGGGATAAAAGGGCCTGGAATATGATATTTTGAAGATTAAGGGACCTGGGATTAAAACAAAGAATTAACTACCGAGCAAAATTGAGCATATTATTCCAGGGGAAAATATGGTCATTCAATGAGGTGGGGGACTTTCAAGCATTCTTGCTGAAAAAACCAGAACTGAACAGAAAATTTGACAGTCAAACACAAGAAGCACGAGAAGGTAAACATGAGAAAGAAGTCATAAGGAACTTATCAAATTTGAATTATTTACATGCCAGTAACTTATGAAACTTTTCTTAGTATGAGCATGGGTGAAGGGAGTACAAATGGATATATGTATACTTACATATATGTCTATATAGGAGGCTATATATGCATATGAATACATATCTGAGCATGTGTATATATGGGTATTTAGAGGGCAAAAGATCAATTGAATATGAAGAGTTGATACTTTAAAAGGCAAATTCTGAGGTGGGAGAAGACTAGAATGAGAGGAGACAGGGAGAGACAAAATGGGGTTAATCATTCCATTGGGAAGAGGCAAGGGATAACTGTTAGAACTTTACTTTCATTTACTCTCATTTAATCTGGGTTTGGGAAGAAATGGCAGAAACTCTAAACTGGGCATCATGCCTCACAAGAGAGTAGGGGGCATGGGGATGAAAAGTGGGCTGACGGAGGGGAGGACAGGGTCCGGGGGAGGGATGCTGGATGCTCACACTTCAATAAAGGGACAAGGACAGGGTGAGAACAGGACAAGGGGAGGAAGGATATGAAGGAGGGACATATGATCATTGTCGCAATAAGTCCACTATGAAGATGTCCTGTATAATCACACCTACACAGCCTATATTGAATTGGTTGTCCTTCAAGTGGGGGGTGGGTGACAAGGGATGAATTGAAATAATCTAGAATTTAAAGCTCTGAAATACCTGCAATAAGGAATTTTAGATATACAGGGGCTTGGGTAGGGAGACCCTCCCTGCCCTACCAGAAAGTTAGAGAGCAGACCAGGGGAGAGGCTCTACAGTGCGATCGCTGTTTTCGTGTTGGGGTAGGGGAAAGACGGGGAGAAAATCTGTAATTCAAAAATCTCATGAAAATGAATGATGTAAACAAGAAACAAATTTATTACATAAAAAAGAAAGAAAGAGAGCCTGGTCTGATTGAAAGACTCCTGGATTAGAAGCCAGAAAATTTACTAATTCTGTGATATAAACAAGCTTCAGATTACTCGTCTATTTAATTTTCTTTTTTTCCTTTTCTTTTCTCCTTTTTGGTGGGGTGGAAGGCAGGGCTTTTGGGGGATAATTTACTCATCTATTAAGTGGGGGTAATAATACTTGCTCTTCAATATTTCACCAGTGCTTTCAGTTGGTGTGAGCATTCCCTCCTTCAAAGCACAACCCATCTATGACTAAGTAAAAAGAGAGTTGACAAGAATGAAAAATTCACTGCTGTTTAGCTAGCCCAGTTATAATTTTATTGGAGATCAGGCAACAAATATATGGGGCCTATACTTAAAGCTCTTCCAACTTGGTTGCATCTTCTAAAACGTACACTCAACTGGAATAACCTTTCAGAATGTAGATTCTCCACCACACTGCAATTAGTATTAGAACTTACAGAAAATTTGCAATTAGAACTTTAGAAAATAATCATGCCACCTACATAATGACAGCAGCTTGCTTTTAATTTTGCTCCTGTTATCTCCAGATCTGTCATTATCCTCACAAGTACTTTGAGTGCAAATATTACTATCTCCATTTTTACAGATGAGGAAACTGGGGCTCAGAGGAAACTGTCTAAAAGTACTGTTACATGGCAAGTAAATGATAGAACTCAAGTGTTTTGGTTACAAATCCAATGCTCTTTCTTCCATAGCAGACTCCCTTATCACAGGATTCTTAGTATATGATATACTACCTGTAAAATGCTTTGTATCAAATCACCACATAAATGCAAGTTCCAACACTATTGTGTAATGAAAGAGAACACTGAAATAGGAATCAGATAAGAAAAGAAAAGAAAATGTTCAAAATCAGTTTTACATGCAAGTGGGAATCAAAAGGAAGGGAGTAAGAGAAGGGGGAGGTGATAGAAGGGAGGGAAGATTATTGGAAGGAGTAATCAGAATGCAAACTGTCCTGGGGCATGGTGAGAAGAGAGATGAAGAGAAACTTTGGAATTCAAAATCTTTTGGAAGTGAATGTTGAAAACTGAAAATAAATAAATTTATTTTAAAAAGAGGAGTAATAGCAGTGGCAGTGGCAGTGGCAGTAGTAGTAGTAGTAGTAGTAGTAGTAGTCATAGTAGTAGTAGCAGCAGCAGTAGTAGCAGTTGAAGGAGTAGCAATAGTAGTAGTAAATAGTAGTGTAGTAGTAATGATAACAGTACTAACAACAACAGCTAGCATTTATGCACCATCTTAAAGTTTGTAAAGTGCTTTACACATATTCTCTCACTTTATCCTTACAATAACCCTGGGAGCAGTGGTATAACTATCCAAATTATAAAGACAAGGAAGCCGAAAACAGTAGTTAAATGATTCAGCCATGGTTGCACAGCTAGTAAATGCCCAAGGATAGACTTTAATTCAAGTCTTTCCTGACTCCAGATCCAGTCTAGCCATAATTTTCATCCATCTAACAACTCATACTTGTAAGAATTTCTTATGGGGTGGTTAGGTGGTACAGTGAATAGAACACTGGCCCTGTAGTCAAGAGGACCCGAGTTCAAATCTGGCCTCAAACACTTAACACTTACTAGTTTGTGTGATCTTGGGCAAGTCATTTCACCCAATTGCCCTACCTTCACCCCTCCAAAAAAACAACAAAAAAGATACTATTGTGATGTGGGGTACAGAGGGGAGGGCAAAGGAAATGAGGAAAGGAAATATTATGCCATAAAGCATTCCTGGTTGAAAGTCTTTTCAGTTGTATCCAAATGCTTTCAGATTTATAGTATATCATTTTTAAAATCATAGTCAAAGGCATCTAGTCTGAATAAGTTTACAGTAGGCTAGAAGATGATTTTGCCACAGTTTGTTTAAACAATAACAGTTGTTGCATACTGATTCTTCTATCCATGAAGGTTGAGAGAGTGAATTTATCTACAAATCTTGAATGAAAATGCTATCTTGTCAGTGTGTTTCAGACTATCATTAATTCTTGCTAGAAGTTGGTTGAAAAAGTTTTAATATAGAATACAGGAAGAAACAGAAATCTTAACAGTACTTTTGTTTTAAAGGATAGTTGTCAAAATAAGATGACAGTTTGTTGTGTAATACATGATGAGAGATGTTTGCTAATATAAGACTACAATATTATTTGACCACTTTGGTGGCCTTGGAAAACTTTCTCTGGTATATAAGTTGTGGCTTTTTTCTTCTATCAGCACAAAAACCTTCATGGCGTTCTTTAATAGTTGTACTGTCTTCCTAATCACTCAGCTCTGTCTTGAAGTATAACATGACATGATATTTTATCATGATATTTTAGCCTCACTATTTATAAATGTTGGAGTTATTGAATTATCCAATGTCTTTTGAAATATATAGTATTCCGTATGATGGATCTAGAAGAGCACTGTATTTGAGAAGCTTAGTGGAGGAGTGTCCATACATATTTCTTCCGTGTATGGTGGAATCATTCAACATTTTTGAGGCTTATAGATTTATAAAAAACCCCAAGAGATTACTAAAGTAAAGGAACAATCTTCTCATTGTTTCATAGAGTATTAGATTCAGTGGGTTGAGTCTGAGCAGCTATGTTAATTTTATATTAATTTATTTGTGTGTGTATTTGTATACATATATATATATACACACACACAATATGTATATACACATATACAGATATACAAACTCATTTGTTGTGTATGTTTAGAAAAATCCTTCCAGAAAGACATTAACTGTTTTCTGCATATTATTTAAACATGAACACTCACTAATTTCTATTGTGTAATGTTTGCTACACACTTATTTTGTTTTGGCAAAACCCCTGCTAATAATTTTATCCAAATAATTGACTATACAATCTATATTCTATTTCAGATTTTTTGTAATCTCATTATCAGCAGTTTCATAAGGCTGAATTTTGTCATAAACTTTATTTTTTTCCCCTGTTATGGAGTGCTTCAGAAAGATGTCAGGCTTCCCAAGCTTACTAAATCAGATCACAGCTTAAGATACAGATAATTGACATTAGATAGAATATATTTAGGATGATTTAATATCTTTTCCCCTCATTTTTCATGTTTATATTTGACCTTTTTGGCTTTTTTCGGAGGAGGGGAGGAGGCAGGACAATTGGGATTAAGTGACTTGGCCAAGGTCACACAACACCTAAGTGTTAAGTGTCTGAGACTAGATTTGAACTTAGGTCCTCCTGACACCAAGGCTGCTGCTCTATTAACTAACTTTTAACAAACACTTTTAACATTTGACTTAAGCTATTAGAAAGTCAGTTTCTTCTTCAAGGTTAGTTTGATATATAACATAAAATCAAAACTTTTCTGTTGAAAAATCCTTCTTTTTGAAACAATTATAAATACTTATTATAAAAGGATATATATTATATTGTAAACTGTTGTCCAGAAAAATAGCAGAAAAATAGCAATTTTTTACACTGATAACCATATGTTTGAAGAAAAAATATTACAATATCTCAGAATATTTTAAGAATCTTGGTAATATGAATTCTTCAATTCACTGTTTTAATAGAAGCATATAGCCTTTTTTAAGTGAAAATCATATCATCTGTTCCAGGACAGCATCTAAGGTTGATCCCCATGATTTTATAATTAAAGTTACCAATCAACCTAAATTTAGCCTGTAATTTATTTTTTAAACTTTTGTTTATTTTTAGTTTCTGTCATTCATTTCCATGAAATATTGATTTACAAATTTTCTCTACATCTTTCCCCTACCACGCCACCAAAACAGCAATCCGACTGTATACCATGTCCACCAATCAGCTCTGTCCTATATCCTCCCCCATAACCCCTCTGACTTTCCGGTAAGTCAAGATGGATCTCCCTACCCCAGTACCT
>CM053601.1:88603233-88633792 GCA_028646575.1 Pseudocheirus occidentalis
CCTTCTCAACAATGGACAGGGTTCACACCTTCCATACTTGGCCATAAGTTACTAGGTGCTACTTAGCCCTAAATTACTAAGTGCTAAGTATCTGATAAACTGATTACTATTATATAAGTGTGTGTATTTATGTGTATATGGAGGTGGAAGAAATACAGCTCTATGATTTTCATAATGTGGAGACTTTTAGTATGTAATTTCCCTTTACTGACACAAATAGGTAGCTTGACTCTAGTTTATAGTCTTAGAAAATTCCCTGAAGCATCAAGAGGTTCAATGACTTTCCCATAAGCACATAGTCAGTATGTGTTAGGATTTGAATTTAGATATTTGTCATGCCTCCAAAGGCTTGTCCTCTGCTTCTATGCCATGTTGCTCCTCAAGTAGTAGATAACTACCAAATAATTAAAATTCAGATTTTAAGATTAACCTTTGTGTTTTACTGTGGTTTTCTCTTATATTCTGAAAATTAATAAGACTCCTGACAAAAGAACAAAACTTAAATTTAGGTCCAACTTAGGAAGATCAAAAAACTGTTTTTTTCCTATTCTTAATTCCATTTTCTGGAAGGACAGCAGGACTGTCACCAACATGCACCAAGATTCTGAGTGTAGGTGTTTTTTGTCTGTCAAAATTTGCCTTATACATAGCATCCAACATCACTAGTAGGTAAAGAGGACACAAGGGAGTGATCAAGGGGCTTTTGCTTTTAGAAGAAAAAAAAGAATTCTCCCAGAAGCCCAGGCCAGTTAAGATGTGATAGAATATGCCAGCTAAATCCTCTTTCATTTTCTGCTGGACTGATATACCCAGGCAGAATGCATCAGAGAAAGAATGAATGAATTCAAGAGTTCTAAAGACAAACAAGTTTTGCAGGGATAGTGTGTTGATGGATAATGGAGAGTTAATTGTACAAATAAAAATAAGTGCAGTTGTTTTAGTGCTGTTCTTTGATCCCATACCAAAGAAATAAGTTTTTACATTCTGTTCTTCTATTTCCACAGGTTATTGAAAGTATTCAATAAGTTATTCAAGAAGAACTTTGATTGTTGGACTGGTCTCAATTGATCTGAAAAGAACCTGTTTGTTACCAGAATTGACTTAGCTCACCTACAGTTAGCTCTATGTACTGTCTGAAAAACACAGATGGAAATCACTTGAAGAACTGAAGAAAACTTACCTGAAATGCATGATTCTATCAGAATTCAAGAGAGCATATTGTTTTAAGGCACAGTAAATTAATATACTCACTTCCATGGAAGTGTAGGTAGAAGGTAAAATGCTTGTAAGTAGCCTTGTACAGTAAATATTCATATGTACTTACTATGAAATCTCACCTTCCAAATGGAATTTTGGTTATTTTTTTCTAAAATCAAAATAACATTTTATGTCAGTATTTCCTGATATTTTAGTGTCAGACATACTTATTATCTCCTAAAGATCTATTTTATTCTCATTTTAAAAAATGGAAGCAAATAAGAAATTTTTATATCATCCTAAAATGGTTATTATTAAAATTATAATTAATAAAATGATAAGATTTCTTTTACAACCCTACTAATAGATACTGTTATTAAAAAGAAATAGGCTAGGAATCTTCTGTATCCCCTTCTTCTGATTGTTGTCCACTCTGTATGTACTAGAGTTCAAAACCTGCTGGCATTTTTATGGCATGTAACAGGAGGAAACTTTTTTAAAACCATTAAAAATTATTATTCAGTATATACTAAACTATGGAGATAGTTGAAATTGCTATATTTTTGGTACATAATTTCTGCTTTGGAGAGGTTTGAGAGGTTGTGGAGATGAGAGAAAATGTTTAGTGTTCCATTTTGTTGCTGCTAACATGACCTGAAAGGAGAAAAAGTCTTTTTGACAAATTTCTTAGTCAAATTCTCTCTCTCTCTCTCTCTCTCTCTCTCTCTCTCTCTCTCTCTCTCTCTCTCTCTCTCTCTCTCTCTCTCTCTCTCTCTCTCTCTTTTTCTGTCTCCCTCTGCCCCTCCCTCTTTTTCTTGTCATCATTCTCACAAAGGTGTAGATGCCTAATCACCTGGTGACCTGACTTGTTTTTTCAAACTACCCTCATACCAGAGGTTATAGGTTCCTAAAGAATGACCAGTATTATGTAACTACACTCAAACTCTCCCAGAGTCACAAAAGCAACCATTCCTCCTACTTATTACTTTTGCTCTTAAACTCAACCTGGTATGTTTCAATTTACACTTGAAATCATAACACATTTAGCTCCTGACCATAACTATTTACTTAATAATAAGGCCAAAGAAATAATAATGTCAGATGTATACAGGCAAAAGAAATAATATCACATTGGAGTTGGGGTGGGGAGTACATATTTACAGAAACTTGACAGAAAACACAATTGAGGAAATTCCATGTACTTGGGGGTGACTCACAAGACTTTGGTAGGGGCCATTATTATCCTCTTTTTAGACATAAGGAAACTGAGGCTAACAGGACTTGAGTGACTTGTACAGAGTCATAACTAGTGTCTGAGGCTGGATTTGAACTCAGGTCTTCCTGATGTTAGGTCTTCTTTGATATCATTGGTACATTTGCAATACCACATGAAGTCACATCTCTGCTGACTTCTTCCCCTTCTGATCTACACTGCTCTCCTTCTAGGCATATTCTCTTCTCTTCTGCTGATAAACTCTTTTGTTAAATAATTGCCTTAAAAGATTACTGAGAAAGTGTTGCCTCTTGATTTTGATAGTAGTACCCTTCAAGCTGATTGGCCTGTCTCTTTGGGATATGTGTGTGTATGTGTGTGTGTGTAAACACACACACACATACACACACACACACATATGCATTTGTATATGTACACACATACAAATGTGTGTATAGAACCAAGGAAAAAACTTCAGATAGTCATTTACTCATCAGGATAATGCACAGTCAAATTAGCAAAGTTGTTGTAAAACCTTTCCTCTTTTTTACTTTCCTCTCTCAGACCCTAAAATGGACAGCAGAGAGCACTGAACACTTTTGAGAAGCTCTATTTCAAATTATGTATCTATCTCTGAAGGACCATCAGCTTTTTAAATCTCTTCACCTAAATAGGCATTTCATGGCTGAAACTGATGAAGTCAGCTGTCTGGTCTGGCTTCAGTCAGAATGACAGATCCCTTTTTTTTTGTATGCCCCCTGCTGAAACTTCCTTTCTCTTTCCTGAGCTTCACCAATCTAGCCAGGTTTCTTCAACTTCTTCACTAAGCTTTCAATGGCTTATATCAAGGTCTCTTATAGTGACTAAACGTGTATGAGGAAAAACATCAATTCTTTTTTTTTTCTTTTTTTTTACTATGAAATCCACAGTCCTTATCTGTTCATTCTTTCATCTCTAGATGTGTGAATGCTTTTTTTGTTATGTTACTTCTATGCTTATATATCTTGAGCAACTAGATATAAATGAGCTAAAGGGTCAATATTCTTAGTGAATCCCCCTCCCCACAATTTCAAAGCAATCCTTTTCCATAGCCTGCCTTTAAAAACAAATTTTCTTCATATTAATATTTGTTAATTTTTTCTTGATACTTTATACCATTAGACAGATAGCATGCAAAAGAGGCATCTTACATCCTTTACAAAGTGATTTTAGCCTTTATATTTGAAGAACAGTTAATTATCTGCACCAAATCTCTATCTCTCATTTTCCATTCAAAAACTATTTTAAAGTTTTTTTTAAAGTAGACCAAAGTAAATTTTCTACTTCTTCCAGACATAAAACTATTCACTTGTGCACTGGGCAATATCTTGCATCCTTTCTTTATATATTTTTTTCTTTAGAAGAAATAATTTTCCTGCCATGTGGAGCACTAAACAGCTTCATATAAAAGGGTGGTATCTAAAAGGGGCAGAACATCATACAAGGGTAAATTAAAATAATAAAAGTCTTTTATACTATATATTACAGGTAAACTCTCAGTAATCCTATTACTTGATATTGTTTTGTTAACAATATTTTGTTGACAATATTATTTTGTATATAATCCCATATAGATATTCAACCCTAAGGCTTACCCTTTTGTAAAATTTCCTTTTAAATCTCCCCCTTATGTATTCATTGTAAATTTGACTGAAATATTACAACAAATATATTTTTGACATACTCACACACATCATGTTGTAAAAGTGATGGAAATACTGAATTTTCTTGCTTATAGAAGAAAGAAAATTTTGTGCTTTTGTAGTTTGAAATAAATTATCTTTTACTAAAACCCAAACTGTATAATAGATTTATAGTACTTTTCTTTTGTGCTACTACAGTGTTTATATGAAGTAATAGAATGTTCTGAAAGGTACCCTAACTCAACTTCCTCAATTAAGAGAGAAGAAAACATGTTTTGAGAAATGATGTTAGAGAGAAAGTATTAACCACTTACAAAGTGAGTTACTTATTCCTGACTCCCATTCAGTGCTCTTTAGGTGCACTTGATGGTTAGTTTACATGTTTATTCTTTCATGTAATTCTACACAATTTCTATGGCCAGACAAAAAAGGGACAAGTTTTATTACCCCTATTTTATAGGTGACAAAACTGACAAGCAAGTTATTTAAGTCATGCAAAATCACAGATTTTCAGAGTTGGGAAGGATCTCAGAAACTATCAAATTGAACTCTTATGGGAAAGGAATTCCTACTATAACATACCTGACTAGTTATCAGGCAGCTTTTGCTTGAAGATTTCCAAGGAGGGCCCACCACTTCTTGAGGCAGCCCATTTAAATTTTGTTCAACTGTAATTATTAGGACCTTTTCCTCTACAGCAAACCTAAATTTACACCTCTACAACTTCTTCCTTCTTCCTGGCTCTGAGTCAGTTGGGAAAAGGGAAGGAACAAAATCCATATTTCACATAACAGCAATTTAAATACTTGAAAATAGCTTTCATGTCCTTCCCAAACCTTCTTTCACTCAATATAGCAAATCATTTCAACTGGTTCTTATACAAAATCGACTGAAGGTTACTTACCATCCTCTTGACCCCTCTCTAGGTTTTCTCTAGCTTATTATTTTCCTTCTTAAACTGAGTCTTGGTCTTTTTTATTATCTGGGTTAGGAATATAACCAAGGTCTTTTGACTACTGCTTCAAGACTTCCTCCTGCCTCTGGGGATTACAGGGAGTGCCTGAACAAGAAAATATATTCTTTGGATTATATTTAATTCAAATATGACAAATAATTATAATTTGACACGAATCAGTGAAGAATAACGAGAATAGAAGGCATCTACAATTACTTATAAAAAGCAGTGAGTGAATAAACTTTCCATCATGGAATTTGTAGAGTGAAGATTTTCTTCTGTGGCATAGATAAAAATGATCAATAGACAGCCTTTGACTATTTTTGGAATAGTCACTTTAAAGGCATATAATTCAGCTTTTTTCCCCTTCCAGTAGATGATTGTATTTCATGACAGTTTTCTCCTTTGAGCCATGGATGATGTAAGAGCATACAGATGAGGTAGACAAGGCATAAAAAGAAAACATTTCCAAAGAGGCTCCAACAATTACTGGATTATAAAGGAAGAAGACATTCATGAGTGTTGTGGAACATTCTGTTCTTTATCTTCATTCTTGGATGGTATTAAAATGACAAGCAGCAGCACACTCATACTACTGCTCACCCACACCGTTTTCAAACAAATATAAACCAATTAACTCACTAATGATATGTGCAGCATCGCTCACTATCTGTCTTAAATCTCTTCTAGTCACAATTCCATCTGTTAATAATAAGAGACAAAGAGTAAATTTCAAGAAGACATTCATTAGTATAGCACAGTTTGTTATCTATTATATGCAAATGCTTTTAGCTCTTTGAAAGAAGGTGACTTCAAAAATATAAGATTCTCAAAGTAATTTTCAGTGTGTAGATATAGCTCTGTTAAGTTTTATGCTTAAATCAAATATATTATAAAGGTTCATTTTATGAGCTTTGTAGAGAAATCACTGAATTCATGTAACATACTTGCAAAATAGAGTGAATAGTATTAACTGTCTACATAGTATTATAAATTATGAACAAATAACTACCCAGCTAGTTAAAAATCCAGCCTATCCTCCTCTCCAAAATCTGAATCTGTAAAGAGTCACTCAAGGATCAATTCAACCATATAGACACATACAAGATAGAAACAGTCCAATGAATCTTATCATCTCATCAAAGTAGACATTCCTTCCAATAGTGTAGATGTAGACCATATGATGGACATTTTCCCTGTTTTATTCCTAGGTCAATGTTATTAATGCAAAGGTCAATAACTTTGGTTCTCAATTGTTATATCTTTGAAAAATGAAAGGGAGCATGGCATAATGCATATGGTACTGGACTTGGAGTCAGGAAAGCCTGGATTAAATTCTTGACTCATACTTATTATGTAATCCTAAGCATGGTGGTTAACCACTTTGAACCTGTTTCCTCATGCAAAATGAGTAGTTTGTTGGTCTCTAAGGTCATTTCTACCTATAAATCTATAATCCTATAGATCATGTGTTGTTTCTCTTTATGTATAAGAGATATCTTGTTGGATGAGAATCTTTAATGCAACATTTGAATCCCCAAATTCAATGTATGTGTGTGTGTGTGTGTATGTTTTCATAGTCAATAAACAGTAAGCATGGTGAGATCTTATATGATAACTTTACCTTTAAGTCAATTGTGGGTCATTGCAAATACATGATCTCCTTTACAGTATCCTTTGTGAAAGCTTGGATGTTTTCTTCTCAAATACACATCAGGAATTCCAGCAAATTGTATATTGGTTGTACTCACATAAAAGTCTTAATTGTTGAGAAATTTAGCAACAAATGTTAAAATGAATAAATTATATGTAAGGAAAGAAACTTAAAAATTCCAGGAATCCAACCATTTTGGGCTGGAACATGTTATTTCTTGGACCTCTTCCTCCATTTACTACTAATAGACTGCTTTCCTTGTTGGTGTACTTTGATAGATAATAGGTTTAGGGAGTTAAACTGACACAGTGATGACTCCAGCTCATTTATAGCTAAATCTTATAGTTGCCTGTGATGGTGAGTATGGAGATTTTAGAACATTTTTTCCTCCCTCTCTTCTCTCTCTCCTTCAGAGCCCATAATTCCTACAATGACTAAATATGAGCACATCGTGCTCAAATAATATCAGTGGAAACTCTTTCTTTGTAAAGGAACTATTGATAATATATAAATCTCTTGCTCTTACATTAACATACTTTCCTTCCCAGGCTGACCTTATCTGTGCTCAATATTATGACAATGGAGTCTGCCACACAATGGAACTTCACCTACATTTTGGAAAGAAGGATAGCTGTTCATTCTCATTTTCAGGACAGGATTGCAAAGGACATCCTTAATTTAAAAATACTCCTTTTTGGGAAAAAGACCTACATATAGAGGACTATAATTTAATTAGATATTGAATATGTGCTTTTCTATGTCCATTTTAAAACAAAACTAGCTACCTTTTTGTTGACAGAATAGCCACAGAAGATGTAGTGAAGAAAAGAACAAATTATGCAAGTTAATGGTCAAGGGGGGATTTGAAATCCATCTTTCTGAGTATGGTTATTCCTTTAGTAATGGAATGTGTTACATCATATGACTGTAAAATCATATGCATTCCACACATAACTTTACATATTAGAAATGACACCAGCTCTGGTTCAGACAAGTGAACAAGAAAGAACTGCTTTTTATTTTTCTAAATGGAAAAAAAATATTTTTTTTCTAGTTAGTTGCTATTTTTGTCTGTGGAGGAGTTTTCCTTTGGAGTTCAGTTTTTTCTGTAAATGAATTATACATACACACACATATATAATACATAAATACATTTCATATATATACATATACATGTATGTATATATATATGAATAACACAGTGCATGATATTGCAAATTATTTATAGGTTTCTTGAAATAGCTTAATAGCAGAGTTAAATGGGTAGAACAAAAGTATGAAATCTAGAAAATCCAAGAACCCCAGATGCAAAGGCTTGGAAAGACATAGCATAATATAACATGTAGTATAGCACAATATGAAATATAACATAAGCTAAAATAATCTAATCTAACCTCTATTGTTTCCAGTGTAAGTTACGTAACTGAAAATAGTAGATTCAACTTTAACATGGCCTTGATTAATTAATGACAGTCATATATCCTCAATAAACCAACTTCCATTAGGATATTTCCAAATTCCCTTCTTTCTAAGGATATTTTAGGAATATGGGGGGGAGTATCTTGTATGCAAATATTTCAAAACTATTTTTAGAAGAAAATGTCTACATGAATGTGATCTTCTCAAGTTTTCAGTGTATAGCTATGTTGGCAGTTATATAAGATGTTTTCCAACACTGAATATGGTAGGCACTGCATTTGGATATATTTCATTAGAAAAATCCTGAATTTCATGCAATATGTGTGTAAAATGTTGCAGATCAATGTTTGATATATGTTGACTTTTATAAATCAAAGGGAAACTACACTCTAAACAGGGATACTGTCATCATGTCTCCCAAATGAACACTGTAGCATATGCTTACAACCACAGGAGAATCATAATGAGTTTTCTGTTTCTTTTGTTTTGATAGAGGCAGGTGTATACAGAGGAACTCTGTCTTTATTTCCTGGTAGCAGATGTTCATTTTCTTGTGTGTAGCTTTTTTCTCTGGAGAGAAGTAAAAGGAGGTGGGAATGGCTAAAGGGCAACAATGACAAATGTAGGAAAAGTAAATTGAAATTTTCTTTTTGAGAACTGTTTGCAAGGCTGCCACAGCTCACACTATAGTATTTATCATGAGCAGCATTGCTGCATTTTCTTAATTCATTTAGCTATAAAATTCATTGGAACTGAAATACATTGAAAGACTATTTTTAGTATGCTGATTCGGTTTGCTCTCTTTCTCTCTCTCTAAAGCCTTGTTATACAAGAAAACTTTATAGGAGGGACATAGCAGGAAACAGGCATTGAAAAAAATCAATAACATGTAGTTTAAAATAAGAAAAATTAGTTTATGAGTGCAGCTTCTGTGTTTTTGCTCACATTTGATCTTTTGCTTAAAGTTAATTTCCCTAAACTGCTACCTTCACTTACTCTTAAAATATTACCCTTTAAAAAATTACAACCCCCCCCAAACACAGATACCATATCTTCCATAAAATCTTTCCAGATAATTCAAATGGAAAAATTCATCCCTTCAGTCTTTTTTTTAATCATTCATGTTTTTTTGAAAGGAAAAGGAGGGATGATGGTAAAGATACTATCGGCTGAGTCAATGATCTCATCAATGAAGAGAACTCCTGGTGGGGAAATTCCCCTCATTGATGCAGATTATTAATTTATTTTACAAAATATTCTTATTTGTACTTGGTATTCTGTGGGGTCATTCAGATGTTATGTAACTTGCTGAACTCTGATCTGTAGGAATGACTTTCTATCCACTATACCAGATGTATATTTACCCTATTTTAATTTGGATTCTATTTACTTGCATCCATTTTATCTCCTTAGTAGATTATAAGGTACAAGGGGGAGTGATTTTATCTCATCCAGTTGCTTTACCCTAGCATAATTCCTTGCAGTTAGTAGGGCCCCATTAATTTGAATAAGAGTATAATTTGGTCCAGTGTAAATTTATTTACTAACCAGGGAGATACTTTTTTCTGTTGTTACTAAGAGATTTTAAAATAATTTGAATATTACCCTGAACACTTGATCCACTCCCATTCCTTCTGTCCCTCCCCTTCCTCTCATTGGATACTGCTTATTGGGGTGGCTAGGTGGAGAAGTGAATAGAGGATTTGCCCTGGAGTCAGGAGGACCTGAATTCAAATTTGGGATCAGACACTTAACACAAATCTAGCCGTGTCACCTTGGGCAGGTCACTTAATCCCAATTGCCCTCCCTCCCAAAAGAATCTTCTTATTGAGTGATTTAGATCTAATTCAGGCTTTGGTCAGGATATTGCAAAGGTGTAGAATATTAGCTCCTTGGGGGAGGCTCAGTTCCTTTTATGTCTTTATATCCCCATTGCTTTGCACATATTATGCATTTAATAAATGACGGTTGGACTATTATTATTTTCATGAACACTTTATTCATTATGTATTTTGTATTATACACAACATAAAACATGTATTGAAATGCTTTGCTACATGGAATTAAGTGACCACTTCCAGAAGTTGTACTGTTCAGTTTAGATGTTTTTCTAGAAGATTTAGGCATTTTCAGAGGATTATCTAACTGTAAAAGATGAATGGTATGTGACAAAGATAACATTTTTATCTGGAAAAGAAGTTTAGCATTGTTCTATGATGCCTATATGATATGTTTGGCTTTTTCTTCTTCTGTTTTTTTTTAATATCGAGGTCCTGAACTTAACAAACACCAAATAGGAATTGAGCATTCACATAAAAAAATTAAAATGGTGGGGAAAAAATGATTGCATATGAAACTATGACTATTATGTGCAGTTTATTTATTAGTATGTAATAGATTCAACCTGTGAATTTTAAAACTCTTATTTTTGGCTTTTGTTCCTTCCAGACTTTAAAATTTTTTTCTGTATATTAAACATATTTCAAAAATCACTTTTTTCTTTCTCTTATTTATTGACAACTATATTGCTAATCCTCTTTCCCAACAACTGTCTTCCAACACATTAAACAAATAAAAGCCCAAGCTTTTGCAATAATTATGTTAAATTAAACATAATCTATTTACACATTGACTGTGGCCAAAAATATAATATTTCCTTTTGAACCTTGAATCCAGAACTTCTCTGTCAGGAGGTGGGAAGAATGTTTCATCATTAGTCCTCTGGGCATCTATCAGAGTTCTTAAATCTTTCAGAGATTTTTTTTTCTTTATGTTGTTTTTGTATGGATTGCTACCCAAGTTCTGCTTACTTCTCTCTGAGTCAGTTCATATAGTTTCCCCAGCTTTCTGTAAAGCCATTCATTTTGTAATTTCTAACTGTATAAAGTATTCCTTAATATTCATATGCCAAAACTTGTTCAGATTTTGTCTAATTAATAGATACTCTCTTAATTTCAAGGGTTTTTTGCATCCTCAATTAAAAGCTGCTATAAATATTGTTGTTCATACGGATCCTTTTCTACTTTCTTTGATCGCTTTGCAGTATAGACCAAGGAATGATATCACTGATTCAAAATATAGGCATAATTTATGACTTTTTGAATAGCTACTTTCCAGAAGGATAACCAACTCACAGTTTTATCAACAGTATTTATTTTCCCATCTCTGCCATATAAGAAAAACATCAGTTTTGCTTTTTTGTTATCTATCCAGTCTTGTAGGTATGAGGTAGAAATCCAGGGTGGTGTTAATTTGCATTCATCTTATCATGAGTGATTGGGAGTATTTTTATATGATAATTGATAACTTGTACTTATTTCTTTCAGAACTTGTTCATTTGTTTTGTCAATTTATCTATTGCAGAATAGCTTTTGCCCTTATATATTTAAATCAGTTCCTTATATACCTTGGATATACATTCTTTATCAGAGAAACTTGCTATAAATATTTTCCACTGTTAAGTGTTACCATTTAATTTAACGTATTTGTATAGAAACTTTTCAATTTTATATTATCAAAATTGCTCATTTTATCTTCTTTACTCCTTTCTATCCCTTGTTTGGTGATGAACTCTTTTCCTATTCATAATTGTGAAAGGAATCTCCTTACTTGCCCATCTAATTTGTTTATGATGATAACTTTCATATTTGTCATGTGTCTATTTGGAGCTTTTGTGGTATATGGTGAGGGATACTGATCTCATCCTAAATTCTAGCAGGCTTCTTCTAGTTTTCCTAGCAGATTTTGTCAAATAGTGTGAATCATCATCACAGTATTAAGTAACTTGTTCAGTTAAAGTTGTCAGATCAGAGGTCAGCAGTTTGAAAACAACAACCATAACATGTACATTGTAGATATTGTAGAATTACATTGTTGAAACAACCTAGGTTTCAATGTAAGGTTTGCAAAGTGCTTTACAGACAGTATCTCAGTTTATCCTCATAACTATGGAAATAAGGTGCTATTATGCCCATTTTTAAGAAGAAAAAAATTGAGGCAGACAGAGGCTAACTGCCTTGCCCAGGGTTACATATCTAGTAAGTATCTAAGACCATATTTAAATATAATAGCCTTGCTCTGTTATTAAAGAGGCGGCAGGAGTCCTTACATGTACTGTGAAGACAATATTAACTATATCTTATTGAAATTATGATCAGTAGAGGAAATGATTTTGCTAAATGTCTTCTTATGAATACATTCCCCTCTCCCCCCAAAACAATCATTTAATAGTGAATACAGTGAAATGAACTCGGTGTTTCTTGAAATAAAAGCATTTATAGACAGTACTATAAAGTTCTTGCTTCTTTATGCTCTATCTCCATCTTTGATACCTTCTCGTATGTATCTATCTTTTAATGACTTTTACGCTTAATTTGCATTGTATTGATGCTAAACATTTTTCAAATCCCTTCATGTCCTTTCTCAGACTTTGTCTTGCCTTTTTGGACTTTCCAGATTATGTATTACAAGCTCCTTAAGTGTAAAGAATGTTGTGGTTTAATTTGATCTATAGGAATTTAGGGTAATAGGACATAGTAGCTGGTATAATAGGTACTTTGTAAATATCTTTTGGATTATTTTTATTTATGGCTCCCCCAAATTAAAAAAGTGTTAGAATCTTCACTTGGAAGATGAATTTATTATGAACTCCTAAATCATCTTGGCAAGATCTAATTCTTTGTATAAGTAAATGGTGGAATACTACATTGGTTGCAGATTATGGTAAAAAAGTTTGAGATCAACATTTTGGCATGGGTCAAGAGCTATTCCTTAATGTTAAAACTTACTATTGCTTGCTATTTCAATAGTAATCACTAAATTCTTCTTTCTTTCTTTTTTATAGGCAGCAGTCTGCTGAAGACCTTGCCAGAGTACCAGCTAATTCCACAAGCAATATCTTGAATAGACTATTAGTCAGTTATGATCCCAGGATCAGACCAAATTTCAAAGGTTTGTCTTTGTGAAGATATCTTTGTCCTTTGAACTTTAAGAATTAAATCCACTTAAAAGTGTAATATGAGAATCTGTCTAAAAGTTTACTCAACTGGAAGGAGGGATGGAAAAAAGACTTTCAAAATAATTTGGAAAGAGCAAGTCATAATGTGCTCATATCACCTGCTCCAGTGTGTGTGTGTGTGTGTGTGTGTGTGTGTGTGTGTGTTTCCCACAATAAGTGGATACTTCTAAGATTTATGAATAAAGTTTAATAAAATCTTAGAGTAGGAGGAATAGAACTAACTTATAGACTAACCATATTAAAATAGCCTTTTGAATTCACAGTTATATTTCAGAGAATGTATTTTGTCCTGTGGCAAGTAGTTTGCATGAAAATAAACCACTCTAACATGTGAGATAATTTTAAAACTGCCTTTAACCTTCTATGGAGAGGAGGTGAAAAAAAAACACCAAAATGTTTTAAACAGAAAAGCTAAGCTACCTGTATTAAATTTGTAATTACCTAATTCCTTGAATGAAAATATACTAATATAATTAAGATCTCACGTCATTAATAGATGCATGCTTGTTTCATTGTAATTAATGTTGTCCATCTGCTTTAAAATGATAAATGTCTTTGTTAATGGATGGCAGTTAATGGGTTTGTTCAATGCTATTTTTAAAAATCTCTTAACTTTTACTTTGAAAAGATATTTCTTCATTGTTTCCCCTATCTTTCTAGCAACCATTTTTGTATATGCAAAATGATTTGTAGTCTTTAAATAGTACACAGGAACTCACACACACTATTATTATAATTATTCTATTGGACCCATTTACAATTTATGCAAAAGTTAACTGAGAATAAAACTGTTACTATGATTTATATAGCAGATAAATATTGGTTCTAAAGTGCAAACTCACATGCTCATTTTAATGTTACAAATACAAGGGAACTCTAGGTAAAGAAGTACCTCTATCAACATAGACGAGAGTCCCTCTATGACTTAGATTTTAGTTGATAAATTTTGAACTAGAAGAGAATATGTAGATGATCAAAAGTTACCTGATAGACAAAGAAGTTAAAGCACTTGCTCATGGTCACGAACTTAGTAAATAGCATATTTAGGGTTTGAACAACTACAAGTCCCATATGGTTATCTACCATGATGCCTACACCTAGGTATGAATTTTGTTAAAAAAGGAATTGTCTTTTTTTTGTTTGTATAGAAATTACATGTTAGTAAATAAATCACAAGGGAAAACAAAAGTCTATTTCTCTTTCCTAGCTGCTTAGTCAAAAAAGTGCTACCTTGGGGCGGCTAGGTGGTGCTGTGAATAGAGCACCAGCCCTGGAGTCAGGAGTACCTGAGTTCAAATCTGGCCTCAGACACTTAACACACACACATACAAAAAACTAGCCGTGTGACCTTGGGCAAGTCACTTAATCCCAACTACCCTCCAAAAAAGCAAAAAAAAAAAGTGCTACCTTTGTGGCTAAAATGAAATGAGTTTCTTACATTCAAGTCTTATTCCTTCCCCCCCCCACATCTTATGAGAACTAAAACCATACTTGTCATAAAATAAAATTAAAGTCATGAGCAGATTGTGTAGACCTTATTCCTGATGATTTAGAAATGAAATATATGAAAAGGCTCCTCAGGAAAACACTAATCCCAGTTGTGCAGTTAAGGACAGGTATGAACATATATCAGATTAACATCATAATGTGTTTTTGTCCTTTACAGAGGAAAAACAGTCTGCAGCTGCTTTGAGTCAACTAAAGTTACACAACTCTCTCATAAAAATAAGGGGTTTTGTTCATTACCTGGGCCTATACATTTACTTTCAACATCAGCTTTGGCCTGGGTTGTCACATGTCCACAATAAACCCATTCACCACCTGTTTTTCATCAGTAGGTGGTTATGTGGTTAAAAGGCCAACTGCACATTTTCCTTTTGCCCTGCTTCCCCCTAACATTAGTCCCCTTTACCAATCCACCAGAAGCCCCCAAGCAAAGGGAAAGGGGGCTTTAGTATTATTGCAAAAGTCCTCCTTCTATAAATACTTTTTTTCTTTCTTGAAGGTGAGGTGAGCAACATCAGTGTGAATTTCATGTTAGTTTGATTTTCTTTTAAAAAAGATTAATCAAAGTTTAAAGAAATGGTTTGTGATAAGTACCAAATACAGTGACATTGCCTCTTTCCTCTTTAAAATGAGTTCCTTCATATGGCTAAAATGACTATATTTTAAATATCAGTAGGAATATGCAACTCATCAAGGTATATTTTGTTAATTTTTTTAATGAAGAACATGAATGCCATAACCTTTATAGGAGGAATTTTTTAAAAGCACATTTAAAAAATATCCATATATAAAAGTCTTTTTCTGTATATATACACATATATACATAAACACACACATATATATGTGTGTGTGTATGTGTGCATATACATCCTTTTGGAGTAAATAGTAATATCAGTAATTAATATTTCTGCATAGTGACAAATTCAGCTCATTTTCAGTATGTATTATCTAAAAGTTTTATTGTGGAGTAGTGTAACAATGGGGTAGTTAACCTTTTTACATTTTTAAAATTTACAAAGAAATTTATATATATTTTGTCTCATTTGATCTTTACAATAGCATTTTGATGTAGGTCCTATAGATTATTACCCCCATTTTTCAAATGAGGAAACTGAGGCAAAGATGTTGAAGGCAAAACCACGGTTGTTAAGCTAGCATGAGTCATAGTAAGGATTCAAATCCAATTCTCCTTTGACTGAATGCAATACTTGTTTTATTAAATTAGGTATATTCTTAGTATTGTCAGTAGCAACTGCTAATAATGACAAAAATATTTTGAGACCACACTATAGTGATTCTCTAAAACCATACAGGAAATTAAATGCATGTCATATAGAAGAAAAAATCTTTCTGACCATGTAATTTATACAAGCTCCTCTTCTTACCTTTGTGTTTATAGGTATTCCAGTTGACGTGGTGGTCAATATTTTTATTAACAGCTTTGGCTCTATACAAGAAACAACAATGGTAAGAAAAAAATGTGAATATTCATATCCAGATGAAATATTTTCATGTGTGGTTATTTTGTACAGCTGAGGGTTATTTTTTCAATAAAACGGTAATGTGAGGTTTTAATTAAAATGAAGGTTGAATTCTTGTTTTGAGTATTTATGGATTAGATATCTATTGCTAGAACAAAATATACAAAGGCTTTCAGGGCCTTATGAATCATGTATGGAGTAGAGAATTCCATTTTCCCCAGAATCTAATTTACTTCCTAGGTAAAATGTAACAAT
Organism: Pseudocheirus occidentalis; assembly: GCA_028646575.1. Classification (NCBI taxonomy): domain Eukaryota; kingdom Metazoa; phylum Chordata; class Mammalia; order Diprotodontia; family Pseudocheiridae; genus Pseudocheirus; species Pseudocheirus occidentalis. The sequence continues at coordinate 88,619,613 of CM053601.1, forward strand.
AATGCTACATGGTTCTCCAATAGTTTGAAAGAGTTAACATCCCTGAATAGCTAACTAATTATGATCAGTGAAAAATTTATGTCCTGGGAACACTGAAGCTACAGTTGTCATGATGTGGTTATATATATTTCCCATAAATCATAGTACAGAAAGATAGGCTTTAGAGGCCTAGTAATGCATTTTAAATAAGGATATTATAATATAAGTCATCTACAGACTAGCAGCAGGATAATGATGCCATTGGAATAATAATTATTCTTACTAATAATTGCCATGAGATCTTTAACAGATATAGTTTATTCAATTGTACTATTGTATACTTAGTACAAGGACCTTGATGTATTATATTGCTAACTTGATTATATCATTGCTTTACCTAGGGGGAAATAAACAAACAAAAAACACAAAAGTGATATACGTAAAGACAGGTATTATTTCCATGGCCCGTATGTGAACATTTCCAGTGAATGATTTTAAAGGAGGCTTTGGACCCAAAATTCATACCACAAGGCACCCTAAGACAAAGATATTCCCAAACTAAACACCAGTGTATATTGTCTTTTAAAAGTTTCATAAATAGAATACACACTGCTGTTTAGTTTTGGGATATACTTTTTGGTCACAAATCAGATGCAGTCTACCTGCCTATATACCACGCAACAGATCAGAGGAAATGGTTAAGTGAGGCTTTCTTAATTGTAAAACTTCTTTGGTCAAACACAGTGTATATCTGGGGAAAATTTGGTGGGCCAATGACCCTGGCTGAAGTACTTTGGTTGGTCTGCTGGTCCCTAGTGTCTCCCACTATTTGGATTTATCTTATATGACCATGCTGTATTTTCTTATATATAATGTGTGTATATGCATTTGTATTTATATATAAACATACATGTTCATATGCATACCCTAAGTTCATTACCATTACCTCTCTATCAGGAGGCGGGTAGCGCATTTCTGCTTGAATCTTCTGGAGTCATGGTTGGTTATTGTTTTCATTAAAGTTCATAAGTCTTTCAAAGCTGTTTATCATTCCAAACATGCTGATCATAATCCATCAATGCTTTTTCATTCTTCTCAACTCTTATGTGTAGATCCTCCACAAGAGTCCATCCAGAATGCTCAGTTTTTTTCTAGGTCTCTTGGTATTTTGTGAGTATCAGTGAAGCACACAGACTACTCATCTCTTATTCTTTATATTTGGTACCAGGCTGTTTCACTTCCTTTTCTGGCCATAGTTTATTTGATGTGTATTTTATGTTTATTTTTTATCTTGGAGTGACATTGGCAGAATGAGTCAGTTTATGCTTTTCTCCATTGCCCTTGAATGACCTACAATTTTGCTTCTTTGCAAATAGAAGATGGGAAAAGGGAAAGGCAGGGGGAAGGGGAGTAGAATAAGCATTTATATAGAACCTACAATGTGCCAGGCACTGCATTGAGTGCTTTATGATTTGTATCCAAATTATTAACAACAGTAGAATATTGATGTTGCTTTTCTATTTTAGAGAGAAACACGGAGTGATTTACAAACATATAATTAATTAATGAGTTAGCTAGATGATGTGATAGAGTACCAGAGTTGGAGTCAGGAAGAACTGAGTTCAAATCCAAGCCAAAGATAATAACTGTGTGAGTCTGGGCAAATATACTTAACCTTGTTTGTCTTAATTTTTTCATTTGTAAAATGAACTGGAGAATGAAATGTGAAGCTTCTTCAGTATCTTTGCCAGGAAAAGGCCAAATGACATCATGAAAACTTGGATACAACTAAAAAATGACTCAACAATATTTAATTGATAGCATCAATTTTACAAAATCCAATTTAGCCCTCTTCTGTCTCTTCATTCAGATCATTATCCATTAGTAGTGTCTAAGATATAGGTAATGATGGATTGGCTACATATCATAATCAGACATATTTTTAGCTACTTGTTTTTTTTCTTATATGGATATTTAAGTTTAACTTATTTTTTTCATGATTATGGTTTCTATTGAAGAAGCCCTATGCCATCTATAAGGAGCAGCTCTAGGATTTCATCATTTATAGGGAATATCTCTTCCATTTGAACTATATATTAGACATTCTTGGGGCAGCTAGGTAGCATAGTGGATAGAGCTCCCGGAGTCAGGAAAACTAATCTTCCTGAGTTCAAATAAGGTCTCACACACTTACTAGTTGTATGGTCCTGGGCAAGTCACTTTACCCTATTTGCCTCAGTTCCTTATCTGTAAAATGACGTGGAGAAGGAAATGGCAAACCACGCCAATATTCTGCCTAGAAAACCCCAAATGGGGTTACAAAGAGTCAGAAATGACTGAAAAATGGCTAAATAAAAATTGGACATTCTATATGGTAGTAGCAAATGCCTCTGAGAGAGATGTTTCTCCCTTTTATGCCTCACTTGATATTAGTAAGCAGAATGTTGCCAAGTAATTCCATTATTTCCTTTACCAAAGAATCTCTTGCAAATATAACATAGATCAAATAAACACTTTAAGTGATGCTTTGCTGTATTGAATAAAATAAATAGTTAAAGGCAACAAATAATAGTAAGGTTAGGCTCTTGAGTTCTGTTACCTTTTAGACATCTGTGTTTCTGTGAAGATGTAGTCGGATACACAATGCCATTTGTGAAAGCCAGTCTTTTCCCTTCTCGTATGTTCATCAGTGATTGGCTAAATAAAATATGTGCACAACCAACTATAAACAATGTATATGTACATAAGGAAGACAAGTTGCAAAGTGTAATGATATCTCAAAGAAGGTACAGTTTAAAACCAGTTGAGGGGAATCAGTACTGGGTACTTAGTGTTAAATATGTACATGCTTACTGTTAAATATTGTAGGAATTGTAGAGCATGTGCTTATACAAAGAAAAATGATTTTTATATGTCCTTTAATTTTGCTAATGTTATAAAAATAGGATTGTTTGATTGACCATCTGAAATGACCAAATTAATTAAGGTAAGTTTCAGGTCTCTTTTTCACTTTGTTTGGAAATAAATGCTGAGAGTCATAATCTAACTCTTCCTTTCTCACTTCACCTCATATCCTGCTTTCTACATATATTGTTCCCAGTTTTCTCCCAGAGCCACTCCCCGCAGTATCAACACTGTTATTCTGTACATATGTATGCATATGTATACACGCATGTATACAAACATATCTATTATGTGTGTAAATAATTATTTTATGCTATTTAAATTATCTTCCCCATTAGAAGGTAAGATTCTCAAGGGTAGTGGCTAATTTTTGCCTGTCTTTTTAAGCCTAGCCTTAGCAACATACATAGCAAATAGTAAATTCTTCAATGATTATTGACTGACTCTCAAGGAATTTTTGAAATTTAACTTTTTTGTACTTTCTGAATACTAAATTCTTGAATATAACTTAGACATAAGACAAAATATTATATACCCTCTTTAAGTATACACACCCTTTTTGTGAAGGCAATTTTTTTTATTTGTTTAACACATTTGAACTGGGTGCAAATGCAAATAGTTGAGACATGAGGAAAGCATTGGCTAGATATTAATGAGCCTATAAGAATTAGATTTTAGGAAGATGAACAAGATACTCCAAATATTTCCTTTCTCACAATGTTTTATGGACTAAGTTTTCTCAAAGGCAAATTCCCTGAGATATTATTGCTTATTAGCTAGGAAAGTCAGAAGCCATTATAACTATATAGTTATCATAAAAATAAATAAATACTTTCAAAGTAAAGAGAATTGTCTTTGCTGTAGGAAAATTGTAGAATTCACCATAGACAATCAGTGGTAATAATATTAATAAACGAAAGAAAGGCCTCTAATGATTACCCAAAGATAATTTTATGAAACGGCTTAGTTTCTATTAATTCTAACTTGGATAGGTAGAAATGTCTTTGGAAACTATGTTCAAAAAGGAGAAGAGATATATGTTAGGAAAGAACTCCAGTTAGTTACATTAACAACTATGTCTAGTGATTTAAGTTAGTTATTTGTGATTTTTTTAGGTAGAGTAGTTTCATTATTTCCTTAGAAATATGCCATACTATCTTCATATAATGACTAACTCTACACTATTGTCGTATGAAATAAAATCTCCTTCATTGTATTTATAAATAAATTTCACTCTGTTAACCCACTTCACCCTGCTACTTTCCCCACCCTTAACTTGATTATATATTTATACATACATACATACATACATACATACATACATACATACAGAGAGACCTTCTCTCAGAGAGACTGACCTTCTCACCTGGCTGAAAAATAATAAAAAGAGAAAAAGTGAAACAGAGAGAAAGGGGAGAGAGACATAGAGAGAGACAGAGACAGAGAGAGACAGAGACAGAGAGATAGAGATATATTTAAAGATTCATTGCCTTTAGGAAAATGTACCAAATCATCAGTTGGTTCTAAAGAATATCCACAAGCTAGGTAGCTAAGTGGCACAGTGAATGGAATACTGAATTTGAAATGAGGAAGACTTAACTTCATGAGTTCAAATTTGCCCTCAGATATATACTACCTGTGTGACCCTGGGCAAGTCATTTGATCCTGTTTGCCTTAGTTTCCTCATCTGCAAAATGAGCTGGAGAAAAAAAATGATAAACCACTCCAGTATCTTCACCAAGAAAGCCACCAATTGGGTCTGCAAGAGTCAAACATGAGCATATACATATATATGTGTGTGTGTGTGTGTGTGTGTGTATGCATGTATGTATGCATGTATGTATGTATTTGTGATCTTTGTTTAGATTACTCTTATTCACATGCTTTGTTTCAGCTACATTGAACTCTAATCTTTCTGTTTTTACATGACATTCCATCTCCTGTATCCCTGCTCAAGAATATGTACATGTCTAGAATGCAGTCTCTCCTCATCTCTGTCTTGCAAAATTGATAGCTTCCTCTAAAGCAGGTCCACCTTCTTCATGCAGCCTTTCCTGATCTGCCTCTTCCCTCTTCTTCTTCTTGGAATATTGTCATATGTTTTGTGCATTTATTTAACTGTTCATTCTTATTCTATTGCCCAAATAGAGTAAGAATTTCTTGGCTGCAGGGACTGTTTCTTCTGTGTTTGTATATCCAATCCTATCATAGTACTTTATACGCAATAGACATGTAATGAATGTTTAATGAATTTAATTAAATTGTATGACTTCATTGCTAATATAGTGGGAGGAAAGAGATAAGCATTTATGAATCACCCCTTATGTTCCAGTATTATGCTAGGTATTTTACAAATATTATCTCATTTTATACTCACAACATCCCTGAGAGGAAAGTGCTATTATGATTCCTATTTTACAGTTGAGGTAACTAAGGTATGCAGAGGTTAAAATGACTTACTTGGGCTCACACATCTAGCAAGTGTCTGAGGACAGATTTGAATTTCAGTCTTTCTACTCTTTAGAAAGCTCTGCACTCCAGCAATTCTGACATCTAGTTTCCTCTAGTACCTTTACATGTGACTTTGTGTAGAGTAAAATCACTTCTTGAACCTATCATCTTGCTAGAGAAAAAGAGGCCAAAAATTCAGGCTTCTAATTAGTGTTTGTTTTCTAATACCAAATTATTCCACCCATAACTACATTAACTAGTCACAGGGACATACTTTTAGAGCTAAAAAGTGACCTCAGAAGATATCTAATATGATTTCTTTATTTTCCAAATAAGGGCATTCCAATTCACAGCAGGAAAGTGATTGGCCTAAGGTCACACACGCATAAATAATAGCTGTGGTATTAGCCCAGATCTTCTGCCTTCAGGTGGAGTACTCTTTTCATTCCAACATACTACAAGTGATTGCTGATTCTAAGAGATGAAGTATAGAAGCTTAAGGTTTAAGTGTGAGCAAACTACTGACATCTGGAAGGCAGCTGCAATTTAAAAAACTCAAACAGGACTGGCAGATATACATATAAGTGGGAGGACCTATGAAAGGGGAGAATTGCTGTTTATACCACCAATGCTTAAAGTTCTGTCTATACTCATACTCCAGAGTCCCGGTTATTCAATAGCTCAAGTAAACAAAATGTTTAATAAGTTGTATCTGGAAATATATATATATATATATATATATATATATATATGTAGGGGTGGAGCCAAGATGGTGGCATAGAAGAAATAATGTTCCACATCTCCCACATAGCCACCACAAATACCCAAAAAATATGACTCTGAACAAATTTTAGGGATCCAAAACTCACAAAAATAGTGAAAAACACATCTCCCACTGAAGGCAGCTTGGCAGGAAGGGCTCATCATAACATGCTAGGAGCTGAAACCAGCCCAGCCTGAAACTGTGGCTTGGCCCTGGGGTGACCATGACTAGCCACAGCTGGAGCCTTCAGGTGAGGGGATCATCAGGAGCAGTGGTAGTTTCCAGAATTATCAAGCCATAAGAAACAAGGACTAAATGAAAGGTCAGTGGAACTCTATAGATAAAGTTGGGGGAGAAAAGTGGTCTGGCTAAACTGTCTCCAGGGCAAGGAAGTGACAGAACTGCTGGCCCTGCAGCAGCTTCCACGTGGTTGCTTCAGAGCTCCCAGCCTGCAGACTGAAGGAGGGCGGAGCAAACATTCAGAGGCTAAGCGCTCTTGCATTGAGCAACCTGAATCCTAATTGTGGATTTAGGGTGGTAGCCCTGGGGTGTGTTTTCAGTGAGCCAAAGCTGGTGGAGACTGCAAAAAAACTGGCTGCTTCCCAATAGCTCTGGCAGCTGTGAAAATCTCAGAAATTTGGGACAGGGTTTTCCCCTCTGGAAGCAGAGTTCCACAGAGCTAAAAAATTAAGTAATTAATTGACCGGCAACATGAGCAGACAAAGGAAATAAAGTAAGAACAGCAACTGAATTTTAGATTCCTTCTTTTAGGACAAAAAGGATCAAAGCATGGAAGAGGAGGAAGACTACACAGTCAAAATTCCCACACCAAAAGCTTACAAAGAACATGAAGATTTCCGACAAGCCATAGATCAGCTTAATAAAGATTTTGAAAACCAATCAAGAGAAGTGGAGGAAAATTGGGAAGACAAATAAAAATGATGCAAGAAATGGTAAAAGAGGCCCAGAAAGCCAATGAGGAGAAGAATGCCTTAAAAATTTGAATTTTCCAGATGGAAAAAGAATCTCAAAAACTTTCTGAAGAGAATAATTCCTTCAGAATTATAGTGGAGCAAATGGAAGCAAATGACTTTATGAGAAATCAAGATACTATTAAACAGATTTTAAAAATTAAAAAATAGAAGGCAATGTGGAATATCTCCTTGAAAAAAACCCTGACCTGGAAAATAGATCCAGGAGGGACAATTTAAAAATTATTGGTCTATCTGAAAGCCACGATAAAAAAAAAGAACCTAGAAATCACCCTTGAGGAAATTCTCAAGGAAAATTGCCCAGATATTTTATAACCAGAGGGCAAAATAGGACTTGAAAGAATTCACCAAACACCTCTTGAAAAAGATCCCCAAAAGAAAACTCCTAGAAATGTCATAGCCAGGTTCCAGAGTCCCCATATCAAGGAGAAAATATTACAAGCTGCCAGGAAGAAACAATTTGAATACTGTGGAAACACAATTAGGATAACCCGGGATCTGGAAGCTTTGATCCCCATTGAGGGATAAAAGGGCCTGGAATATGATATTCCAGAAATCAAGGAAGCTAGGATTAAAATGAAGAATCACCTACCCAGCAAAATTGAGTATAATGTTCCAGGGGAAAATATTCAGTGAGGTCATTCAGTGCTTAAATGTTCAAGCATTCTTGCTGAAAAAAACAGAACTGAACAGAAAATTTGACACTCAAATACAAGAAGCATGAGAAGGTAAACATGGAAAAGAAATCATAAGGAACTTATCAAAGATGAACTATTTACATGCCAACATCTAAAAATGATAATTGTAACTTATGAAATTTTTCCCAGTATGAGGATAGGTGAAGGGAATACAAATGTATAAATATGTATACAAACACATATGTCTGTATAGGAGGGTTTATATATGTGTATAAACACATGCTTGAGTATGTGTATATATGAGTACATAGAGGGAACAAGATCAATTTAATAGCAAGGGACAATACTTTAAAAGGTGAAATTTTGCAGCGGGAAACGATAAGAATGAGAGGAGATAGGCAGAGACAGAATAGGGTTAATCATCTCATATAGAAGAGGCAAGGGATAATTCTTACAAAGGAGGGAAAGAACAGGAAGGCAAAAGGAAATGGGTCACCCTTACTCTCATTGAATTTGACATACGGAAAAAATGACATAAACTGTAAACTGGGTATCTTGCCACACAGGACAGTAGGGGGAATAGGGATGAAAGGTGGGATGGTGGAGGTGAGGGTTTGGTGGGGGGCAGGGTTGCTGGAAGTACACACTTCTGTAAAGGGACAGGGACAAGGACACAGGGTAGAGAATAGAACAAGGGGGGTGGGATTAGAAGGAGAGACATATAAGCACAATATATGCTCACAATATACCCACTTTGGTGATGTTCTGCATAATTGCACATGTACAGCCTGTATTTTATCCCTGGTCCTTCCAGTGGGGATGGGTGTTGAGGGAGGAAGGGAAAGAATCTAGAATTTAACATTCTATAATCAAATGTTAAAATATATATGTATGTGTATGTATATAATAACAATAACAATAATAATAATATTATTATTAACTACATCCAACTGGGAATTAAGATATGCAGGTACTGTGATAGAGAGATCCATCCTGTACTACTGGAAAGTCAGAGCAGTGTGGGGAGTACATAGGAGAGAGAAGATTGAGGTAGGAGTTATAAAGTGGCATAGGGCTGTTTTGAGGTGTTAGGTAGGGGAAGGATGGGGAGAAAATTTTTAATTCAAAATATCATGGAAATAAATGATGCAAATAAGAAAATAAGTTAATTAATATTTATAAATTTTATATATATATATATGTATATGCATATAATAGTGGTTCAGACTTTCTCATCTTGAGTTCTTAGAGAACTTGAGGAAAATCTTGCCCACTAGTGGGGCTGTTTGAATGGAGTGAATAATGAAATTAAAAGTAAAAGAAATCTATTGTTCTCTAATAGCAGGTTCAAGTTCCTAGGGTTCCAGTTTCCTATTCAGCCTTTTCAGGTTTGCCTAGCTAATCAGCTCTATTCTGTAGAATTTCAGTGAACCAATAGGATGCTGTCTGTCCTTATAAGGAAGTTGATCTGGGAAAATCAGAGAAATGGGAAATGGGACATCATATACAGTGCAATGTAGTTGGAACAAAGAATGTCTTAATGAATGGGCATAATCTAAAAGATGTTGATTATACTATTTGGTCAGTTAAAGCATGCCTTGTGCATTAGGCTTTGTGTATTCAGTCTAAGTTAAAGAGAAAATGTTAAATTTTGTATATTCAGTGCAGAGTAGCACAGTGCCTGATACATAGTTGGTGCTGAATTGTGTTTACTGTGACTACATTGTTAGGAAGGGGTGGGAAATTCAGTCAGGACTTCTGTTTTTCACAAATAGCAGAATTGGGATGGTAATTTAGCCAAATAGCAAATTTCAGTAACAATTTTCTCCCTCTACAATCAATGCATTGGGATGGTATAGGAGAAGAAAAAAACAAAACCTATACATCTCGTGTTGCAACTTTCCTCACATATATCAGTTTATCTCTATGATTTTTTTGTCTATTGACTCATTTAAAACTTTTATTTAAGTAGCTTAGTCCCTGCCCCATTGTACCTATAGCATCAATTTGCAAGATTAATTTTTTCTAGACATTTAGAAAAACTAATTTTGTTATCTAATAACATTGTCAAATTTTTTTTATCATTTTAATTGTGTCTTTAGAGTCTTTACTTCTAACTTCATCATATTTGTTACCTCTGTTTATAATAGTGAAAGTTAGAATTCATAAGCCTATAAGAGGTCAGAAAAACTCTAGTTTACTCTAACAAGTTTGCTCCCACCCCACTTCCCACAAAGCACTTTTCACTCCCTGCCTTTTCCTTAAGTCAGGGCAAATTTCTTAAATGAAAATTTCCATAGTTCTCTGAAGGTAGGAACACAATGGGAATCAATCATTTCTTAGCCTAATTTATACACTTTTTCTTCTTTAGAATTATACATAGACCTACTCAGAGGAAACCATGTTTGAGTAATTTAGTTTGTTTTTACGTTTAGGTGCTATACCCCCCCCCCAAGTTTAATCCAATTCTTCATACCCTCTACAAAAAGAATACAGTATACATGTACCTTTCTTTTGCAATTTTACATTTGATTTTGGAATTGAATTCACATTTACTTAGGACTTGAAGTGATCTGTGCCATAGATCTGCAATTATGAGCTAGCTAATGCTTCTCCTTTGACTCTCTACCATTTGATATTCTGAGATTAACTGGACTTCATTTTTTTATGTAGCAAAAATCTTCTTAAAATTGCTTCTCTTCAGTCAACTTTTGTTATTTTTTAACCTCTGTTTCCTTTTCTTTCATTTTGAAATTAATACATTTTCTTTTTTCCTATTATTTGATATAGTGTGGAAGAAAATAAAACATGAGGCAGATTTTATTTTCTTCCTTTCTTAAATATACATTATTTGAAGTAAGTGTTGTTGCTTATGCCTTAACTTTTTTCTCTTTCTAGAAGTTTCTAAAAAAAACCTTCAATAAGGTTACTGCTCACACACACAATTTTCTATATATTTTTTTCATCTTCCCTAGCTAATCTGTTTTTCATTTAGAGATTCCTATGAAATGGGTCTCACTAGAGCTAATCATTTTTATTAAGGTGAAACTTAAAGGACTAATACATGTTTTTTATTAATAAAAACACCCAATTTCATACATTTGATTTCTGTTTCCATCTAATTCAATGGATATTTTTAAAGCTCCTACTAAGTCTTCAGGATTTTTCTTTGAAACAAATTTTGAAACTGCTATGAAGGATTGTTTCTCTTTTTTATCTTCTTATTTTTGTCCACCCTTGCTATGTGATCTCACTAATAGTTTATCTTTTCACTCGCTATTTCAATACCAGCCAGCAAGGGTGAGAATATAGCCTCAGGAGTATGAATAAAAGGGGGTAACTGTTCAGTTGTTAGCTTTTGTAGAACCACCTTCAATTTGCAGGATTATGTTTCATAAAATAATTTGGGTACTACTTTAGCCCTTGCATATAAAGAATAGAATCTTATAAAAAATACTGGCAGGTAAATATAGCTCAGGGCAATCACTCTAACCTGGGCCTCCCCTCTCCGTCCCTCTGAACTTATAAAAAACAACTATATGGAGAGGTGAATACAAATCTTTGAAATGAGATACAGTGCCATAAGAAATATTATCCAAATAAAAAGTTTTTTTTTAATTTACAATTGCAAGACACATTTAAAGTATGACCTAAGAGCTTAGTACTGACATTTTGTTATACTTCAATCCTTCCCTTAAACTACTAAGCTTAGCCAATGGCTAAATGATTAATTCTTCTAAAACTATATTGATAATAATGTGCATAACAATGCTACTGACTGACCTTTAATTGTGATGCAGCCAGCTGCTATAAGAAGTGAAGTCTTTCCTTCTTAGATGTTGACAGTTTGAAGTTTGTTGTTGTGGCTGTTCATAACTGAAGTCAAGCTAATCAATTATCAAGGTTGCATACGTACATTGCAGGTAAAGTGGCAGGTAACCCTAATTATTATCCACATAATTTTGCCTGTATTTGGTATAACTGCAATCCACCTTCAAAAAATCTCTGAAAATTATCTCTTGGCTATTTCAAGTTCTATAATGTTTATTTGTTGGCCTAGAGAAAGTGTATGATTGGGATGTTGGGTTGCAATATGTTGGAAAACATTCATTATCCAGATAATACCATGTTATTAGGAATGAGCAATGATCCTTATTTATCACCAACTAATTAAAATGTAATTATGTAATTTCCATTGAGAAAAGAAGTCACTAATACTTCTCAATGAGAAAATTATAGAAGCTCTGAAAATTTAGGAACCAGGTTCAAAGAGAGCTCTCTTAATGGATAACATAAAAATTCAGATGTTTTAGAGTCCTTCCAAGGTACTCATAAAACCATGAGCCAAACACATAAATATATTTATCTTTTTCTAAATATTCAATCATAAATATATATTTAAATTATATCATTTCATGTGAGATTTGTCTTATAAGAAATGCTTTTCTGCTCCAAAACATAAATTGGCTTAAAACACAATCCCACATACACGTGCTTCCCTTTTTTTCTAGCTTCATTAAATAGCAGTACATGGGCACCTACAATGAGGCCTTGGGAAGCAGCCAACCCACTCGGATTGAAGTGGTAGTCAGTGGAACAGTACTCTGGCATAAACATGTGGAGAATGATATTAATTAAGGGAAAAGCTTAAACAGCTGTTGCAGAATGGGACAGCTGAAAGCAGATAACACAGTTTGGGAAACATTCTAAGGCTGCAGCACAGTACAGCTTCCCACAAGGTGACCTAATCATGAATTATTGTGAAAGACAAAGGCAGACAGACTGGTTTGTTGTGTAATAAATAGTAATGAGTTGTGGTATAAACATGCAGGCTTTTTCAGCTACAACCATTAAGTCAGTAAGTCAATAAACATTTTAAAAATGCCTTTTACATTCCAGAAACTGTGCTAAGCACTGGGGATACAAAAATAAGTGAAGAAAATCCCTGTTCTCAAGGAGCTTACAATCAAGATGGGGTGGAGGGGGGAGGAACATGCAAACAAAGAGAAACAAATAAGCTATATGCAGGATAGCTATGGAAGAACTAAGAGAGGGAAGGCATTAGAACTAAAAAAGGGAGGGGAAGGCTTCCTGTAGTAGATGAGATTGTAATTGGAACTTAAAAGAAGCCAAGGAAATCCGTAAGCTGAGATGAGAAAGAAAAGCATCCTAGATATGGAGATCAACTGGAGAAAATTCTGGGAGGTACTCTACATAGCAACTTTGAAATAAACCACATTCAGAGAGCTGAGCCAAGATGGTGGCGTAGAAGCAGCAAAGCTCTGCAACTCCCACACAACCACACTAAAAACCCATAAAAATGGGACTCTAAACAAATTTTCAAGCTCCAAAACTCTACAAAATACAGAAAACACATGTGTTGCTACAGGCAGCTTAGCAGGCCAGGCCCCAGGGCATAAGGCGGAGACGAGTCTATAGGAGAGCAGACCAGCTGCACTGGAGACACAGTTACCACACTTATCAGGCCAGAAGAAAAAAAGGCTAAGAGAAAGGTCAGTGGATTTTGCTAAATTTGGGGGAGAAGAGTGGTCTGGCCAAACTGCTCCCAGGGCAAGGAAGCAGCGGGAGGCGGCTGTGGCAGCAGGAATGGCTGAAAGCATCAGTGGCCTCCACTAGGCTGCTTCAGAGCCCCCAGCATGCAGATAGCAGGGGGGCCAAGGCAATCAATCAGGACCAAAGGCTCTTGTGTTGACTGGCCTGGATCTGGATCGTGGTCTTGAGTGGTGGTCGTGGGGTGCACTTTCAGTGAGCCAAAGCTGGGGGGTTTGCAGCCCCCCACTAATAGCTCCAGCAGCTGTGAAGGCCCCAGCAATTTGGGACAGAGCTCTCCGCCCCACCCCCAGGAAGCAGAGTTCCACAGAGCTAAAAAACCAAGCAGTTAATAGACTGATCAACAGGAAGAAAAGGAAGCAAAGTAAGAATAGCAATAAAACTCTAGAATCATTTTTTGTGGACAAAAAGGATCAAAGCATGGAGTGGGAGGAAGACAACACAGTCAGAACTCCCACACCAAATGCTTCCAAGACACTGGAAGAATGCTTACTAGCTATGGATCGACTTGGAAAGGACTTTGAAAACCAAATAAGAGAGGTGGAGGAAAAATTGGAAAGAGAAATAAGAATGATGTGAGAAAGTCATGAAAAGAGAGTCAACAACCTGACTGAAGAAAACAATACCTTAAAGAGCAAATTAACACAGATGTCAAAGGAGGCCCAGAAAGCCAATGAGGAGAATTCCTTAAAAAGTCAAATTTACCAGATGGAAAAAGAGTCTCAAAAGCATTCTGAAGAATATAATTCCTTCAGGATTAGAGTAGAGGAAGTGGGAGCTAATGACTTTATGAGAAACCAAGATACTATTAAACAATTACAAAAAATGGAAAAAATAAAAAGCAATGTGAAATATCTCCTTGAAAAAAAAAACACTGACCTG
>CM053601.1:88634292-88651891 GCA_028646575.1 Pseudocheirus occidentalis
ATTCTGAGGTGAGAGAGGACTAGAATGAGAGGAGACAGAGAGAGACAAAATGGGGTTAATCATCCCATATAGAAGACTCAAGGGATAACTCTTACAACTTTACTTTCAATTACTCTCATTGAATTTGGCTTAGGGAAGAAACGGCATAAACGCTAAACTGGGCATCATGCCACACAGGAGAGTAGGGGGCATGGGGATGAGAGGGGGGATGATGGAGGGGAGGGCGAGGTCTGGAGGAGGGATGCTGGAAGCACACACTTCAGTAAAGGGACAGGGGCAGGGTAGTACAGAACAAAGGCTGGGGGAGCAATAGGAAGGAGAGACAGATGATCACTGTCACAATATGTCCACTATGAGATGTCCTGTATAATCACACATCTACAGCCTGTATTGAATTGATTGTCCTTCCAGTGGGGGTGGGTGACAAGGGAGGAATCGAAAGAATCTAGTATTTAAAGTTCTGCAATACTTGCAACTAGGAATTAAGATATACAGGGACTGGAATAGGGAGAACCTCCCTGCCCTACCAGAAAGTAAGAGAGCAGAGCAGGGGAGGGGCTTTACGGAGGGATTTCTGTTTTCGGGATGGGGCAGGGGAAAGAGAGGGAGAAAATTTGCAATTCAAAAATGTCCTGAAAATGAATGATGTAAACAAGAAAACAAAAAAAAATGTGTAAAAATAAATAAATAAATCTATAGATAAGTTAGTACAAAATAGGAGGAAGTATCATGGCAGAGAAGATGGATAATTTTGATTTTAATGTAATTTTAATTACAAGTTTATAATTAAAGATTTTGAAGGCTTCTTGTTGTTGTTTTGTTGTTGTTGTTACTGCTGCTATTCCTGCTGTTGTGGTTGTTCTTGTGCAGCTAAAATGAGATGCAAAGCAGGAAACTGGGCAAAAAATATATGGGAGGGCAGCTAGGTGGCTCAGCAAATAGAGCTCCAGCCCTGGAGTCAAGAGGACCTGAGTTCAAATCGAACATCAGACACTTAATATTACTAGCTGTGTGACCTTACATAAAAGTGTGGGAAATTTGTCCTATAAATACCTCATTTCTCAAATAAATGGTGAATTGAATTGAATTTTAAAAAATTAATCATTCCTCAGTATTGATTAAGGAAATGCAAATTAAAACTGCTCTGAGGTACAAGGTAAAAAACAAACAAAAATTTAAATAAAACCAAAATACCAAGCAAGGAATGAGCAGTTCATTTAGGACTTTGACTCACTGTTTCAATTAGTGTGCTCCTTTTTATTCTGTTTAGGTGATTTTTATAGTAAACATCATACCTATCAGATTGACTAACATGATAGAAAAGGAAAAGAACAGTTGCTATAAGGGTTGTGTAAAAGTTGATACACCAATTCACTGTTTATGGAGTCATAAGTTGGTCTAACCTATTTTGGTGAACCATTTGTAACTTTGCTCAAAGGGTTATAAAACTGTATATACTCTTACTTAGTAATAGTACTACCAGGTCTGTACCCTAAAGGTATCAAAGAAAAGGGGAAAAAATAACCTATACAGACAAAAATATTTTAGCTGCTATTTTGTGATGGTAAAGACTTGAAAATTTTAGGGATGTACATCAATTGAAGAATGACTAAACAATTTGTGGTATGTGATTGTGATGTAATATTATTGTGCTATAAGATATGAAAAGCTTGGGAAGACTTAGATTATCCCACACAAAGTAAAGTGAGCAGAACCAGAAAAGCATTCTGTAAAGTAAAAGCAATATTGTAATAATGACAAATTGTGAAAGACTTGGATATTCTGATCAATTCAGTGATCTATGCCGAGTCCAAAAGACCCATCATGAAAATACTATCCACCTCAGGAGAAAGAACTAATGAGTTCTGAGTGCAGATTGAAGGATGATATTTTACTTTCTCTATTTTTCTTTTTACTTTCTTTTTTATTTTTGCAGCATGGCTAATATTGATACATGTTTTGCATGACTTAACATATACAATTGATATCATGTTGATGGCCTTGTAAATGAATGGGGAGAGATGAGATGTAAGGAAAGAACTTTGACTTTAACATTTTTAAATGAATATTAAAAATTAAAAAATAATAAAGCAGAATTTTAAAGTCAGGCCCATTATTTCACCAGTTCAACTTTGTCCGAAGGGGCTGTTCCATCTTTAAATTTTGTTTCTTACTGAATTGCTATGTGTGGGCCTAGGCATTTGTTACTCAACACAACTATATTCTGAATTTTGCCCCTGCCTCTTGAGAAGAACTTTATCCCTTCAGCAGTTCAGAGTATCACAGCAAAACAAAACAAAAAAAAAGTTAAACATGGCATGAGGGATCATCTGGTCCAACTTAATTTTACTTAAAATGGTGCTGACACCCAAAGAAAAAATGTGACTTCCCAGGTCCAAATAGGGCCAGGAATTGTACACATTTTTTTACTTGCATAGCCACTTCTCTTTCTACTATATTTTTCTGTATAGTTAATTCTCTAAAATAGGAAATTCCCAGGTTTTTCTCCTTTTATGTCCTCCTTTATGCAAAATTTCAGTGTGTCTATATCATAAGGCTATGAAAAAAGCTTAAATGGTGCCAAATTGCACTGGCATGTCACTAATATGACTAGATTTTCATTTCTATGATCAGAAAACATTTATCAGACTCCTACTTTTTAAAAATAAATTCCATCTACTTGGCATTTTTTATGTCAGTAGGAAAAAATGAAAAATGGAGACTATCACCTCAGGGATGAAAAGGGAAACCAGTAATTATAGTATTTTGTGTGCCTATTGTGGGTTTTCCTTTTTTATTCTTCCTAAAATAGCTTTGTTTTCTTTTATTGAAAGAATGAATCTGAAATTACTTTGTCAGCAAAAACTGCTGACAGGATATTCTGGGATGAAATTCTTCATTTTCTCTCAGGAAAAGAAACAAATAAATGAAAATTTATATAAAAACAAAATACCAAGGCAAGAAATATTCAGTTCATTTTAGATTTTGATTGACTTATTCCATTAGTGTTCTAATTTTTATTCTGTTTAGATTATTTTTACAGCAAACATCACATATTTGTAATTAAGCATTTCAGATTTTCATTTCTAAACATGTTGCCAAGAAATAAGAAGAAACGAAACAATGATCCTAAAAATGTTACTTGGATTATGACATATACATATTGTCTAGAGACTGAGAATGCTCTTAGGAATACATTTTATTAGAAACTGCTACAAATGTAGTTTAAGAGAAAATATATATTGGATATCTTTGAAATTTCAAATGTACATTTATTTTTTCATATCTAGGGCAATATATTGGATTGTTTGGTGTTTATAAAGATTTTATCTTAACATTTTTTATAGGTATTGTTTCTTTGAACCTAGGAAAATTCCTTAATGCCAAGGTACCCCAGAAAATTCCTTCAGAGTATAAATTACAGAGGAATGACCTGTGAAGACATTCATATACTACAATCATTTGGTTAAGAAACCAAAGGGTTAATTGCTAGTTGCATTTCTTCTGGACTCTAGAAAAGTAGCCTTATCTGAAAGGAATGTTTGGAGTTAGATTTCACTTTCTGCTATTAAATAAACAACTCACTTCTTCAGTTAGATATTTGCTGGGAAGTCCGATAGCTTCCTTGAGGACTGCGACTCCCTGAACAGGGTACTAAGCCAGATGGCGAAAAAAAATGGAAATCTAATTGTCTTCTATGGCAGTAGTTTCCAGTCTGTGTGCTGTAGACCCATGATTCCTGAAAATCTTTGCAAAGGGTCCTCAATTTTATATGCTTATCAAGCTTTGTCATTTTGAATTTTATTTTTAGCTCAGTGAAAAATATGCAGTGTGAATCATCAATTTTGTGCTGTTGGTTTTATATTATCACTTCTTTATTTAAATCTATATAAATCTTTTTTCTTACATCTTTTCAGAATGAAGAATGACTTTATCCTTTGCTAATATAGCCTCCCTGCATGTATTCATAAGTGTTGGTTACTCTTGGATTTGGTGGTGTGGCAAATTGTGACTGGTTAATAGTAATACATCAATTGTTATTGTGTAAGTACATGTGAAAAGGGGAGCTATCATACTTGAAGAAGATGAGAAACGCTGCTTTAGATTTAAATTCAGCCTTGTCTGGTGGAATGTTCTTAAGAGCTATTCACTTATAAACTCTATCAATCATTAGATAATAGCAGTGATTGCATACATGAAACAGTTGATGTGGATCATTGAAATTAACTCAGTTTTGGTGAAGTGCTAGGGTGGCACACTTGAATTAGAGTCAAAAGACATGAATTATTTTTTTTAGTCTCCCACAACTAAACTAAGGGCAAGTGCCAAACACCCAGGAGGTTAGTTTCTTCATTGATAAAATGGAGATAATAATATTTTTCCTACCCAGCTACCAGGGCTTCTATTACACAGGTTCTTTGAAAGCTGTACACATATTACACTCTTAAATCTAAATATGGATGTTAATCACAAATCAGTCATTATGGTAATATTTTTAGCCATAATCTTATATGGTTTTATACCTATCAATTAATTATATTGTGACTTTTTCATTTATAAAAGAGACATTATAGGTACATGTTCTCTCTAAAAAGATAGTTAAAAAAGACTTCAGATAAAGTGAATTATTATTAAGTTAATAGTTACTCAAAGCAATGCAAATTTGTTGCGCTTTATTTTATTTGCTTTTTCATTTGGCCAACAAATACTGATTAAATACCTTCTGTGTTCAAGGCATTGTTCTAATTCCTGATGATACAATTTTAGCTAGAAGAGCAAATCTGTCCTTTAGGAGATGTCAATCTAAAAGGAGGCATCTGATGTGAAAATAAATTACTTACAATGTAGAAATTGGTAAGGATAAAAGAGAA
The DNA here is from genome assembly GCA_028646575.1 of Pseudocheirus occidentalis. NCBI lineage: Eukaryota > Metazoa > Chordata > Mammalia > Diprotodontia > Pseudocheiridae > Pseudocheirus > Pseudocheirus occidentalis. Next base: position 88,639,164 of record CM053601.1, read on the forward strand.
AGTCAAAATTCTCTAAGAAAACTTGAAGAGGGAAATTATTTATGGAAAAGACAGGAAGTACCTAATCTGGCATTTGAGGAGAAGGAAACAGGAAAAGGGAGGAGAAGGGAGGAAAATATTCTATGGATAGTTTTGTAACATTGAGTGCACAGAGATGATAGAGGTAAGATGACAAGCAGGGCCAGAGTCCAGTGGGTTGGTACATAGAATGCATAAGACAAAAAAGTATAAGTGAAGACTGGAACATTAATGGGGAGTCAGATTGTAAAGATCTTTGCATTCTAGGGTGAGGAAGTTTTTACTTTGTTTCTTGGGCAATGGTAAACCACTAAAGAACTTTGAGAAGAGAAGTCACAGAGCATTGGCTTAGCAAAATTATTCAGGCAGTGGTCTGAAGAAATTATTGTAAACTAGATAGATTAGAATCAAGGAAGCCCTGTTTGAAGACATGATTATTGCAATAGATTCAGGCAAATGAGTGATATGCTTTAATAAGAATTAGGTAGGAATAAAGAGAACAAGGCAGATCTAACTAAGGTTATGGAGGTAGCATTGACAGGACTTAGCTGCTAATTGGAGGGTAGGGAAAGAAAATAAAGGGTTATGCTTTTGCTAGGCAGTTTTAACTTTTTAAAAATTTTTTTACTAAAATTTAAATATAACATAAAAAAGAAATATCACAAACTCAAATACTGAAACAAATACAAAATAAATAAAGAAAAAAATCATACTATGTGCACATCAGAAGGTAAGAGGGAATACAAAGTATATAGCAACAAATTTCCATTTCAAGAAAGCCTATATAATAAATATTATGTGGTTCTCTTGAGAGATGCCCATCTTTGCTTCTTTGTAAGTTTTCTTTTTTTCTCTGTTGTGCAATATTTACTTTGTTCTTTCCCCCATTCCTCTACCCCCTCCAAGCTACAATTGTCAATATATTTATATGTAGCCATAGATATATACATTCAGTCATACACACATATGCATACATACATACATACATAGACATATGCTTTCCCTAACAAATTCTGATTCTATTCTTTGTTTTTATCTTTGTATGTATCACTTATTTCCTATCCCTCCTAACTCCTCTACTTTACTTCTATCCATTACTTTGCCTCCTGATAGGGGAAAGGTATATGTAGTTCTTCCTGGGAGCATGAGCACCAGAATATACTGATAATGTAGATGAATATAAACACCAAAACCACAGGGACATGACCAAAGCATCATGCCCTTGGGTTAGTGTGTCCTGTTAGTTCTTCGTTTCACAACCCAAATGTTCTGTTGATATGCTCTGTTCCAAGATGTCAGCTCTGTCCTTCCTCTCCATGTTTATGCATCCCTTGTGGCATCAGAGGCAGCCATGAGGAATGTGGACTTTTTGTCTAAGGGGCTCACAAAGGGAAATAAAAGGGGAAGCACTGGGGGATGGAGGAAGAAAAAAAGGGTAGAAGAAAAATAAAGCCGTCTCCTGATCAATCAATCTCCTGGCTTCTGATTCTGCTTTGTTGAACGTGCTGGACACGTCCGGATGTGCACAGAAGACCTGCCCACTGACAAGTAGGTCAGGACAGACTCCTATTACTTAACATACACCAATCACCCAGGATCCCTCCTTTATCCTCCCTGCCTGTAAATCTAAACACCTTTCTATACTCACTTTAACCTTGAACCTATTCAAGGATTCCTCCTTTATCCTCCCATTTCCATTAATCTAAACATCCTTCTATACTAACTCTTTAACCTATTCCCTCAGCCACTCTTCTAGAGATACCTCACTTATTCCCCCCCCCACTTTATCCCCTTGTAATTTTATTTCTTTACGAATTTAGAAGATATGTATTGTTATCTTTGTGAACCCATTCCCAATGAAAGTATGTTTCCAGAAATAACAGCCCTTTCCCCACATCTTAATCTTCCTCATTTATTCTTCTTCTCACAACTCATTTGTATAATTACACTTTTTGATTGTTCCTAAGTGATTTTGCTTTTTAAAGTCAAATCATCCTCCTGTCTACCCCAATTTTTGTCATAAACATATTACTAATAATAATCTTAGACATATGTTTTATATTTTACATACATAAAAGGTAACCAGTATGTCTTTTTTTAGTCCCTTGTAATTAGTCTTTGGTACATACATTACACTTCTCTTGGCTCTTTTATGTTAAATCTTCCATTAATTTCAGGTATTGTTTTTGTTTCTTTGTTTGTGTGCTTGACAAGGTCATGAAAGCCTGACAATTCATTAAATGTCCATTTTGTCTGCTTGCTTCTTGTTCAATTAGTATTATGCTTAACTTTGCTGGATATGATTTTTTTTTTTACCACAACCCCAGTTCTTTTACTCTTTGATTCATAGTGTTGTAAGACATTTTGTCTTTTAGTGGTGCCACTGATAAGTTTTGTCTGATTCTAATTGTGGCACCTCCCTATGTAATTTTTTTTCTTGTTGCTTGCAATATTTTATTCTTGAGCTGGTAATTTCAGAATTTGACTATGATATTTTTGTGAGTTTTCCTCATAGAATCTCATTCAGGTGGTGATAAGTGGATTTGTTATTTCTGCTTTCCCCTCTTGCTGTAATACTTCATGACAATTTTAAAACAGTATTTCCTGTATCAAGATTCTTTTTTTATCCTAGCTTTCAGGTAATCTGATTATTCTTATTTTTCTCTTTTTGATCTGTCTTCCAGATCAGTTGTTTTTTATGAAATCTAACATACTTTTAGAATTCTTTATATATTGCTTCATTATTTCTTGACCTTTTATGGCTTCCTTGACCTTTGCTGGCTTCCCCTTGCGCAATTCCATTTTCCAAGGAGTCATTTTTTTCTTTAAGATTATGATTCTTTTTGTTTTTCTAAGTGGTTGACTTTCTTCTCATAATTGTCTTATTTTTCTTGGATTGTTTCTTTTAATCTTTTTTTCCCTCAATCTCTTTTATTCTATTTTTAAAGCCTTTTAGAAAATTCCTCTAGGAATTATTTTTGGGCAGGTCACCACCTTTGGGATAGAAGAGGGTTGGGTTTCTTTGCTTCAGTATCCTCCTCCAAAGATGATCCCTGATCTTCTGTAGTCACATAATATCTCTCTGTGGTTGGATACTTTCTCCTTTGCCTGTGAATTTTTGAAAATTATTTGTAAAATCTTAGTTTTTGGAATTACCTCTAGTCCTGGGGAACTCTAGGTCCTGGGGGTGCCTCTGGCCTCAGATCCTCCTTCAATTCTCCCCTCTGACTTGAAATCTAAGCCAAGACCTCCACACCCCTGTAAGCATCCACAGCAAGCAGCATCCCCACCCCACTGCTTTTACACTCACCAGGTGTCTGGTGGTTCCTTCTCACCCTTGTTCATGTCTCTCCATCACAGCTAGATCTGGCATTTCTTGTCAGAAGAGGTTCCCTAGATCTTTCCTGGATCAGATATATAACTCCTTTCCATGTCCCCAGGGTAAAAGTTACTATGGTTGGGGATAAGAAAACTTCCCAATGTATCTAATCCCAGGACCTTCTGTTTGTTATTTAAGTGGATCAAGGACCCAGCCTGCAGATGTTTATTCTTCATGAGGACTAAATCTCATTTTGGGATTTTTCTTCAAATATTCATTTGTCCAAGGATGACCCTTGTTCTGCCCTTCCTCATTTATTTTTAGCATTCTATACTTTTACTGAGGTGATATTTCACTTCTTTTTCTGGGAAAGGTATCTTGAGAGGTTGGAATTTTCTGGCCTACTCTGCCATTTTCCCAGAACTCTTTCCCAATTCCCTCTTTATCTATATAAACACCCCTCCTACCCACTGCCATATAAAATGTAAGTAAGTATTCCAGTGGAATAGTTCAGTAAGATAAGTTCCAAGTATTCTGGGGAAAGAACAATCTCTACATGAGTAAGCCATCAGTAGCAACATAAAATTGGAGGGATTGAATTTATATTGCCTGGTGACAACCTCTGGCATCCACCAAAGGGTACAAGTTCATGCTCTACCATAATGGGTTCCCTATCTTGATGGTATTGAATTGTTGACATCATAAACTGATCTGGGTTTAGATTAAGAAAAGATCATAGTAAAAAAATATGTCTGCAACCTATACAGAAGTGTTATTTAGACCATGAAAGATGGTTGTGTGACAAAGGGAGAACCATATAGAGAAGGACCTGGGAAGTATAGGATGTAAACTTAAGAAGATAGAGAAACAAGAATGTCTTGATGCCAGACCACTCCAAAGGAAAACTTCAATGACCTTGGCTTATTAAATGAGAATGCCCTCAAGGCATGTAAATCCTGCAGAATTCAATTAATATTACATCTTTCCTCAAAACATGTAAATAACTTTCACTATTTTTTTTTCTTTTTTAAAAACCAGAATGCCAATCCTAGGCCTTATGGTGGTAGGAGGTAGGTAGTTTAAGCAGACATTGAGATTTGGGGTGAGATTATAGCATAAGCTAAAGGATCAATTTGAATTATTTTCAAAATGTATATTTTATTTCTTTACATATTTCCAAATAATATCAAAAATATTTTTAATATTTAGTTCCAAATTCTCTCCACCTTCCTTGAGAAGACAAGTAATTTAATATCTATCATGCATATGAAAACATGCAAAACATGTACATGTTGACCTTGTAGCAAAAGAAAACAAAGACAAAAACAAAAAAAGTTTAAAAAAAAGGAGGCCTCAGTTTTTATTCAGTTCACTAATTTTCTCTCTGGATGTGAACAGTGAGTAATGTTTTTAATCATGGGTCCCTTTGATTTTGTCTTTTCACGGTTGACTACCCTTACAATATGGCTCCTAGTGTGTACAATGTTCTCCTGGTTCTGCTCATTTAAATTTGAATCAATTCATATGCTCCCAGGTTTTTTGGAAACCACCCCCCTCTCATAACTTCCTGTAGCAGAATAGTATTCTACCACAATTATATACCACAAGTTTTTCATATATTCCCCAACTGATGAAATTTAAAATTTCCAATTATTTGCCACCATAAAAAGATAGTTTTGCCCATTTAAATCCTTTTCCTTTTGGATCTCTTTAGTATATAAACCTATATTTGGCATATAGTGTGATTTCTCAGTCAAAGTGTATACAAAGTTTTATGGTCCTTTGGGCTTGTAGCAGTTTAGAGCATTATTTCATATGATTATGGATAGCTTTTACAAGGCAACTAGGTGTCAGAATAGATAAGAGTACTGGACCTAGAGTTAGGAAGACTCATCTTGCTGAGTTCAAATCTGACCTGAGTTACTTACTAATTATGTGATCATGGGCAACTTCCTTAAACCTGTTTGCTTCAGTTTCGTTGTCTGTAAAATGAACTGGAGAAGTAAATGGCAAACCATTCCAGTATCTTTACCAAAACCAAAACAAAGCAAAAAACAAAACAGAGTAACAAATTTTCAGCCATGACTGAGCAACAAATTGATTGTTTTGATTTCTTTTTCTGGAAACTAACTATTCATATTTTTGACCATAAATCATCTGGAGATATATTCTAAGTTTTTATGAATATATCTAAATTCCATATATGTTGAAGAAATAAGACTTTTATTTGAGAAACTTTTTGTGAAAAAATGTTCCCAGTTTTCATTTTCCTTCTAATATTGGTTGCCCTGATGATCCTTGTACAAAAGCAATTTTAATTTCACCTATTCAAAGCTATGTATTTCATTTCCCCTGATCCTCTCTATCTCTTGTTTGGAGTCAGGAGGACCTGAGTTCAAATCTGGCCTAGCTATGTGACCCTGGTAAGTCATGTAACCCTCTTTGCCTCAGTTTCTCATCTTTAATATGAGCTAGATAAGGAAATGCCAAATAACTTTAGCACGTTTCAAGAAAATCTCCAATGGCTTTGCAGAGAATCAGACATGATTGAAATGACACAGCAAAATTACTATGGCATTTACTATTGTGTATTGTGTTTACTATGATATAACTCTATGCACAAGTCCCAAAAGAATGCTACTGTGAAGAGCTCTTAAAGTTTTGATTACACAGTATAGTGAACACTCCATTTATTGCATAACTAATTAAGACAAACATTCACAACAAATCACAATATAATATTCACAACATTACATCTTATCACAGAAAATCACAATGTAGTGTTCACAACAGCTTAAGATTAAAATGGCTACATAGTTTTAACCAAAGTTGTCACAATATTTAGAACAAAGAACAAAAGAATAATCATCTGGTATCCCTAAGGTGGTTTGCCTCCTTACTTAACCATTCAATCATTTCACAATACAAATCTGTCTTCCATTCATGGGGCAATCAGAGGCTAACTTCATCAGTTACTTATCTATCAATCAGTCACTAAGTATGGTTAATCAATAAATATAATCATTAGAAAATTACACAAACCCTCCACCCCTCAGTGTCTAGTAAACTTCATGCATTCAATATCCAAGGAGAGGCTTTTTCTTCATCTTGACTCGGGGTGGCCTCTCAGATTCCTTGGATCCCTTTATATGGTCCCAGTTCCTACCTGAATCCACCAAACTGTTACTTGGATTCAGAAGCAGACAGCTCCCAGGTCTTTGTCCAGGCCCCCAGGCAGATTCTTGTACACACTGAAGTTCACAGGATCCAGCAAAACCTTCACTATTTCTATTGCAGGGAACTTAAGGATCAACCAAGCCACAAACAAAGTCTTATCCTAGTTATGCTCCTCCAGTTGTTCGGCTGTCCCGAGGGCCCAGAAGATATATCAGCCTTCTAGGCAGCAGTAGCCACTTTGGCCTTTGAGTTAGCCTTCCCTGCAGCAACTCAAGTCTTCAGCAGATCTCTCAGCACAATGGCTTCTTCCACCAGGAGCCTATCAGAAGAAAAATTTCTTGATTCTGACTGCCTGTTTCTTGGGTTCTTGTACACACACACACACACACACAGACACACACACACACATTGGATTCCTCTCTCAGTCAACGCCTTCCTGTCATGTCAACAACAGGAGACAGAGTTTACACCTTCTGTTTCTTTCACAGAAGTACTTAGCCCTTAGTTAGTAAGGGCTAAGTACCTGCTTAATTAGTTACAGTTACATATGACTATTAATCTATTACTACTACTATTAATCTCTTACACTGATCCAACACTCTCTTTCTTAGCTAATACCAAATTATTTTGATGAGTAGTCCTTTGTAATGTAGTTTGAAATTCAGAACTGCTAGGCCACTTTCCTTCAAATTTTTTTTATTCCCCTGATGTTCTTGACCTTCTGTTCTTCCAGATGAACTTTTTTATGTTTGTTTTTTGCTCCATTAAGCTATTTTTTGGTAGTTTGGTGTGGCACTGAATAGTTTCTATATGTACAATGTATATAAAACATGTAAGTGTACGTTAGATATAACATATATGATATGTAATTTTATACCTATCCACACATATAAAAGAGTCACTCAGATAAAATCATAGTGAAAGGAGAAATAAAGATAAACTACATGTTGTGTTCTCTTCCCACATCCTTGTAATTCTAAAATTTATTGCTTGTTTCCCAGAAACAAGGACTTCTACCATATTAGGGCCATTGCCACATGAGAACGTATTTAGATTTTCTGAACTTTTTTTAATATCATGCCAAGGATCATCATATAAAAATACATACATACAACAAAATAAGGTAAATAAATTGACAATAAAATTATAATAAGGGTATAGTAATAAAAACAATGAAAATAGAATAGAAACCTAATAAAAATAAACACATAAAATAAAAGTAATAAAAATAAAAAATTATAAAATAGTAACAACCATGTATGTCTATAGCACTTTTATGTGAAATTATTTAATGTATTTCTTTTATTGGTTTCTCTCTTATTTTTGGTAAATATTAATTTGTTTTCTCCAATTACATGTAAAGATAATCAGCCTTTTTTATAGATGTTGAGTTCCAAGTTTTTCTCCCTCTCTCTCCTCTCCCCTTTTCCAAAGAAGGCAAGCAATCTGATCTAGGTCATACATGTATTACCAAACACACTAGCACACACTGGTTTGCTAGCACAGGTTCCTTAAACTGCTTTGTTAAAGGAAAGATATGTTTTAAAGGGTTCAGCAATCTCACTTTAATTACAGACAAGTAGAAAATACAAGCAGAAAAAATAGCACAGAAATTCAGTAGACTCCTACTGTCTGAACAAAGCAATACAATCACATTCATACACCACAGAATTGGGAGATCACAAATCTCTGAATAGTCAGTAGGCTCTTAACAAATGAGTACTCAGTGTCTTGTCGAGGGCATTAAATGATCCTTCTCATTAGCAAACCCTGAAAGTAAAATGCCAACCTCCCAGTAAATATAGTTTTCAACTAGTAGGCTCAGAGCCAAAAGGCATTGCGGTCCATGTGATTCAGTGCCCAATTGACTAAGTACCTAGAGTGTGAAAGCCTTGCTGCAAGCAAGCCTCCTTGTAATCAAGTTTATCCTTAGGCAAATTCCTCCACCAGTGGGCTGTATGTGGCTTAGGATGTATCACAGCTGTGAAAGCAGCAGACATTGATGGTTGACATATGGTCATATAGGCTTATTAATGGACAAGGAAAATCTTCCTATTCCATTAACATTACAATGTGCAATCATATTAAACACATTTTCACATTAGTCCTCAATGCTCCTGCCTTATTGTAAAATTTTCATCTTGTGAAAGAAGAGTCAGAACAAAAGGAAAAAATGGTGAAAATTATATGCTTTCATCTTCATTAAGTCTCCATAGTTCTTTCTTTGGATGTAGATAACATTTTCCATCATGAGGCTTGTGCAATTGAGTTGGATCATTATATTTCCAAGAAGAGTAAGTCTACCATAGTTGACTACCACAAAATGTTGGTGTTATTGTGTACAATATTCAGCTAGTTCTATTCACTTCACTCAGCATCACTTCATGGGAGTCTTTCCAGGATTTTCTGAAATTTACCTACTCTTCAGTTCTCATAGAAAAATAAAATTAAATTACATTCGTATACCACAAGTTGTTTTTAGCCACTCCCCAATTAATGTTAGTGTTAATAATATTATAGGGATGGAGAGTGTGTTCTGGAAAGATTCGTACCTTTGGTATGAAAGCTGCTGAGCCTTTTTCACGTCTGCTTTCCACATTTGGTATCCACCCATTTCATATAACTCTCAAAGCAAGCACAGTGGACAAACCCTGGTAAATCATTTCAACATATGAGTACACCAGTTTAAGAGTAACCAAGGGGTCTCAAGCCCATTGGTAAGTTAGAAGGATATCTACCACAAACATGTGAAGACTTCTGCTGTAATGGGCGTATGAGGATAATTTGTTCCAATAACCATTAATGAAATAGAAGCAAGTGCTGTGGAGTGTTTAGAGACTAGTTCAACACTGAAGACACTGAGATCCTCCACTATATCTTGAGTCACCACAAGTCATCTTGACTCTATCCTGCCATTGGACTGTGATGACACTAGATGAGAGAGTGAGGCCAATGATTTCATATGACTTTGCCTCACTCAAATCCAACTTACCCATGATTCAAAACATCACTTTTGCCATTTTTACATATATCAATGTCCTGGGGTAACAGACAAGTGATAAAGCAGCAAGCATGGATACACTGGAAGCCAGGCCATGGGGTCATCTTCTCACTGGAAGCAGCAGTGGGATTCTGTAGACCTCTGGGTGTCTGAGCAGACTTTTAAGGATCACACAGCTCACTTTCTGGTATGAGGAAGGGGATAGAAAAGGTTCTCTAAAATTTTTCTGCTTACCCAACTTTGTTGGCTAGGAATCTCAGTCTGTTGTCAAAACACATGCAAAAACAGTGTACAAAAATATCTGGAAATATGATTCCACTCACTATTACTACCTGAATGTATGCACAATTATGGACAGCACAAAATCCAGTAGACCTGAAAGATGAACAGTTGTTGTCTCAAGAGAACTCAGGAGGTATTGGATGTAAATAGCAGCCTCGAGTGAAACAAGATTGCAAATGAAAGTCAGATAATTGAAGTTGGAGCTGGATATACATTTTTCTTGAGTGGTCACAGTTAAGGGGATCACCATGAAGCTGGAGTGGGTTTTGTATTCAAAATTAATCTAGTCTACAAGCTTGTATGTCTACCAAAAGAATGAATCACAGGGTCATGACAATATGACTACCACTTGCAGAAAAATGTCATGCTATTTAATAAAAACTATTGAGAAAACAGGAAAATAGTATGACAGAAACTATGCATAGACCTTACACCCTATACCAAGATAAAGTAAGCATGGTTACAGGATTTAGATATAATGACTGATGCTATAGGAAACTAGGAAAGTGTTTATCTGTCAGATTTATGGCGAATGAAGGAGTTTATGACCAGACAAGAGATAGAGAGCATTATGAAATTCAAAATGAATAGTTTTGGTTACATTATATTAAAAAGGTTGTGCACAAACAAAACCAATGCAACCAAGATTAGAAGGGAAGCAGAAAGCTGGGAAATAGTTTTACAACCAGTATCTCTGATGAAGGCCTCATTTCTAAAATATATAGAGAAATGAGTCAAATTTATAAGAATACAAATCATTCCCCAATTGGTAAATGTTCAAATGATATGAACAGACAGTTTTCAGATTAAAACATTAAAGCTATCTGTACTCATATGAAAACAGTTCTCTAAATCACTTTTATTTAGAGAAATGCATATCAAAACAACTCTGAGGTACCACATCATACCTTTCAGATTGACCAACATGACAAAAAAGGAAAATGATAAAAGTGGGGAAGATGTGGGAAAACTGTGACACCAGTACATTGGTGATAAAATTATGAACTTATTCAAACATTCTAGAGAGTAATTTGGAAGTATGTCCAAAGGGTTATATAACTGTGACTACCCTTTGACCCAACAACACCAATTCTAGCACTATATCCCAAAGAGATAATAAGAATGGGAAAAGGAAACACAAGTAGATGAAATATTTATAGCAGACCTTTTTGTGGTGGCCAAGAATTGGAAATTGAGGGAATGTCCATCATTTGGGGAATGCCTGAACCCCAACTGAACAAGTTGGGGTATATGAATGTAAGGGTAAATGCTATTGTGCTATAATAAATGAGGAGCTGGTGGACTTCATAAAAAACACAGAAAGACATGAACTGATGCAGAATGAAATGAGTAGAACCAGGATAACATTGTACATAGTAAAAGTCACATTGTGTAATGACTAACGTTTATAGACTTGACTATTCTTAACAGCGCAAGAATCTAAGACTCATGATGGAAAAAGGTGTCCACATTCAGAGAAAAAACTATGGGGTATGAATGCAGGTCAAAACATACTATTTGTTCTCTTTTCTTTTGTTATTTTTTCTGTTTCTTCTTTCTCATGCCTCCTCCCATTGGTTGTAGTATTTCTCTGCAATATGACTTATGCGAACATGTTTAATATGAGGGTATATACAGAGCCTACATCAGATTGTACACCATCTTGGGGAGAAAAATGGGGGCAAGGTAGAAAATTGAAAAGTTGATAGCTTACAGAAGTGAATGTCGAAAACTATAAACAAATAAATCTAAAAAAATAAAATTAAAAAAAACTTAATGTATGCACCCTCACAGCAAACACTGGCATTCAATAGACTATGTGATTCTAAGGAGGCAGACTAGAGGTAAGAGTGATGAAGGCATTGCGTGGCTCAGAATGCTGGCTGATCATAGACTTATCTCCAAACTAAATATTCATGTTCAACAAAAGGGGTGGCCCCAAGGCAAAATTACTGCCAGAAGAATTAATGTCAACAGGTTAGGGCACTTGTCTGAGTGAGAACAGTTTGTTGCTAACTTAGAGGGGAAAATTTAAACAACACAGTTGGCAACAGTAGAGCGGAAAAGGAGTGGGTAGCTTTCAGAGTATACCACTGCATTTGCTTATCTAACTCAGTACTCACAAACATCAAGATTGGTTTGATGAAAATACTGAAAAAAAATCAGGATCTGCTAAATTAAAAATGTGAACTCCACAGAGAGTTCAATTCAGCAGGATAATTCATCCATTTCTAAAAAGGAAACAGTTCTATTAAAGTTGAAGTACAAATGAAACTTAGAAAGATATAGAATTTTAAGCTCAGTAACAAGGCAGATAAAATTCAGTTCTATGCTGATAATAACAATCCAAAACACTTTTTATGATGCCCCAAATGCTATTTATGGACCAAAGGTCTCTGATGCTTCTCAACTACTCAATACAGGATGGAGGCACATTGATTAACAATAAGGACATGATCCTAGAAAGATGACCTGAACACTTCCATATTGTTCTTAACAGACAGTTATCAATCAATACTGAAGCCATTGACCGTTTACCTCAGGTTGAAGTAAATCCCTCCCCAGTTGAAGTTTTAACTGCAGAAGAGGTTTTTAATGCCATTAGGCTCCTTTCATATGACAAAGCACCTGGTCCTGATTCTATTCCAGTTAATATTTAGAAGGTAGGGGATCAATTGCTCATACAAACCTGACCGAAGAGTAATATGGCAAGAGAAAATCATCCCCCTGTTCTTCAAGGATGCCTCCACTGTCCATCTCTGTAAAGGTAAAGGAAATAGGCTGTCCTGTGACAATCACCTGGGGTTTTCTCTCTCTCTCCCTCCCTCCCTCTCTCTCTCCCTCCCTCTCTCTCTCTCTCCCTCTCTCTCTCTCTCTCTTTCTCTCTCTGTCATTCTTGGCAATATTCTTTTTTTTTTAGCTTTTTGGAGG
>CM053601.1:88659670-88678305 GCA_028646575.1 Pseudocheirus occidentalis
TGTTATATATGTATATAAGTACATAGAGAATGCATGTAAGTGTAGATATGTGTGTAGATATAGAGTGCATTTGTATGTATGTATATGCATATACATATACACAGATATAGCTATAGATTTGAATATATATAAGTCTATATTTCAGTTTGTATTTATGTGTGTTGTTTTCCATTTTTGTAGATGCCTGCTTATTCCTCACTAATATCTTCATTCAAGATCTTCATAAATTGTATGTGTATCTTTGTGTGTATAATGTATACATATACAAATATGTGTGTTCATTACATATGCATAACACAAATACATACACATGTATGAATTAAAGGTATCCTGAAGGAGTGTATTAGTGAGGAGGAAGCAGGTAGTCACAATAATGCATCATTTCATTTCAGTCTGAACTTACTGAAGCATGTTGTAAGAACAGCAATACTAACCTTCTAGTGCTGTGCTTGGAATCATGGGAGATGAGTTTGAACCCTTACTCTCCCATTTCCTGCCTCTATGACCTTGAACAAGTCAATTTACTTTTTTGGTCCATAGTTTCTTAATCTGTCATATGTAGACATTAGACTAGATGACTTTGAAGCTCTCTTCCAGTTCTAAAACTCTGATCTACTGTGTCAATTGCTTGCAGATACTGAAAATGAATGTTTGGAAGCTTAAAACAATATCTTAAAGATCTGTTCCAACACAGTGCCCCTAATCCAAACATCAAAATGAAAGACATAAAAATGGAAATAATCTTGTTGAATCACTATCATAATAAACATCATACAAGGTTAAAATAAGTAAGATTTGTGCTCACCTTAAGTGTTTGCGCCTCTAATGATCTAGCACAGAATCTAAGCTGCAGAGATATCCACCAAATATGTCTATTTGTGTATGACATTGAACTGGAAATATTGAAGAGACTGCAGGGAGAGATATTTAACCACTCAAGAGAGTTTAACTTGACTATCCAAAAAGGAAATACCAAGTGAATAGACATGCCTTTCGCTCAGATAATGACATGAATTTGATAGTGAAACCAAGAGAGTTTGTCCATTGGTTTGCATTTCTGAGGCAAACAATACTGATTGACAATTAAGAGTCTTAATTTAATAGAATAGGAAATCAGGATGGATTTCCTTCAGAAAAGCATAAAGTTTCTTTAATAATATCAAGCTTCCTATGTGACGCAAGATCTGTCTTTTTAATAAGAGGTTATTACAGAAGTTATTATAGGGCAGTGAGAAAGAACATAGTTTCTGAAAAAAATTTAAGGGATTATCAAAAAGAGGTAAGTGAACAGGTGTATGGTGGGTATGAGCAGTCTACAATATGCCTTACAGAACATTGGCAAAGTAGAATTAAATATATAATTGGGGAGAAGAATGGTGAGAATAAAAATGTCCAGGTCGTGCATTGATGACTAAGGGTCACAGGTGGATGGTTAGAATCCTTCCTAGGTATACTTTCCACATTAGAAGAAAAATGGAAAAGACTTCGGTACATTGAGTGGTTTCCCTCTAGTGAATTTATGGAAGCAAATGAAGAAGAGTTGGATGAAGTTGGTAGGATGTATGGATTATAATCCATGTCTTTGAAGAGAAACCAAGTTAATGAGATCCCAGATCCTTTTTAGTAACAGAGAGCCTATGAGTTTGGTTTGAAAGCAAGAATCAGTGTCATTTTTGTCACTTTAACATATGAGATAGAAGAAATGGTAGGAATACTTCTACCCTATGGAGGTACATCCCTCTACTATCTACTTTTCCACACCAATTACTTTATTCCTCACTTGATACCCTTATTAAATAAGAAATCACATGTGATTTTGGAATATCATCTCATCCAGGAAGGCACGCTTTATTTGGTTCTCCCAGATATCTTTAAATAATTAGTACAGAGAGGTGAAGATTTTGGATAGCTATAGCCAAGAAGTAGAATGATTCCAGATAAGCTAATGAACGTACTTCTTGCTAGCCTCACCACTTATTGCCCTCCATTTGCCTACTCCTGAAAATAGTTCACTAGACTGAGGAAAAGTGGTTTGTCCCAAGTTCCATTGTCTCTACAGAAACACACACAAAATCCTCTTATCATTCTCTTTCCAGCACAGGACAAATTTCTGTATTCAGTAGCATATCCAGACTTATCCTTTCATCAAATCTTCTAATTTTATTTTATTTTTTTGCTTCTTGGAGGGGAAAAGTCAGAGTAATTGGGGTTAAGTGACTTGCCCAAGGCCACACAGCATTTAAGTATTAAGTGTCTGAGGCTGGATTTGAACTCAGGTCCCCCTGACTCCAGGGCCAATGCTCTATTCATTGCACCACCTAGTGGCGCCCCCCCCATCTTTTGATTTACTTCAAATCTCTAGGTATTTAACTTTTCTTCTGGACAAAATTAAAGGAAGTTGAAAGTAAACTTAGAAAAAAGTGGCAAATCTCCAATAGATCCTAGTTGAGATATAATATGTGGACAGTATACATTATATGGACAGTATTACCTAGCCATACAGTTTGGAATTTAAGCTGATATTTTTAGCACATTTTCTTGTACAATTTTATTGATTAAGACATTTGCCATGTTATTTGTGTTCAGAGGGTTCTGCCTCCCCATTTCCCAGATATTTCATACCTTAACATTTCGCAAACCCTTCTTGAAACCAAAGTGAAGTTTAGTTATATTGCACTGAAAAGATTTTATCTTCAGTAAGCATTTCTTTTATTGGATTTTTTATTAGAAGTGTTGACATTCATTCTCATTTGAATTGGTCCTTTTTTTTTTAACACTCCCATTAGTATTAAACATATTGGCTTCTATTTGCATACCTTCCTATTCATGATGACAGTTTCATTTCCTTAAAATTCTTAATGTTATTTCTTAAGTGTGTGCTTTACAAAGTCCTTAAAGTGGAAAGGCACAATCCCTGTTAGGCTGATCTGCCTTTAATCCACATATCATCCTCTGTGTAATTGTTTCCACTTCAGTGATTAGGATCCTTCTTAGAAAGTGAAAGTGGAAAAGGCGGAGAACTCCAAATAGTCCATCTCATCCTAGTTGCCCAGAGCACGTGTTTAATAATGTAAGACAATGGGAAAGATTATCCTACTGTGATTGTGGAAGCATTACTAAGAATATTTTTGTTCATGTTATTATGGGAGATTTGGAAATGAAAAAATACTGAGCAGAAAAAAATAGGAACTTCATAAATAGTATAAAATATAAAATACAAAATTCAGTAAAAATACTAATTAAAGTGGAATACAGTATCTAATATATAATATCCAGAGTTGATCTCCATTGGAGGATCCTGAAAACCTCATTGGAAAAGTAGACACAATTAGAAACTGGCAAGAGACATAAGATTTTCCTATGAATAAGATCATTAAAAAAGGAATCCACAACTGAAATGATGCCAAAACTTAAATATTAATGTGATGATGGAGATGAAGAATGGTTAGGATTGGGGAATAGCCCATAATTTCATTTGGTATATCTAAATTGCTAATGGGGAAATTTCTGCTAGTGGTCCAGGGTGACACTTGTACAACTTATTGACTTAAGAGAGCTGCTTAAGGCAGTTAAGTGATCTGCCCAGGCTCACTGTATTAGCAAGCATACTAGCACACCCAGGATGACTTGTTAGCAGAGGTTCTTTAATCTGTTTTTCTAAAGAAAAGACAACTTTAAAGGGGTGAACAATCTTTTTGTTTATTTAAATTTTTTTATTGACTTGTTGGTTTACTTTTAGTTTACAAGATTCAGTTCCACAATCCCATGAGTTTCAAATTTTCTTCCCTCACACCTCCCAAAGGTGGCATGCAATCAAGTATAGGATCTTCAAATACTTTCACATTAGATATTAGTCTGGTTTTGTAGAAGGGCTGTAACCCATGGAATGAACAATGGGAAAGAGGAAGCAAAACCAAACATGAAAAAGAAAGAGAACGGTTAGTTTGCTTCAGTCTGCATTTAGACTCTTCTTTCTAGATCTAGATCTTTCTCTGAATGCAGACAACTATTTCCATCATGAATCTTTTGGAGTTGTCTTATAACCTTGTGTTGTTGAGAAGAGTCCAGTCTATCAAAGCTGGTCATCACACGTAACTTGTGTCTGTAATTGTGTACAAATATCTCCTGGTTCTGCTCTTCTCACCTCAGTTCTTATAAGCCTCTCCAGGTAAATATGAAGTCCATCTCCTCCTCATTTCTTATAGCACAGTAGTATTTCATTACATTAATATACCACAAATTGCTTAGCCATTCTCCAGTTGATGCACATCCACTTAATTTCCAGTTCTTTAGCACCACAAAAAAAGCTGCAATAAATATTTTTGTACATAGGGGTTTTACTCCAACTTCCGTGATGTCTTTGGGATACAACCCTAAAAGTGGTATTACTGGGTCAAAGGATATGCAGTTTTTATAGTCCTTTTGTCAGGATTCCAGATTGCTCTTCAGAATGGTTGAATTAGTTCACAACTCCACCAACAATGCATTAGTGTTCCATTTTTTACACATCTTCTCCAGCATTTGTCATTTTCCTCTTTTGTCATCTTAACCAATCTGACTGGTGAAATGTGGTACGTCAGAGTTGTTTTTATTTGCATTTCTCTAATCAATAATGATTTAGAGCATTTTTATATGATTATTTTTCATTTCTATCTCTGAAAATTGCCTGTTCCTATCCTTTGACCATTTATCAATAGGGGAATCAGTTGTATTCTTACAGATTTGGCTGAATTACAATAATCTTTAATTACAGAGAAGTAGAAAGAAGTGATATTCAAGAAAGAATCCATCACAAGGCTCCAACTGTCTGAACAAAGTACTACCATGACTTTCACACACCACTGGACCAGGAGAGCACCAATATCTGAGTACTCAGGGCTCTTAACAAATGGCTACTCAGAGTCCTGTCTAGGGAATCAAAATTTCCTCCTTATGAGTGAGCCCCCAAAGCAAAATACCCACCTCCCAGTTTACATAGGTTTCAATTGATAGGCAGAGCCAGAAGACACCACAACCCTTCTGGCTCAGTGTCAAATTAGATTAGTACCAAAAGATGTGAAAGCCTTCCTACAAAAAAAAAAACCTCCCCATAGGCAAGCCTCTCCCTAAGCAGTCTCCTCCTTAGGCAAGATCTTCCTCCAGTGGGCTCTATCTGACTGAGGATGTATCATAGCTGTGAAAGCAGCGACACATCAATGATTGACATGTGGTCAAACAAACTTATTAATGGACAGGGAAGATCTTCCTATTCCATTAACATTGTAGTCACATAGTCATTATGTGTTAGAGGAAGGATTTTAACATGGATTTTGAATGACTTTGAAACCAGTTCTTTGCTGAATAGTCTAGGATGGAAGAAAATAGTTAATGGAGGGTGGGGATGTGGTGACAAGGATTGCAGAAGGAAATGTAGGAGAAATGTAGGAGAGTAAGAATAGAATTAAATGAAGAATGAACATAGAGACAGAGGAGGAAAAGAAAGGTGAAAATGTTCATTGTCCTTTGTTTATTTCTTCTTTTTCTTTTAATTATTTCATTGATTGATTTTTAGTTTTCAACATTTACTTCCATAAGATTTTGACTTTAAATTCTCTCCCTTCCATGTCCTCCCCATTTCCCAAGACAGCATGCAATTTATTATAGGCCCTACTTAGACATTCCTATTAAATATATTTTCATATCAGTAATAATATATAGAAGAGTTAGAACTAATTGGAGAAACCACATGAAAGAAGAAACAACAAAACAAAAGAAAAGGAGAGCAAATAGTATGCTTCCATATGCTCTTTCTCTGGATGTGGATAGCATTTTATATTGTTCATCTTTTGGAGATGTCTTAGACCTTTTCATTGCTGAGAAAGACTAAATCTGTCAAGGTCAATCATTGCACAATGTGGCTAGTACTGTGTACAATGTTCTGTTCATTTTACTCTGCAGTCATATAAGTATTTCCAGGTGTTTTTCTTTTCTGAAGTCTGCCTGTTTATAATTTCTTATAACACAATAATATTTCATCATACTCATATATCACAACTTTTTTAGCTATTTCCCAATTGATGGACATCCTCACAATTTCTAATTTTTGGCCACTCCAAAAAGAGCTGATATAAATATTTTTGTAAATGTGGGTCCTTTTCCCTTTTTCTGATCTCTATGATATACAGACCTCAGTAGTAGTTATTGCTGGATCAAATGGTATATGCAGATTTATAATCCTTTGGCTATAGCTGCAAATTCCTCTCCACAATGGTTGGATCAGTTCACAACTCCAACAACAATGTATTAGTGTTCCGATATTCCCACATCTTCTCCAGATTTCATCATTTTCTTTTTTTGTCAAGTTAGCAAATCTTACAGGTGTAGGGTGGTACCTCAGAATTGTTTTGATTTGTTTTCCTTTGATCAATAGTGATTTAGAGCATTTTTTTATTTCATTCATAAGATTCATTTCATAAGTAGCTTTAATTTCTTGCTCTGAAAACTGATTGTTCATAGCCTTTAATCATTTATCAATTTTGGAACGACTTGAATTCTTATAAATTTCACTGAATTCTCTGTATATTTTAGAAATAAGGCCTTTATCAGAGACACCAGCTATAAAAAATTATTACCCTTCCTTTCTAATCTTGGTTGTACTGGCTTTGTTTGTAAGAAATCTTTCAATTTAATGCAATCAAAACTATCCATTTTGCATTTCATAATGTTCCCTATCTCTTCTTTGGTCATAAATTCTTTCCACCTCCATAGATCTTACAGGTAACCTATTCCTAGTTCTCCTTCTTTGCTTACAGCATCAATCATTATATCTAAATCATGTTCTCATTTTGACTTTATGTTGGAGTATGGTATAAATTCTATGCATAGCTTCTGTCATATTATTTTCCTATTTTACCTGGTGTTTTGCTAAATAATGACTTCTTATCCCAGAATCTGGATTCTTTGGGGTTATCAAATAGTAGATTACTACTCATTGACTGTTGTGTCTTGCATATCTAACCTATTTCACTGATCCACAACCCTATTTTTTAATCAGTACCAAGTAGTTTTGAAAATTGTTTCTTTATAATACAAAAGGATCTGGCAAAGCAAGGCCACTTTCCCTTATATAGTTTTTTCATTAATTTACTTCATCAGGGAGCCAAGGCATAGAAGAAACAAGGTTCCTAAGCTCCCAAATAGACACCTCAAATACCCATGAAAAAAATTACTCTAAAATTTTTTTAGAGCTCCAAAACACACAAAAATATAGAAAAAAACATCTCCTGCAGAAGGCAGCTTGGCAGGAAGGACTCAGCACAGCACATTGGGAGCCAAAAGTAGCACAGCCTAAAACTGGAACTTGCCCCCAGGGCAGCAAGGACAAGCCACAGCTGAAGCTTTCAGGAGAGTGTATCAGTGGCAGTTGTGGCAGTTTCCAGAATTATCAAGCCATAAGAAATAAGTACAAAGATAAAGACCAGTAGAATTCAGTTAAATTTGGGCAGAAATGTGGTCTGGTCAAACTGCATAAAGGACAAGGAAGCAGCACAAGAAGCTGCCTTGCAGCTGCCTCCACATGGCTGCTTCGGAGCTCCAGCCCTGCAGACTGATGGGGCCAAGCAATCTTTCAGAGGCTAAGTTCTCTTGCATTGAGTGGCCTCAATCTGGATCATGGTCTTAGGTGGTGGTCTGGGGGTGAGTTTTCAGTAAGCCAAAGCTGATGTGGACTACAAAAAACTGGTGGCCTCCCAATAGCTCCAGCAGCTGTGAAAACACCAGCAATTTGGGATATAGTTTTTCACTCTGGAAGCAAAGTTCCACAGAGCTAAAAAATCAAGTAATTCATTGGCAACATGAGCAGGCTAAGGAAGCAAAGTAAGAGCAGCAACCAAAATACCGATTCCTTCTTAAAGGACAAAAAGGATCAAAGCATGGAATGGGAGGAAAACAACACAGTTAGAACTTCCACACCAAAAGCTTCCAAGAAACATGAAGACTGCCTACAAGACATAGAGCAGCTTAAGAAGGATTTGGAAACAAAATAAGAAAAGTGGAAGAAAAATTGGGAAGACTAATGAGAATGAGGCAAGCAAATCAGGAAAAGAGAGTAAACAACCTGACTGAAGAAAATAACACTTTAAAAAATAGATTAACTCAAATGACAAACGAGGCCCAAAAAGCCAATGAGGAGAAGAATGCCTTAAACGTTGAATTTGCCAGATGGAAAAAAGAATCTCAAAAGCTTTCAGAAGGGAATAATTCCTTCAGGATTAGACTGCAACAAGTGGAAGCAAATTACTTTATGAGAAATCAAGATACTATTAAACAGATCCAAACAAATGAAAAAATAAAAGGCAATGTGAAATGTCTTCTTGAAAAAAACACTGACCTGGAAAATAGATCCAGGAGAGACAATATAAAAATTACAGGACTATCTGAAAACCATGATAAAAAAAACTTAGAAAGCATCCTTCAAGAAATTCTCAAGGAAAAATGCCTTGACATTTTTTTACCATAAGGCAAAATAGAACTTGAAAAATTCACCTAACACCTCTTGAAAAAAAACCCCAAAAGAAAACTCCTACGAATGTTATAGCCAAGTTCCAGAGTCCCCAGATCAAGGAGAAAATATAACAAGCTGCCAAGAAGAAACATTTTGAATTCTGTGGAAAAAACAATTAGGATAACCCAGGATCTAGCAGCTTCTACATTAAGGGATCAAATGTCCTGGAATATGATATTCTGGAGATGAAGGGAGCTAGGATTAAAACCAAGAATAACCTACCCAGCAAAATTGAGCATAATGTTCCAGGGGGAAATATGGTCATTTAGTGAGGTGAAGGACTTTCAAACATTCTTGCTGAAAAAACCAGAACTTCAAAGAAAATTTGACACTCAAATACAAGAAGCATGAGAAGGTAAATAAAGAAAAGAAATCATAAGGAACTTATCAAAGTTGAACTATTTATATGCCAACAAAGTAAAAAAATGAAAATTGTAACTTATAAAGCATTTCTCAGTATGAGGATTGACAAAGGGAATTTAAATATATATACACGTGTATATACACATATGTCTATATAGGAGGGTTTATATATGCATAAGAACACATATTTGAATATGTGTATATATGAGTACATAGACGGCACAAAATCAATTGAATAGGAAGGGATCATACTTTAAAAGGTGAAATTCTGAGGTGGGTGAAGATTGGAATGAGAGGAGACAGGGAGAGGGAGAATGGGGGTAATCATCTCATATACAAGAGAATAAGGATAATTGTTACAATGGAGGGCAAGAACAAGAAGGCAAAAGGGGAAGGGTTAACTTTACACTCATTGAATTTTGCTTATGGAAGGAATGACATAAGCTCTAAACTTGGTATCTTGCCACACTGGAGAGTAGTGGGGATAGGGATGAAAGGAGGGATGATGGAGGGGATGACTGGGTGGGGGGCAGGGTTCCTGGAAATACACACTTCTGTAAAGGGACAGTGACAGGGATAGGGTAGAGAAAAGGACAAGGGGGGAAAAGATAGGAAG
This sequence comes from Pseudocheirus occidentalis, assembly GCA_028646575.1. NCBI lineage: Eukaryota > Metazoa > Chordata > Mammalia > Diprotodontia > Pseudocheiridae > Pseudocheirus > Pseudocheirus occidentalis. The sequence goes on from CM053601.1 coordinate 88,669,192, forward strand.
GAGGGTCATATAATCAGTCTCTCACAATATGCCCACTGTGAAGATGTTCTGCATTAATACATATGTACAGCCTCTATTTAATTGTTTGTCCTGCTAGTAGGGGTGGGTAACAAGGAAAGAAGGGAAAGAATCTGGAATTTAAAGTTGTGTAATCAAATGTTTATATATATATAATATATATTATATAACTATTACATATATAATCATTATATATTGTTACATATGTAATTATTACATATATATATTAATCACATTCGTCTGTGAATTAAGATATACAGGGTACTGTGGTGTGGAGATACATCCTGCCCTACCAGAAAGTCAGAGGAGAGAGAGGGAGAACATAGGAGAGAGCAGATTGGGGGAGGGCTTATACAATGGGATGGCTGTTTTGAAGTGTTGAATAGGGGAAAGTTGGGGACAAATTTTGTAACTCAAAATCTTGCTGCAATGAATGATGTAAACAAGAAAATAAATAAAATTAATTTATTTTTAAAATTTACTTGATCTTCTAAAACTTTTGTTTGTCCAGATTAATTTTATTCTTTTTATAGCTCTATAATAATTTTTTCTCATCATTTGTTTCTTTCATATTTCCTCACCCTTCATTTTATTTTTGAAGCTTTTTAGAAAATTATTTTAGTCTTAAACATAAGAACAGAAATACAGGATGAAAAAAAATCACAACCTTATCATTGGAACTTACGTGCAGACTAAGAAAAGAAGAATCAATTTTTATGTGCATAGCATACCAAGAGAGTGTTCAAAATATACAATGGTAAATTTTAATTTTAAGAAAGCCTATATGATAAATAGTACATGTTGTATTGAGAGCTATCCATCTTTTCTTTGCTGCCTGGAGAGATTTCTTTTGTTCTCTGTTGTGCACTTTTACTTGATTCTTTGTTTTTGCTCTCCCCCCTCACTAGAACGGTACAATTGAATGTGGATATAGTTGTAGATACACACACACACATTATATATTCATACACACATATAGATACTTATCCTAATAAATTCTTCTCTTCATCTTTTTTTAATGTTTGTGCATATCTCTTGTTTCCTATCCCTCCTGACTCCTCCTCTACAGATGTGTATAGTCATATATATATATATATATATATATATACACACACACACATATACACATATACACACACAGATTCATATACATATATACACATATGCATATATGTATAGTCATTTATGCATATACACACATACATATATACATACATATATACATATGTGTGTATGTATGTATATATGTGTGTGTGTGTATATATATATGTTTCCCTCTTCAACCCATTTTAGACAAAAGTACATTACCATAACTACCAGTTGTTCTCCCCATCTAACTTCTCTGTATTGATTCCCCCCTCCCAATTTTTTAATTTAATTTTAGTTTTCAACATTAATTTACACAAGATTCTTATTTACAAATTTTCTCCACAACTGTCCCCAACTCCCCACTGCAAGATGGTGAGCATACTGAATACCCCTTCCCCCAGTCTACCCTCTCCTATATGTCCCCATACTTCACCTTCCCACTTACTATTTGATAGGCCAAGATGAATTTCTACACCCCATTGTCTGTACTCTTATTTCCTGGTTTCATGTAAAAACAATCGTTTTTAACATTTTTTAAAATGTTGAGTTCCAGATTCTGTCCCTTTCCCACTCCTCAAGCACCCTCACCAGGAAAGAAAGCAATTCCATAAAGATTATGTATGTGTAGTTATGCAAAACATTTCCATAGTAGTCATATTGTGAGAGACTATCTTTTCCTCCAACCTATCCCTCTCTCCCCATTTATTCTATTTTCCCCTCTTGATCCTGTGCCTTTTCAAAAGTGCTTTATTATGACTACATTCTCCACTAATTTGCCCTCCTGTATATCATCTTTCTTCTTATCCTCCCCCCAGTTTTCTGTATGGTAAGATAACCAATTAAGCATCTATGTTATTCCCTCCTTAAGATAAGTCTGATGAGAGTAAGGTTGACTCATTCACTTTCACCTTCTTGTTCTTCCTCTATATTTCAGCAACTTTCTCTTGCCTCCTTAATGTGAGACAATTTACCCTATTCTATCTCTCCCATTCTCCTCCCAATATATTCCTTTCTCTTCCTTTAATTTTATTTTATAGATATCATCCCTTCATATTCAGCCCACTCTGTGACATATCTATATATATACGCACAAACATATATACACACATGCACATACATCTATGTATAACATATAATTTATATATACAGCTTTCAACTATCCTAATGCTGAGAAAAATCTCATGAGTTACAAATACCTGTCCAAATAGTATTGCAAAGAATTCAACTTTTATAAGTTCCTTATATTTTCTCTTTCCTGTTTACCATTTCATTCTTTTCTAGAGTCCTGTATTTGAAAGTCAAATTTTATGTACAGCTCTGGTCTTTTCATCAGGAATGCTTGCAAGGTCTCTATTTCATTGAATATCCATATTTTCCCCCTGAAAAATTATACTCAGCTAACTGGGTAGGTGAATTTTGGTTTTAATCCTAATTCCTTTGCTCACTGGCATATCATATTCCAAGCTGTTTGATCCCTTAATGTAGAAGCTGCTAGATCTTTGGTTATTCTTATTGTGTTTCCATAATACTCAAATTGTTTCTTTCTGACTGCTTTTAATATTTTCTCCTTGATCTGGGAACTCTGGAATTTTACTATAATATTACTAGGAGTTTCCTTTTGGGGATCTTTTTTACTAGGTAATTGGAGAATTTTTTTTTCAATTTCTATTTTACCCCCTGATTCTACAAATTCATGGCAATTTTCCTTTATAATTTCTTGAAAGATGATGTTTAGATTCTTTTTTTTTGATGATGAGTATCAAGAAGTCTAATAATTTTTAAATGATCTCTCCTGGGTCTGTTTTCCTGGTCAATGTTTTATTCAATGAGATATTTCACATTGTCTTCTTTTTACATTCTTTTTGGATCTATTTTATAACATATTGAGTGCTCATAATGTCATTAGCTTCCATTTGTCCCATTGTAATATTGAAGGATTTTTTTTCAGTGAGATTTTGAACTTCCTTTTACATCTGGTTAAATCTGCTTTTTAAAGCATTCTTCCCCTCATTGAATTTTTGAACTTCTTTTGCCATTTGAGTCAGTCTACTTTTTTTGCTTCTTATTAGGGGCAGTTGGGTTTAAGCAATTTTTCCAAGGTCACATAGCTAGTAAGTTTTAAGTGTACGAGACTGCATTTGAATTCAGGTTCTCCTGTCTCCAGAGTCAGTGCTCTACTCACTGTGCCACCCAGTTGTCTCATTAGTTTATTTTTAAGGTGATATTTCCTTCAGTATTTTTGGGATCTCCTTTAGCAAGCTGTTGACTAATTTTCATGATTTTCTTGGATCATTCTGATTTTCCTTTCCATTTTTTCCTCTACTTCTCTTACTTCATTTTCAAAATCCTGCTTGAGTTCCTTTATGACCTGCAACCAGTTCATATCTTTCTTGAAGGTTTTTAATGCACGAGTTTTGACTTTGTTGTCATCTTTTGGATGTATGTTTTGATTGCCTTTTTAGTCAAATGATGATTTTACTATTTGATTTTACTTCCTCTGTTTGCTCATCTTGCCAGGCAATTATTTGATTTTTTATCTCTTTGCCACTGTAGAACTCTACTTCCATAGTGGAGAGACCTGTGTCCCAAATTTCTGGGGCTTTGCACAACTCTTGTCAGAGCTTCTTGTTGGTACCTGCCTCAAAACTCTGAGGAGGACTGCCTCTTCATAGTCTCAACAAGCTTTATTGTACCCATGCTCCTTGCCCCAGGGCCACCACCCAACACTGAAATCAAGTTTCCAGCAGGGCAAAGAGGGGGAATCCTGTGTCAGTTTCAGCAAAGTATTTCCTGCATTTGCCATACAACTAGCCTCACGGTCCCTCACTTTCTGTGGGCCTGGATATCCAGAAACTGCAGGCACTGCAGAGGCTGCAACCACTGCCACCACTGCCACCCTGGGGCAGGGTCCTGACTGTGCTGTTCTTGCACCCCATTACAACAGAGTGTCATCACTTAACTTTTAATTTCTCTTTGTCATTTGTGGCTTGAGAAGTCTGGAAAATACCAGAGCTGCCAGTGAATCAGTCCACTGATGTAAGTTCTGTCCAGTTTATGCTTCTGGTCTCTGCCAGGGTGGCACATATGGGACTGTGCTCCACTCCCACCTCTATGCAATAGATCTTTCCTGTTGACATTTTATTACATATAATTTTATTGCATAATGATCTGAAAATGATGTGTTAAGGATCTCTTCCTTTCTGCATTAGATTGTGAGTTTTTTATGCCCTAATAAGTAGTCAGTTTTTGTGTACATGCTATGTACCACCAAAAATGTTATATTCCTTTCTCTTCCCATTAAATTTTCTCCAGAAGTTTACCATATCTAACTTATCTAAAATTATATCCACCCCCTTAACTTCTTTCTTATTTATTTTGAGATTAGATTTATATAGTTCAGAGAGGGGGAGGTTGAGGTCACCTTCCCTGTCCAGCACAGTTTTGCATCTATTTCTTCCTGCAACTCTTTTAACTTCCAAGAATTTGGATGCTATGCCCCTTGGCACATATATGTTTAGTATTCACATTGCCTCATTGTCTATAGTGCCTTCTGTAATGGTTATGGGATTTGAAAATCTGAACTTTTTTGTACCCTTGAACTTGCTAACATAGCATAAATGAGTTGGTCAGAAGGAAACTACAGCCAAGCTGGAGCCAGTATAGTGACTGGAAGCTGCAGCAGCAGTTTTGGCATGAACTCCTTTTTTTTGAGCCACCCAGACTCTCTGCTAAGGATTCCTTCTGAGGACGGCCAAGGATGGGAACTGCAGGGAGTCAGAGAAGCCAGGAAAGAGCTGTGTGGACACTGAGAAGTTGTCGTGAGCGAGGAGAGGAGGACCTTTGCCTGAGGTAGCTGGTTCTGTTTTGAAGGCTTGAGAATATGGGTTCTTACTGCATTAATTATGTGTGCCTACTCTATAGCTCCTGTGATGGCTTTGTCTTTCTGGTTTTGGGCTCAGTTTTCTGGAATTTGAATAAATGTTCTGGCTTTGTCTCCCTTGTAGAGAGCCTGTTATATTGTTGATTAATAACTCTATCAGCATACTTATAGTTATCGTAGGCATTGTGAATACTGCATTGTTGATACTCCTTTTAGACATATGTCATTTCCTTCATTATTTCTTAATTAGATCTGTTGTTGCTTTTGCTATCATGAGAATCTGAAGATCTTCCCTGCCCCTAAGCCCTTTGCTTAAGTGGCTTAAGTGGCTCTGAGAATCTTCCCAGATTTGAAAGTATACTCTGCCCCCTAATAGGCTGAATTTTGTCGCATGGAGCCTGCGGCAGGAGGCTTGTTCGTCAGGAATGCCCATGCCTTATTACTTTGTGACTGGACAGTGGGTCAAGAGGGCTGTGACATTCTCTGATACAGGAGAAAGCTATATATACTCTGATGTGAGGCTTTGGTTTGGAGCTCACTTTGGAAAGAGTTGTGTGTTTTGGCCAGATGAGACTCTGGGAAGCCATTGAACCCCCCCCCCCCAGTTTTGAAAACGCAGATATCGGTGCTTCCCTCTCTGGTAAGTGACTAGGTATGGATGTAATGGTCAATTGGTTAGAAGCCTATCTGCTGATCTGTTTCTTTTTCTGTTTGTAACTTGTGCTTCTAACTTGTGTTTGTACTCTCTGAAGTTCAGGGTGCTGACTTTTCCCTCTGAATTAGGGAAATGATTTGTGTTTGATTGATTAAAGTGAGACTGTTAACACATTTTGAGATGCTTTCCTTTAGAAAGGAAGATCTAAGAACCTGTGCTAGCAGCCACCCTGGATATGTTAGGGTGCTTGCTAATACATTTGCTTTGTCTGAGATCAGGATTGCTAACCTTACTTTTTGTTTTAACTCCAGCTAAAGCATAATAGGCTGCTCCACCATTTTCACTTTACTGGGTTTGTAAACCTCCGCTTCAAACATGTTTGTTGTCAACCACATTTTGTAGGAATATGGTTCTTAATCCATTCTGCTATCTGCTTCCATTTTTTTGGGAGAGTTAATCCCATTCATATTTACACTTATGATTACTATCTTTCTCTTGATCTCCATCTTGTTCCTCTCCCCCATTTATGATTTTCTCTCTTTCCTACCTCTTCCTCCTCACTAATGTTTTGCTTTCAATCTCTGCTTCCTTCAATCTGTTCTCCCCTCTATCAGCCCTGTCCCTTTTCTTTCCCTTTGCCCTTACTGCTTCTTCTTTTCCTTCTACCCACCCTTTCCCCTCTTGCTTCTTAAAGAGTAAGTTAGATTTCCACATCTAACTGATAATGTTATGCCCTCTTTGAGTCAAATCTGATGAGTGTGAGGTTCAAACAATGCTCTCCTACCTCCCTTCTTTCCCTCTACTGTAATAGGCTTTTCCATCTTTTAAGGTCATGTAAATCATTCTTGTCTGTCTACTGCTTTTCCTTTTCTCCCAGTACAACCCCTTTTAACCTAATAGATTTTTTTATCATCACATTAAAGTCGACTTATACTCATGGCACCTGTCTATGTATACCCATTTTAAATGTCATAATAACAATAAAGTTCTCAAGACTTACAAGTGTCATCATCCCTTGTAAGCATGCAAATGGTTTGCCTTTATTAATATGTTTTTTTTTCCTTTCCTGTTTACCTTTCTCTTGAGTCTTTGTATTTGAAGATCACATTTCTAGACCTCTGTTCTTTTCATCAGAAATGTCTGGAAGTTCCCTCTTTCATTTTATCTCCATCTCCTTGACTGAAAGATTATGCTAAAATTTTGCTGGGGAGTTGATTCTTGGTTGTAATCCAAGCTCCTTTGTCTTATGGGATATCATATTCTCTACAATCTTTTAATGTAGAAACTTCAAGGTCCTGCAGTATAATATTTAAATTATTTCTTTCTGGGTTCTTGCAGTATTTTCTCTTTGACCTGGACATTTTGGAATTCAGCTGCAATAATCCTTGGCATTTTAATTAGGGGATATCTTTCAGGAGACAAATGGTGGATTACTTTGATGACTACTTTACCTTCTAGTTCTAGGGCCTCAGGGCACTTTTCCTTGATGACTTCCTGAAAGTTGCTATCCAGGCTCTTTTTTCTTTTATCACACTTTTCAGGTGGAATAATACTTTTTAAACTGTCTTACCTGCATCTATTTTCCAGGCCAGTAGTTTTACCAATGAAGTATTATATGTTTTCTTATAGTTTTTTCATTCTTTTCTTTTTGTCTGACTCATTCTTAATATCTTATATAATCATTAGTTTCCAGTTGCCCAATTCTAATTTTTAATGAAACGCTTTCTTCAATTCGATTTTGTATCACCTTTTCCATTAGACCCATTTTACTTTTCAAGAACTTCTTTTCAGTAAGTTTTTGTGCCTCCCTTACCACTTGTCCAATTCTATTTTTAAGGAGTCATTTTCTTTGGTGTCCTTTCCCCCATTTGGTCAACTGTATTTTTAAGGACTTGTTTTCTATACTCAATTTCTGTCCATGCTCTTGACCGTTTCTTGTATTTCTCATTTCTTTTTTCATTTTTTCTTCTATCTCTCTTATTTGACTTTTAGAGTCCTTTTTGAGCTTTCCAAAGAAGGCTTTTCAGCCTTGTTATGAGTTCATATTTCCCTTCAAGTTTTTGGATGTGGGTATATTGACAATATTATCTTATTCTGAATTTGTGCTTTAATCTTTCCTGTCCCCAGAATAAGAATCAATGGTCATTGTCCATTTCTGAATTTTGCTCATGGTGTTACCACATTTCCTGACTTTTAAAGTTGAGCTCTCCTGCTGGAGCATAGTGGGTATTTACTCAAGCTTCTTGTTCTGGGAGCTTGGGGAGTGGTCACTAGCTTTGTGTTCTGGGGCCTCAGGTGCTGGAGGCTGGAAGCTGTCGGACCTGGAAAATTTCCCTGGTGCTGACCTGGGGTTAGAAACACTGGAGCCCTTGGGGTGGGGGTGTTAAGTCTAGTCCACCTAGAGGATGTGTGCCTGACTAGACTTCTTTAAACACTCAAATCTTTGGCTGCTTGAGAATGACTGCCAGCCTGGAGTTGTACTACCTAGTTTTGTGCTGAAACACCAGTAGATTTGGCTGCTGGAGAATGCTGGTGTATGTGGCAGTTTTCTGACCTGGTGTCTATCAGTTTTCCTGCTTCTGCTGAGGCACTGTGGGGAAGGGGTCCTCTTATTGGTGCTTGCTTGCTCCACCACACTGGAGCTTAGGATCCTCCCCCCCCCCCGATTTGCTGAGGTGGAGGTTGCTACTTACTTGCTTGCTGGGATGCCTCCTCTCATGTATTGCTACCCCTCTCCCAGAGCCATAAGCACCTTTAACATTAATCCCACAAGGCTTCCCGGGCTACAGGACTGCTGCTCTTTTATCATTCTGCTGGCTCAACTATTCCAGGGGTTTTTCTAGGGTGATATTTTCTGGCCTTTCACTGGTCAATAAAGAAGGTGAGAATAATTTCTTACTCTGTCATCTTGGCTCCTGGCCAGTCTCTGGAGTGTCCATTCAGGAAACATTCTCTTAATAGGATGGATAGTTATGATCTGCAAAGTATTTTCCTATTCTTTTCTGTCTATAGAGAATTATCTCACTTACTTTTGAAAAGTAACCCCTCAAGGTATATCCCAGTACTTTTTAGTCTAGGATGTTCCTTATGTTCAGTAAACTGATCCCCTAATGTTTCCACTTCAATCTATTTTCTCACCTTTGCCTTTGAAAGATTAGCTTCTAAAAATCACCTTTCTGAAATAGCCTGGGTGTGATTTCTGCTTCTGTTCATCATCACAGTTTGTTCAAGACCTGTGATAGTCAGCCAGTGTCAAAGAAAGGTATAAGGATAAGATAAGGAAAACTTTCCTGAAAATAATTAAAAGGAAACTGACTTCAGAAGGGATGGAACTTTTGGGCTTGCAAATGTTTAACAACTGGAACTCCAAAGAAAAAAAATAAACAGACAAAACATACATGCAGGAGACATGTTTAACTTTATTCAGATTTACTGAAACTTTGTACATTTCTAAAATCAAGAAAATCAATAA
>CM053601.1:88678805-88689607 GCA_028646575.1 Pseudocheirus occidentalis
GCCCTTGCCCCTGATCAATCGCCTCAGCCCCCCTGCTATCTTCAGGCCAAGGGCTCTGATGCAGCCCAGTGGAGGCCGCTGATGCTCTCCGCTGTTCCTGCTGCTCCTGCTTCCATGCCCTGGGAGCAGTTTGGCCAGACCCGCTCTTCTCCTCCCGAGTTAGCAAAATCCACTGACCTTTCTCTTAGCCTTTTTTTTCCTTCTGGCCTGATAAATGTGGTAACTATGCCTCCAGTGCAGCTGATCAGCTCTCCTATAGACATGGCTCCCCACCTGATGCCCTGGGGCCTGACCTGGCTGATCGGCCACAGCTCCCAGACTGCTGTGAAGAGCCCCACCTGCTGAGCTGCCTGTAGCAACAGATGTGCTTTCTGTCTTTTGGAGAGTTTTGGAGCTTGAAAATCTGTTTAGAGTCCCATTTTATGAGTTTTTAGCGTGTTTGTGTGGGAGCTGCAGTGCTTTGCTGCTTCTACACCGCCATCTTGGCTCCGCCACCCCAACAATGAACATTTATAGAGCACTTTAAAGTTTGTGAATAATTTACATAGGTTATTCCATGTAGTGTTCACACCTACCCTGCTAGATGTAAGCAGGAATTTACACTAGTTACAACTAGAAAATAAAGAGAAAAATTAAAATGAAAGCCAGGAGCACATTGCCTAAATTAGATAATGTTATGCTTTCCCTGCTTCTATGTATTGTAAGCTCCAAAAAGATTGTTGACTCCTTAAGAGTAGTGACTGTTTCATTTTTTTTTCTTTTCATCCCTTATGTCCAACTCCATACCTTGTACATAGTAGATGCTTAGTAAATATATGTTGGGACAATTTATACAGTATTTAAAACTAATTTCCTTTTAGTTTCTAATTCAACTGCACTTTTTAAAGAAAATATATGTTTACATTTCAAATCTTTTCTCTGTGTTCTTGTGAGTTTTAAGGCAGGTAGCACAAAGTTTCAAAAACACAATTACTTGACTAGCCAGGTTCAAGAGTAGTATGGAAAGATTTGAAAAAGAAAAATACAAACATACATACACACATATGTATATACTATATAATGTATATCACACATATAACATATATATACATATATATTATAATATTATATATATGTATATATAATCAGATTAGTTTAAACTGTAGAGGTGACTGGCAAGACAACCAGATGGAATATTCTTGGAGTAATGATTGGATTGGATACATTCTAAAGATTGAGACCATCTAATGAAAATAGTATCCACATAGTTGCTGAGGATTAAAATTTAAGGACAACCAACAAGAGCTTTTTATTTCCCTTAATTGAAGAATTTCTGGGATAAATGTAATCTTAAGAATTACCAAACATACAAATGAAAGAATTATAGCTAAAATGAGAGAGTAGGAGATTAGTGTAAGATTATGCATAATGAAAGATGGGATAAATCAGGTTCCCAGAGTATCATCATCATCAATAAACATTACTCACTTCTCTTCAATGACCCTGTGAGATTAGTTCTCATTATCTCAATTTTGCAGAGGATGTATCTAAAGTTCAGAGAGGTTGTGACTTGGTCATGATAAATCAGTGCCTGAAGTCTCCTCTATCAAACTATTAATAACTTGTTAAAATATAGTATTCACATTTAGGCATGCCTCTGTAAATTTTCAGAAAAAAAGAGAGGGTCATCATAGCAAAATTGAAATACACTGGAATATGTCCTGAGAGGTTGTCTATTAGAAAGTCATGAATTGGGAAGATGAGTTTCTTACTACTTTTTGATGATTTTAGAGTCTAATCAAAATTGAAATTTTATTTTTCATGTAGGAAGGAAATGATTGTTAGCACTGGAGCTCTGGCATTATTGCTGGAATCAAAGTAACCAAGCAAAGTGTGTAGATCATGTTAATTAAACTGGAAAACAGATTTCAGTGAATGGAAAGGAAGAAAACATATGCCACCCAGATCTTGTGCTTGGCAACAACAGCACATGAAGCCTTTTTTATCCTTGTTCCAAAATTCTCAGAGAAACTGAATTATGGGGAAGTTGAAAATTTTTCTTTGAAAATTCAGTGACTTCTTCTGCTGAAGGACATTCTGTAAAAAGCATTGCAGTAAAAGACAACCAACCTGAGTTTCAATAAAATCAGACAATAAGCATTTATGAAATGCCTATTATAAGTCAGTCACTAGCTACAAATACAAAAGTGAAATGGCCCCAATCCTCAATGAGCTTACATTCTCTTTTATATAAAGTGCCATTTTAATGTAACTTTTATTTTACTGATGTTGTTTAATGAATGAATATTTATTTTTTTCTCTTTCCTATCATCACTCTATTAACACCACCATCAGAAAAATAAATTAAATCCTTGAAACAAATTTGAATAGTCACACTTAATAAATTCCCTCATTGGCCACATCCAAAAATAGGAGATTACATTCTCCCAAGGGAAACAAAATGTTTAGGTATGTACAAAACACGAATGGACCAGATGAAAGGTAATTTTACAAAGTAAAACATTAGCAGGTGGGAGACCAATAAAGAAAGAACAAGTAAAGAAATATTACCTTCATGGAAAGGATAATATTTGAGCTGACTTCTAAAGGAAATCAATGATTCTGAGAGACTTGGGTTGAGGAGGGAGTCTATTCCAGGCATGGAAGACATTCAGTGCAAAGGCAGGAGATGATGTCTTATCTTTAATTCCTGTACTTTTTCTTTAGTAAATTTTGCCATTCATAATATGGGTCACACAGGCTCTTTCAAAGAAGCATAAGAATTTATAACTATGTGGAAGCCTAGAGACAATGTTGTCTAACTGTCATTTTTGGAGACCCAGAAAGATAGAGTAACTAACAAAACTCCATAGACAAATGTTGTATGAGTTTTAACAGGCTATTCTTGCTTTTGTGAAGTTAGAACATTTTTCCATTCATCTGGAAGAATCAAATAGGATAATAGATTTATGCGCCCTGAAAGTGGTTCTTTAAAGTGATCTTTGAAGGGCTTATAATACTGAAGGATTCTTGATATAGTCATAGAATTGCATAATTTCAGAGATAAAATGAACCTCAGTAACAATCTAGTCTAACAAATTGTATCTGACAGAAATTCCCCTCTAAAATGTATCTGACAAATGGTCTTCCTGATTTGTTACAAGATCTCCAATAAGGGGAACCTCACTCACAAGGCAACCAGTCCTCTTTTGGAAAGTTTTAATCATTAGAAGGGTTTTATTTTGTTTAGTTGTCTTTTTTCCCACCATGACAAAGTATTTTTTTAATCTTATGCTCATTGCTTATAGTTCTTCACCCTCTGGGCAAATCAAGCAGAATGAGTCTCTCTTCCATCTGACATTTCTCCAAATATTTGAAGATAACTACTATGCCGTGCCCCAGTGTCTTAAGCATCCTCAGTTCCTTCAATTGATATTCCTATGTCTTAACCTTTAAAATTTTCATTTTCCTACTTGCCCCCCTCTTAATACTTTGTAGCTTATCAATCTTCATCCTTCCTAAAATCTAAAACCTAAGAGTGAGCAAGAAGCTCCAGATGGTATCTTATGTTTATACACGATGTCTGTGTTTTGAATTTTTATATGAATTTTATATTTAGGATCTTTCTTGGTATTTAATGAAAATAAAAGTCAAGAAAATTGAGAATGTTGTATTTGATGGGGTACTGAAATGGGATATTATGGTCTATACCTGGATAAATCATTAATTAACTTTGTGACCTTGAGAAAGTTATTAACCCCTCTCTTTTATTACCCTGCAAAATAATTGTGTTGAACTGGAACATTTTTAATCCACCTGCTTAATTTAGCATTTTGATATACTTTTGTATTTGTTTTTTTTTAGTAGTGAGAGGTTGTCTGAAGCTTTCCTAGACTAAAGAAATTTGACACAAAAACAATGAAAGATGAAATATATCTCCATTTTAATACTCAGATAAGAGAATTTCTGTGTCCTTTTCTGCCATCTTTTGCCCTTCAAAGACTGGAATAAAGTAAGATATGAATCAAGAACTCGGTGGGGTAGTCCCAAAATAGATACAAAACCTGAGGAAAAAGAGATAAGGAAGCTTTTTTAAAGATACCCTATTAGCTTAGATTTCTTGAGTCAATCAAGTGAAACTACAGCACTACCGCCTAGTCAAAAGGAAATTCATCAAACCATATTAGTTGTCCTAAGGTATGTGAATAAACTCTGTTAAATTAAAATTAATATGCTTGTAGAATTCTTCCAGTCAATAATAGGTCAAGATAACATTAAATTAGATTGCCAAATTGATGTGGTTTGTGTGACAACCCTCAAGTCTCTATTTTTTTCAGCTTTGAAGAGACCTAGGACAACTAATTGTTACAGTGAATAGGGCAGCAGTCACGGAATCAGGAAGACTCTTCTTCCTGAGTTCAAATCTGGTCTTAGACACCTACTAGCTTTTTGACCCTAGCATGTTGTTGACCCTGTTTAATCCTGTTTTCTCATATATAAAAAGAAGCTGGAAAATTATTGCAAGAAATCCAATATGGTCATGAAGAGTTGGACATGACTAAAAATGACTGAAAAAGCCCTGCTCCCTAGTTTTAGATATCAGAAAACTGAGGTACAGAGAGGTTAGGTGATTTTCCCAACCACACAGAGTGGTGGTAAGTCAGTATTTGAAGTCACATCAGTAAGTGAGTCAACCAGGATTTATTAAGCACTTACTCGGTAAGTGTGCTAAGTGCTGCAGATACAAAGGAAGTTAATTTAAAAACAAATTAACAGAAAATCCTACTCACAAGAACTTCATGGATAGTTAATGGGTGAGACAACATACAAACAACTATATACAAAAAATATTTATACAGGATAAATTGAATATAATTTCAGAGAGAAGGCACTAAGATTAAACAGAACTGGGGAAGGTGTCTTGCAGAAAATAAGATTTTAACTGGAGCATGAAGGAAGCCATGGCATTTCCATCCAGTTGAAGCTATATCTCTTTCTACTACACCACACTATATACCCTTTGTCTACTTCCCAGACTCCTTATAGAACTGTGTGATGCAGCAATGCATGTACATCTCTGAAAGTGTCTCTGTGACTCTGATATTTGCCTCTTTATTCAAGTATATATTCTCACTCTAATTTCTGTTTAATGGAAAGTAGCATAGATTCCTGAAAGAATGTTTCCCAGTCTCTGATTGTTCTTATCTTTTGGATTCTGCAGAAATTTAGGAGCTAATTGTAGTCCATTTGGACCTTTCTAAGAGCTGGATATTTGTGGCCTTTCTCTCTTACAAACTCATACTAAATGAATAAATAAAAGATAAATTTTGAAATACTAAACTTTAAAAATAAGATAGAAAAATCTGGACTGTCCTTGCTCTCAAACAGATCACACTTTAATTGGTGGAGATAATAATAAAAGAATGTCAATTATAGGATCACTCAAAAGACCAAAAAATCCTAAGAGTTCAGTGGTAAGGAAAGATGCCAGTGCCAGGGGTTTCTGTTGCAGAGTCTAAAGGTAAGGCAGATGGTAAGGTACTGAGGAATTTAAATAGAAATGGCATGGCAGATGGTGAAATCTTGAGGTCCTTCATTTCATCAAATTTGACTTCCATTTCATTCAAATCTTGTGAACATTCACAACAATACAGACAAAGCAGAAGGCAAAGGAATAAACCAATGCCCAGATAAGTGCTATATGTATGAAGAGCCCTAAATAATTGTTTAACAACCAGTGTTGCTTATCTAATTTAATTTAATCTATGCACTGGGATATTGTTTGTTAGGGGGTAAAAAAGTAACAAACCACAGTTTACAAAAATCATTATAGTTTTACATAAACTATTAAAGTTGTCATTCTCCTCAGCTTCTTCTTTGTACCAGATTTTTCTGTTTTTTTTTTTTTTTTGGTGAAGAAGGGCTTGACCCTTTATAAAACTGATTTTTAGCTCTCCCTTCTACAACCTTTGGAAATTTGTTTCTTCAGCCCTCAATATAGTCTCAAGAATTGTATTCTACATGGAACCTCCTTCATTCCTAAGCTGAGAATGGGAACTGGGAAACCTATCACTTCCTTATATCAGGATCATTATCAACCACACTCATCCCATTCCACCCTGTCAATCTCCTTCCCATCCTCCATACTTATGCATCCTCCAGACCACTGGACCTTGCCATTCATCCTGCTTGTATACTCACTGGACCAAAGACAATGAGGTAAATAGCAGCTCTGGATCTTCTGCCTTGGGGTACATACAGTCCTGATTGATTAATATATCACATAGTCCACTGAATACAGCTGGCCTCAGCAATGCTTCGTATTCAACTCTAATAATTTTCTTGCCATTGGCCCTGTCACCATACTTCTATCTCCTCCCCTATCTTCTACTTTCCAATTTTAGAACCATATTCAATCTATACTACTTTTACTACTAGAAATGGCAAGAGAATATGTCAATCAGTTCTCCTTTGGTATCACTCATAATCTCTGTGTCTTCCGAAAACAAGACACTTGAAACCAATCAGGATTTCTCTAATATAATATCGGTACCTAAGGGGGCAAAACCTAAAATAAAAGTCTCATTTTCATTTTATATCTGTGTCTTTTGAGTCTTAGCACAGCAATTGTAACATAGGACTTAATAAATGTATTTTCACCTATCCATTTATTCACCCATCCGTCTATCCCCTCAGAATCTTCCTGGTGAGGTATTTTTCTCATAACAATTACAATTACAAAATGCCTGAATAGCTTTCTAGCTCCAAATTTCTATATTTAGGCAGGGTTATTCTATATCAAATCACCTTTACCATTTGGCTTACCTTGTACAAAGACAAATACTTCTTACTGCATGTCTCAATATTTTAAATTCTCTTTCTGGTAGGTATCCATAGTGTTCCCCACTCTGGACCTTCCTTATGTATGTATCCAAAGATATTTCTCATTTTTCCCAAAATGAATTCTTTATTCCAGTCAACAATTTCTGTTTCTTTTCCTAATATATCATGGAATTTCTCAATATGATCCCATTATTGATGTTTCTCCTAACAGAAATATATTTTATTTTTTTCTCCTCTTTTAAATCTTACCTCTCCTTCAAGATCTGATCCAAACTCTACACAATAATACTTTCATTATACCAATGACAACTCTTTTATCTGAATTCTTTTAGCACTTATAAATGGTCCTAAAAATTTTAGGATCAATATTGATATGGATATAGATGTATGTAAATGTAGATAACATGGATGCAGGTTTATCTATAATGAAAGGATCTATATTTATCATGAAAGATACAGGAAGGATCTCTCCCTATGCCTGTTTTTATATCTGTATCACATAACTATTCCTGTTTCTATACCTATATCTATATCTTCATATATCCATAGTTATTAAAATATTTAGGGCCATAAACACATTTTGTAAGAATTCATAGAAAAGAAAAAACACTGAGATAGAGAAATAATTATTAAATAGAAAAATCTGAATCAAGCAGTAAAGAAGAGTTAAGATTTAGAAAATAACAGAGGAGGAAACTGTAGTACTCTTGGGAGAAATATCAGCAAAAGCGTGAAATTTGGAGTTGCCATGCTATTTGTCAGGAATAGTAAAATGGACTCTGCACTAGAGAATTCATGCTGGAAAGAGAGAGATAACTTTGGATACACTTATAAAAGAGAAACAGACTACAATGGAGCATGAATGCCAGAACAGGAAGTTTAGATGTCTGCTTACACACAAACACATACATGTAATCACATATATGTGTTCTATTTAGATTAAATGGTCTTTTGGTAATGAATATCTGAGAACACTAGCCTGCTTAATTTATATTTATTTATTTTTGTTACATTGCATTATTATTGCTACCACCATCACTGCACTGAATGATATGAAACAGATTTCAATGACTCATTTTGGAAATGTTCCGTTATTCTTATTAGCTTACACAAGGTGTTTATAAGGGTCAGCACACAATTTCTCATGTGACACCTCCATGAAATCTGTCTGTCTTAGGGATTGGGCCAATTCAGTTTCAGCAATGTTTCTAATTTTATTAGCAGACAACTTGGGCTTCTGACAATTCTAACTCAAGGTGAGGAGAATAGAGATGCAGTTTCCTATTCTTTGTTATGAGACATATGGAAGAAGGATTATATCTGACACAAGAAACCAGATGGAGTGTCCAGAGAACATATCCATTTAATTTGGTTTATTTCAACACTAAAATTTGGTAATTATTTGTGAATGTTTACAGCAGAAATGGGTAGACAGGTGTTCAACCATGCAGCTGATGACCACTCCTTTTCCATGTTTTCTATCTCATGGTAAATATTGAGGTTTTACCTGACTTATGCTAAAGGCAATGTCACATGCCAAAATGTGACTTAAATACTACTTAGACCAAAACTACACATGTTCTTAGATTTCATTTTCTTTTTATAATATTTTAAATTGTATTTTTTCCAAGTTATATGTCAAGAACAATTTTAGCATTAATTTTTACAAGATTTTGAATTCCAGATTTTACTTCCTCTTTGCCTCCTCTTTTCTGAAAATGGCAGGCAGTTTGATATAGTTTATATATTGGCCATTATGTAAAAATATTTCCATGTTAGTCACAGATGTGAAAAAAGAAACAGATCAAAAGAAAAAAATCACAAGAAAGGATAAAGTTATCCAAAACAAAATATGCTTCAATCTGCATTCCGGGTCCATTATTTCTTTATTTGGATATGCATAGCATTTTCTTTCATGAGTTCTTTGTATTTATCTTGGATCATTGTGGTGATGAAAAGATAGTTTATGATCATAGTTGATCATCACATGACGTTGCTGATACTGCATACAATGTTTACCTGGTCTTACTCACTTAATTTATATTAGTTCTTATAAGTCTTTGCAGATTTTTCTGAAATCTTCTGGTTCATTATTTCTCATTGCACATTACTATTCCATTAAATCCATCAACCACATGCTGTGTAGCCATTCCTGAAATGATGAGCATTCCCTCTGTTTCCAATATATTGTCACTATGAAAAGGACTGCTATAAATATTTTTGCACATGTGGGTCCCTTTTTGCTTTTTTATGCATCTCTTTTGAGATGCAGACATAACAGTATATTTTATGGATCACAGGGTATGCCAAGTTTGGCTGCCCCTTTGGCAACTGTTCCAATTTGCACTCCAGAGGGGTTGGATCAGTTCTTAACGCTAAAAATTGCATTAGTGTCCCAATTTTCCCACATCCTCTTGAACATTTTCCAATTTCCTTTTTTTTGTCATATTAGCCATTTTGGTTGCTATTAGGTGGTATTTCAGATTGTTTTACTTTGCTTTTCTATTATCAAAAGTGATCTAGTGTAATTCTTCATATTCTCATGGATAGCTTTGATTTCTTCAGCTGAAAACTGCCTGTTCATATCATTTGGCCAATAATGAATTGGAGAATGGCTTGTATTCATGTAAATTTGACTCAGTTTTCTATACGTTTTAGAAATGGTGCCTTCATCACAAAAACTTGCTGTAAAGATTATTTCCTGGATTTCTCCTTTCTTTTTAATATTGCTTGCAGTAATTTTGTTTGTAAAACAAACAAGAATGTTTGTACAAAAAACTTTTTAATATGTTAAAAATTATATATTTTATACTTTATACCATTTGTTTGCTCATGAATTTTTACCCTCTGCAGAAATTTGACAGATGGACTACTCCTTGCTCCTTATCTTTGCTAATAACATCACGCTTCATGCCTAAATCATGCCAGAGATCTGTCATATCTAACTTTTCTAGTATTCTGTTTGCCTCCTTAGTTTCTTTCTTGTTTGCTTTTTGATTGAATTTATCAGGTTCAAGAGGGCAGAGTGGAGGTCCCCTACTAGGATAGTTCTATTTTCTATTTCTTGCTGTCACTCATTTATCTTCTCTTTAAGAATTTGGTTGCTATCCAACTTGGTGCATTTAGTATTAATATAATTTCATTAGTTATACTACCTTTAAGCAAGATATTGTTTTCTTCTTTATCTCCTTTAATTAGTTCTCTTTTTTACTTTTACTTTATCTGAGATCAGGATCACTACCCATTTTTTTGATTTTTGTATTTTTTTATTTCATTTTTTCTTCTTCAGCTGAAGCAAAATAGATTCTGCACCCCCTTGCCTTTACTCTGTGTGTGTCTCTCACTTCAAGTATGTTTCTTGTAAACAATATATTATAAGATTGTTTTTTTGTTTGTGTTCTTTCTTTTTATTGAAAAGGAGTCATTTCTGTTCTAGTGCAAAGACTTTATATTTTACAACATAAAGCAAGATATAATTTACATAATACATTTCTTATGAGGTCTTTCTACCCCTCAAAGTTGTTTCCTTTTCATTTCATCACCTCTCCTGGTTTTATTTCTATTATGGACCGATATCTTGTAATGTGGAGGGGTGAGGCTGGCAGATAGATAATTTATACATATATGCATACATACATACATATATATAATTATTATTATCATCATCATTATTATCATTATTTGGGTATGGTAAAAGTGAGAAATGGAGAGATGCTTCAGCTTTGTAGTGCCCAAGTTCCCAGGTGGCATCTGACCCAGGAACCAGAGGGCTACTCCTCTAAATTCCGTATAATACTTGCATTTTAAAACTAGAAGAAAATAAATGCATAAGACCATAGTGTTTGCACTGTTATAATTCTTGGTGAACTGCAAATAAAATGGATGCCAGTGCTTTGGTTTATCCAGCAGGAAAAATTCTCATGGTTGATTAGCATTGGTGGTACTTTGATGTGTCTGGGAATAATAAGCATAGCAGGATT
>CM053601.1:88689707-88700691 GCA_028646575.1 Pseudocheirus occidentalis
TCCTGCATATCTGCCTAGTGACCTTGTAGAATTGGGGAGCATTTCCTTAATGGGGTCAGGATGCCTGAAAGTCTGGTGTGCTACATGCTTCCATTTTATTGGAGGGTTCATCCCATTCATGTCAACAGATATGATTACTACTTGCATGTTTGCATCCATCCTAGGTTCCTTTTGCTTGTCCTCTCTCTCCTTTCACCCTTGTCTCCTCAGAAGTTGTTCTTCTATTATCTCTCCTGATCTACCCTCCTTTCTATCATTTCCCTTACTCCCAACTTTACTTCATTTCCTCCCCTCTTATTTCCCTGTTGGGTAAGATAGATTTATATGTTCAACTGATTGTATGTGTGATGCCATCTTCGAACCAATACTGATGAGAGTAAAGTTCAAATAATGCTTATCTCCAACTGTCCCATTTTCCCCTCTACTGTAATAGGTATTTTATGCCTCTTCATGTGAAATAATTTACCACATTCTATCTCTCCTTTCCTTCTGCACCCAATGCACTCCTCTTTTTCATCCCTTGTTTTTATGTCATTCCCTCAAATTTCCTTGTACCCACACCCTCTATCTATGATTTCTTTTTCTTCTAGCTGTAATATATTAGTGATACAATTTTTAAAGCACTACAGGAGTCATCTTTACTTATACAGTTCAGTTCTATTGACTCCCTTTTGTTTTCTTTTCCCTTTTTACCTCTTTATGCTTCCCTTGTGTCTTCTATTGGAGGTCACATTTTTGCTTTAGTTTTGTTCTTCTCCATATGAAAAATTGAAATCTTTCTAAGTCATTGAATGAACATTTTTCCCTTGATGTAGTATACTTAATTTTGCCATATAAATGATTCTTGGTTGTACTCCTAGCTCCTTTGTAATCTGGATTATCATGTTCCATAACCTTCAATCCTTTAATATTTTAGCTGCAAGTTCCTGTGCAAACTTGATTGTGACTCCACAATATTTAAATTATTTTTTCTGACCACTTATAATGTTTTTCTTCGACCTGGTAGTTCTGAAATTTGGGTATAATTTTCCTTGGGGTTTTTATTTTGTGATCTTTGGTTTTCTTGAGATGATTTATGGATTCTTTCAGTGTCTATTTTGCCCTATTTTCCAGGAAATCAGAAAAGGTTTTATTCATAATTTCTTAAAAGATGTGCTGTCCAGGTCCTCCTTTTAATTATGGCTTTCAGGTAGTCCAATGATTCTGATATTGACTCTCCTGGATCTATTTTTCAGGTCAGTTGATTTTTCCCCTTTTTTTCTTCTTGTGTTTTCTTCCATTTTTTATTCTTTTGAATTTGTTTCATTGATTTTTGATGGCTGATAGAGTAATTAGCTTCCAGTTGCCCAATTCTTATGTTTAAAGTCTTGTTTTTCTCTGTTAGATTTTGTATTTTCTTTTCCATTTGGCAAATTTTAGTCTTTAAGGAGTTGCTTTCTGCATTGAATTTTTGTATCTCCTTTTCCATTTGACCAATACTACTTTTAAAGTAGTTTTTGAAGCTTTTGAATCTTTTATTTTTGTACTTCTCTTGCATCATTCTCGCTTATTTTCCCTTTTATCCCCTAATAAGTCTCTTATATGATTTCTAAGCTCCTTTTTTGTGCTGATGTGTGTAGAGATCTGGTGGCTGGAGGATGCCTGTTTGCCTGCGGCTATGGTGAAGAATGCAGTGGTTTCTAAGTCTAGAGTCAGCTGATATCCCTGGCTATTCTAAGATACACCTGATATTGGTGTTTGCCTGCTCCCCCATACTAGAAGCATTCTATTTTCTTAGTTTTTTGTAATTCAAAGATAAAAAGTTTAAGTAACAAACAATTTCTCATTCTGTAAAGACCTTTTCTAGATTTGGTGTTAGGGGTACGTGGTATATATGCCAAAACTCAAGGGGGGATAAGTATGGCACCTTAGTAATTATATCACTATGAAATCAACTTACTAACTCATCTATCCGGGGATGATCTTTCCCCAAGACCTTCTGACCTTCTCACTGAGTGCCGAGCCCTTTCCTGTGATCACTATTTTTTAATTAGCCCCAGTATTGCTTCTTGCTTTACTGTTATTCAGTTCAAATCAGTCTTCAGATTGCTTTACCACTCCATCAGCTGATAAACCTTCCTCCACATGATAATTTTCCTCCCTTTTCACCTCTGTTTTATGTTTTTTCCCCATTTCTCTACTAGAATAAGAAAAGCTTTACCATTGTAAAGTCTTTCTTATTTTCTTGTATTTTTTTTTTGCTTTTTTTGTAGGGCAATTGGGGTAAGCGATGTGCCCAAGGTCACATGGCTACTTTTTGTGTTAAGTGTCTGAGGCCAGATTTAAATTCAGGTCCCTTCTGACTCTAGGGCCAGTTCTCTATTTACTGTGCCACTTAGCTGCCCCTGTTTTCTTTTGTTTTCATCCTCAGTGCTTAACACAGTGTCTGCCTCATAATAAGAATTTAATAAAGTGTTCATTCACTCACCCACTCTATCTAGTTATATAGTTATACCTTTCATCTGGCATATCATCTTGAATATCAACCTTGTCTTTGGAAATTTCTGTCACTTTAATTTTGATGTAATTATCTGATTAAATATGGAGATAGCCATTACTTTGCTAAGGTATAAGAGAAGAATAAAATAACTTATAGAAAAAGAATATTGATCCTTTTTTCCTGGAATATTGAGGAAATGTACAAGTGGCCAAAATAATCTTAAGTTTGGTTTATACTGATTCCATTTTCAAATATAACATTTGGTATTTGTATCTGTGGAAATGATAAACTGCTGTCATTAGCCTTACTGTGAAATAAGTGCGATACACAGCATTAAAAATCCTAATACCCTTTCCAAAGTAAGATAAGGTACTAGAGGTTTTCCCTTCAATAGAAAAAACATCTGGTTTTTAGACTACTCTACATATTTTTTAAATATGTCACATATTAGTTTGACCTTATGACAAGAATATATTCTACACACAGTTTTATTTATCATTGTGTGATTGTTAGCATTATCTATCATTCACATGGTCAATATAGGATGTCAATAATAAATCACTGAGACATGTTATATTATCTTGGATGAAGGGAGGGAAGGATAAAAATGCTAATGATATTAGGGATAGGGTTTTAAGCATAATGTAGAAGAGAAGTTTTGGTTAGCTCAATCACAGAACTGTGGTTCAGGAATATTGAAAACTGAGTAAATACAAAGTATAGTCAGAATAGTCAACCTGAGAACAACAATAACCAAAGAAATATAGAACAGGGCTCTGTTGGTCATATTCAGGATATATTGACAGGGTATATATACAGGACATTTACTTATCCAGGGCAACTCACATTCTATTTGAATAAAGAATACAAGTAAAGACTTCATTGTCAAAACATCAGTGATGTAAAAAATTATGGGGAAATAACAGGGCCTATTTAAGTAGTCTCTTTTTACATTTATTTTACCATTCTTTTATTTTTACTTTATTTTAACATTCCTTTCTTCTTCAATTGCATTGTCATTCACTCCCGTTCCTCACCCACTGAGAAGGCAAGCAAAATGATATCAATTAACTATACATGTGAAATCACAAAAAACATTTCCCTAGTAGCCATATAATACAAAAGACAAAAATAGTGAGAAAATCATACTTTCATTTTCACACAGAGTCCATCACGTCTCTTTGGAGTTAGATAGCATCTTTTTTCATTTCTGAGTTATTTAGAATTGTATTGAATTGGTATATTGATTATGCAGCCAAGTCTTTCATAGTTCATGATCATTACAACATTACTGCTACCATGAACAATGGTTCCCTGGGTCTTCTCACTTCACTTTGCATAAGTTCATATAGTATTGTTATGTTGCTTGTTTCTTTTTTTCTGAACACTGCTCCCCTCCCATCATTTCTTATTGCACAAAATAGCACACTATCAAAGTCATATGCTTCAACTTGCTCAACCATTCTCCAGTTGATGAGCATCCTTTCAGTTTCTAATTCTTTGCCTCCCCAAAAAGAGGAGTTATAAATATTTTGGTAATTATGTCCTTTTCCTTTTTTATTTCCTTGAATTACAGACCTAATAGAGGTATTACTGCATCATAGGGTATGAGCAGTTTTATAGTCCTTTTGGCATAGTTCCAAACTTATGTCCAGAATGATTGGACTGATTCATAACTCCATCAACAGTTTATCAGTGTAGCTGTTTTCCTTATGCCCTCCAGCATTTTTCATTTATGATAGGTGAAAGGTGTTACCTCAGAGTTATATTAATTTATATTTTTTTAATCAATGATGATTTAGAGCACTTTTTCAGGTAAGTATAAATAATTTCAATTTCTTCCTCTGAAAACTGCCTATTCATATCCATTGGCTGTTTATCAATTGGTGACTTGGTCTTATTTTTATAAATTTGAATCAATAACCAATACATTTGATATATGAAGTCTTTATCAGAGAAACTTGATGTAAACCTTTGTTATGTTACTTCATTATCTATTATTCTTTCAAACAAAATGCAGTTTCCCTGATTATCTTTTTAAATTACTTTTATTTCTATTTTTGCTTTGTCTGAGATCATGATTGCTACATTTTCAACTTCAGCCAAAGTATAATAAAATCTGTTCAAACTCTATATATTAAATTGGGTGTATATTTTTGTTTCAAGTGTGCCTCTTTTAAACAGCATATTGTTGGATTCCTGTTTCTAATGTGTTCTACTATTGACTTCCATTTTGTGGGTGAGCTCATCCCATTCACATTCACATTTATGATTACTAACTGTATTTTCCTCCATTACATTTTCTTCTGTTTATCCTTCTCTTTGTTTTTATCCCATTCTCCTTGTTTGTTTTGCTTTTGACCACTGTCTTTTTCTGTCTTATTCTGCCCTCCTTTTTGTTATTCCATTCATATCTCTTTTTCATTTTCCATCTTATTTACCCATTGGGTCAGACATATTTCTATGAAAAACTGAATGTTTATATACATTCTTGCTTTGTTGAATTAGTTTCAATGAGAGTGATGCTGAAGTATTATCCACCCCTACTCCCCTCATTTTCCCCCTTTCCTCTTTCTTGCAAGCCTCTTTTATGAGAATGATTTCACACACATCCCCTCCATTCCACTTTGCCCTTCCACATTTTCTCAGTTCATCCATATTTTTCATCACTTCATTTTTTGGGGGGATAAGATCTCAACATAATCAACTCTCACTTATGCCTTTTGTCTATATAGATTCTTTCTAAGTGCCATAATAATGATGAAGATCTTAAAAGTTATCTGTATCACCATTCAGTATAGGAATGTAAACAGTTTAACTTTATTGAGTCTTTTATGTTTACTCTTAATTTTTGCCTTTTGATGATTTTCTTGCATCTTGCTTTTGAATGTTAAAATTTCTATTAAGCTCTGGTCTTTTCACCAGGAATGCTTAATTCATTAAACATTCATTTTTCTCCTGAAAGATTATACTCAGTTTTGCTGGGTAGGCAATTCTAGGTTGTAATACTAGCTGTTTTGCCTTCTAGACTATCATATCCCAAGAATTATGTGACATTTAGGTAGAAACTACTAAATATTGTGTGATCATGACTGTGAATCCACAATATTTTTAAGTTGATTCTTTCTGGCTGCTTGCAATATTTTGTTCTTGATCTGGGAGCTCTGTAGCCTCATTTTTCAAGAGCTTACTTGAAAGAACTGCTGTAGTGGTGGAGGACTAGGAAAAGGTGGAATTATTAAATTCAGGGCATAGAAATCTACATGTTTCCTCCATGTATTAAAGTAATACATGGTTTTAAATTAATACATTGTATTAATAATATAATAAATAAATACATTAATAAAGTCATACATCTGGACTTAATAATGGGAATTTTCAATTTTATTCTTATCCATAGTAATTTATATTTATTCAGGGCGCAACCAAGGCTACCTTAGAAGAAACATTGATAAAATTCAGCCATTTAATTTTACATGTCCTCTTAAGACTGAGGCCAAATAAGGTTTGAAAAAATGTAATCAGTGATCTATGTTGATATATTATATCAAAACCACAACTAGTGGAAACTATAGCTTTGAAAAGTCAAAATTAGAAGAAAGAATGTCATGGATTTTGTTCACAGAGATGTTTAACTACATTTTCCATGGGATGAATAAAATCATATGCCAGAGGACTAGTTGAATACAGGTAGAGTTGGATAAAAAGGGGGCAACATGAAGAAGCTCAGAGGACAGCCCCATTTAGTCTGCAGTTATGCCTGAAGAGAACAGCTAGTCCTCCATACCCTGAGAGAATCTATCCCTCACCCACTATGTGGGGTGAGAGGGAATACTAACTCTGGTTATGTATCCCAGAAGATAAGCAGGATAGTAACAGGATATTATGATTATAAATTGGAGTAACTGCACAATTTTCAGAAAACCACAAGGTATGGTGATGGTTGTTGCTCAAGGACAGAGCAGAGCTCTCTCAACCTTAAGTAGGCATTTTAAAGCTGTGTCTGGGGCATCTAGGTGGTGCAGTGAGTAGAGCACTAGCATTGGAGTTAAGAGGACCTGAGTTCAAATCCAACCCCAGACACTTAAGACCTTGGGCAAGTTACTTAACCCCAACTTCCCAGTCTTCTCCCCTCCAAAAAGCAAAGCAAAACAAAACAAAACAATTGTGTCTGTGTCACAAATAGTTTGGCAGTCTGATTATTCTTATGGAACCTCTCTCAGACTATTTTTTGAATGCACAAAATAAAATACATGAGATTACTCTCTGTCTCTCTCTCTGTCTCTGTCTCTCTGTCTCTGTATCTGTATCTGTCTCTGTCTCTCTCTCTCTTTATATATATATATATATATGCATGTACGTATATGTATGTGTTTATATGTATATTTGTGCATACACACATGTGTGTCCATAGAAATGGATACATTGGCATCTCTATCTATATACATACACACAGTGTATGTATATGAATACCAACAAATTCATGGATGTTAGGTTAAGAACACTTGTTCCAGAGAAAGTGAACCTCTCCCTGACTCGATTTCCTTTCATCGTCATGCTGGGTATAGTTCTGCTTTGTGCTGAAGTTAGTAGCAGGACTAGATCTTTTCTGACTGGCTATTGAGATGAGCTTTGGTAAATTGGAATGGTCTGAATGTTTGATCTAGTACAATTTAACCTATCTCATATAGACACAGATGTAAAATTGAAAAAAAAATCACTGGAGTAAAGTATCCTATAAAATGTAGTAAAATATAGCACGAACCCTTTTACTTAATCTTTCTTCAATCCTTGCTACTTTAGCTCAGTCATTATATTCTTGGCCAAGACAATTGATCTGGACAGCACCTCTTTTTTCCATTCAAAGTCCCAAATCCTTTTACCATTCAGTCAGCTGCCTTTGTGCTAAAACAAAACAAAACAAAACAAAAAACCTAAAAACAGATTTCAGTTAATCATTTGAGGGGAGCAAAGTGACTTCTGTAATCTTACTGATTCTGGTACAACTCATTTCTAAGGTGGCCTGTATTCAGAGAAAACAGGCACATAGACAAGTGAAATAAATAAATGACAAGATCTCCAGATGGGAAGAATATATAATGTTTTACCACTTCTATCGCTAATGCTAGTGTTAGAGTGATTTTAGAACTTGCCTTCCTTGTCCTTTCAAAGAGAAAAATAGCATTATCATTCTCTGATAGAATTTTCTTTTTGTTTCTTTTCTTCTTTGTCCACAATAATGGCTCCCCTCCTCTCTCTATCTCTTTCTCTCTCTCCCCCCTCTTCTCCTCTTTCTCTGCCTCTTCCTTCTTGTGTGCATCATTACTCTCATATTTTTCTCAACTTTAAAGAGGTTCAATTGTTTGAAGCTGTCAATGTGAAAGTAGACATGAGGTTACTAGTAAAGTGATATAAAACCTAAATGTACAAATGTTAAGGACTGAATGCACTTATGTTTACTCAGTAATTCCTAAGTGCTTATGTGAAATGTTGCATTTTTCCTAGTGTAACACGAGTTTTTCTGGTCTTGCCCAGATCACTTAAGTTAGAAATGCCCTCAGGGGCATTTGCAGCATGCCCTACCTCGAGACCTCTGTGATCCTCCACCACATGGATGGTTGTGCCTTCCTTTGACTGATTGAGTAATTGATCTAATAAGACTTCCTGCTGCTCTTTCTGACTCTCACTCCTTCCTGTGTTCTTCCTATACCCAGAGGATGAAAATTCCAGTTCAACCACAATGTGGGCATCATGCACTGAACCTGAGAAAGAAAAGACTTCCTTCTTGGAAAGCTAAAACAATGTATCTAAATGAAACTAGGAGTTAGGAGACTATCCCTGTAGTTTGGGGAATAGATTGGAAAGTAGATTCATTTTCAGAAAGTAGACTTTCCAAATGCCCTTAAGGGTAACAGAGAATCCTGAGGATGGGGAGAAATATATAATACCTTGTCACTGAGACAGTGAGGACCAGGATAATCAATGTTTTACAAGTATTTCTCAGTTTTTTCTTATAGTACTGTCCAAAATAAAGTTCATTATCATTCCTCCCAATCCCCCCTCTATTTCTAGATTTCTCATCATTATTAAAGATATCAACACTCTCCCAAGTCACTCAGACTCAAAACTTAATACACCTTACTTACACTAACCACACTTATCCAATTTGTTTACAAAAAATTCTTGTTATTCCCTTCAAAATATCACTCACATATCTTCTCTTCTTTCCACTCATACATTTAACACACACTGGTACCGGCACCCATCACCAAAGGCCCAAGCTAGGGAAATAACCTTTTGGTTGATCACTTTGCCTCATTTGTCTCTCCACAATAATTTGTACCACATTCAACAATGAAAGTGATCTTCCTAAATTATAGATCTAACCATGTCAGTAGCTACGAGTTTATACATTTATATATGTATAAATATATACAATTATATATGATATTTTATTTTATATTTATTACAATATATATTAAAATATCAGTTTAGCTTTTATATCCCTTATAATCTGGTTACTTCCTAATGATCTTACAATCTGTCTTTTTCCCACCTTTCTAGTTTTCTCATACTTTACTAACCCCAGTATACTCTATGATCCAATGACATTAGCTAAGTCATTGTTCCTTGAACATAGCAGTGCCTCCTTACTTTGTGCTTCTTCTCTGGTTGTCCCTCATGCCTATAATGTTATCTCTCTGTGAATAGCCTCTGTACTTCCAATTTGGGTGAGATAACAAGGCCCAGTCTTTAATAAAAAAACAAATGGGTCAATCAATCACTTAACGAATAACTTGGTATTATAATGCAAAGATCTTTTTCTGACTTTTTTTTCTTTTAAAGACACAAACTATTTTGAATTCATTTTGCCCATTGATTTTAAAAGGATAAATAACTAAAATTGACTTTTCATTAGTTTCTTACACATCATCTACTTTTTGGAGTAAAGACTGCAAAAATAAACAGTCCAGAACCCAAGGGAAATCAGCTTTGTACATCAATCGGCTGGTGTGAACTTCTTCACTTTTAAGTGAAAAATAAAGTGTTTAGAATGAGCAAACATAGTTCACAGCTCTTGTTGCTTTAATGGTAATGTGCCATTATGAAGATTTTTTTGTTTTTATATTCAACTTTGTATTCTGTGATTTTCATATGCAGTTAGCAGAATAATCACAACACACTTGAGTACTTCACACACAGGTAAAGAACTATTGCTAAAATTTATGGAATTTAGTCTCAGATTATAATTCAGTGTGGATGACCTGACAGAATATCTAGGAACAGAGCCTAGGCAGAAGCATATTGTTAGACAAAGGTTGGGTGGCCTAACACAATATTGAAACCACAGTGTGGTTAGAAATATGACTTCAATGACTGAAACTTTGACAGTTCTCATAGAAGATTATTGTCCCTGCTTCCAACTTAGACATTTTACTCATATGTATTCTAAAATTAAGGACAAGTTTAGACCATCATCCAAAAAGATATTAGTAATTGGAAATCAGAGCCACTGTATTAGTATCAGTGAATCATCAGCTAATGAGAATTATATAAACTTTGTGTATTTACTGCAGGTGGTATTGCCCTGCTGTAAAGCTAAACACTAGCAGATTTCCAGAGGATGGATGCTGTGAACAGCTTTCTTATTACGTGGTATAGTGCACACTCCATTTATTCATTGACAAACCAGAGCAAAGCATTCACAGAAAATCAAGATATAGCATTCACAAGATTACAACTTATCAAAGAAAATCAAAATACAGCATTCACAACAACTTATCACTAAAATGGCCATACAGTTTTCACAACAGTGTTCACATAGTTTTGAACAAAGTATAATCATTTAATCAATCAATCACTTAATACCTCAACCATACAATCAATTCAATCATTCAATCATCCTGAAGGAGGCTTGCCTCATTAAGGGTCTCAAAATACAATAGTCAAAGTTCTCCACTTATGGAGCACACTAAGTTACAAATCAGTTACTATTCAGTCATTATGCACTATTCAATCATCACAAAGTACACAGGCATCCACCCTTCAGTCACAAGTAAATGACAATCTTCTCAGTCAGTACACAGTATCCAAGTAAAGTCTTCTTTCAGATTGACTCAGGGTAGT
Organism: Pseudocheirus occidentalis; assembly: GCA_028646575.1. NCBI lineage: Eukaryota > Metazoa > Chordata > Mammalia > Diprotodontia > Pseudocheiridae > Pseudocheirus > Pseudocheirus occidentalis. The sequence goes on from CM053601.1 coordinate 88,700,314, forward strand.
CTCTCATATGCCCTGGATCCCCTTCCATGGTCCCAGCTCCTACCTTGATTCACCAAACTGTCATTTGAGTTCAAAGCCAGACAACTCCCAGTTAATTGTCTAGCTCTCCAAGCAGTTCCTGTTTCACGCTGAAGTTCACAGTGTCCAGTCCACCTTAAATCCTCCACAGTCTCTGTTCCTGAGAAATTAAGGCCTAAAAAAGACACAAACAGACAAAATACTGGCACCATAGTCATGGTTCTTTAATCTTCTGCAGCTCTGTCTGGTCCTTGGAAATGCTCAGCAGCTCACCTGGCCCACAGACTCAGCAGCTCCTCAGCAGCTCCAATTGGCCTTTGGACTCAGCAAAAGTTTCAGCTGGTTCCTCGAATCAAAAAT
>CM053601.1:88708615-88724488 GCA_028646575.1 Pseudocheirus occidentalis
TTTTTTTCAGCAAGAATGTTTGAAAGTCCTTCACCTCACTGAATTACCATATTTTCCCCTGGAACATTACACTCAGTTTTGCTGGATAGGAGATTCTTGGTTTTAATCCTCACTCCCTTGATCTCCAGGATATCATATTGCAGGCTCTTATATACCACAATGTAGAAGCTGTCAGATGCTAGGTAATCCTAATTGTGTTTCCACAGTATTCAAATTGTTCCCTCTGGGCAGCCTGTAATATTTTCTCCTTGATCTGGGGATGCCAAAACCTGGCTATAACACTCCTAGGAGTTTTCTTTTGGGGATCTTTTTCAAGAGGTGATCAGTAAATTCTTTAAAGTTCTATGTTGCCTTTGGTTCTAAAATATCTGGGCAATTTTCCTTGAGAATTTCTTGAAGGATGCTTCCTAAGGTCTTTTTTTTATCATGGCTTTCAGGTAGTCCAATAATTTTTAAATTGTCTCTCCTGGATCTATATTCTAGGTCAGTGGCTTTTTCAAGGAGATATTTCACATTGCCTTCTGTTTTTTCATTTGTTTGGTTCTATTTAATAGTATCTTGATTTCTTATAAAAGAATTTGCTTCCATTTGCTCCACTCTAATTCTCAAGGTATTATTCTCTTCAGAAATCTTTTGAGATTCTTTTTTTCATCTGGCAAATTCAACTTTTTAAGGCATTCTTCTCACTGGCTTTCTGGTCCTCTTTTGCCATTGGAGTTAATATGTTCTTTAAGGTGTTATTTTCTTCAGTCAGGTTGTTGACTCTTTTTTCATGATATTGTTGCATCATTCTAACTTCTCTTCCCAATTTTTCCTCCACTTCTCTTATTTGGTTTTCAAAATCCTTTCCAAGCTGATATTTGGCTTGTAGGCAGTCTACATGTTTCTTGTAAGCCTTTGGTGTGGGAGTTCTGACCCTTTTGTCTTTGTCCCATTAAATGCTTTGATCCTTTTTGTCCCCAAAAAAGGATTCTAGAGTTCAATTTCTGTTCTTACTTTGCTTCCTTTGTCTCCTCATGTTGCCAGTTAATTACATGACTTTTTAACTCTGTGCAACTGCTTCCAGAGGGGAAATCTCTGTCCAAAATTGCTGGGCTTTTCACAGCTGCCAGAGCTATTAGAGGCTGCTTCAACCCCCACAACCTTTGGCTCACTGGAAACACACCCCAGGACCACCACCCAAGGCCTCAATCTTGATCCAGGTAGCTCAACACAAGAGCACTTAGACTCTGAACAATGGCTTGGCCTTCCTGCAGTCTGCAGGTCAGGAGCTCTGAAGCAGCCATGTGGAGGTGGCCAAAGGGTGTCTCCTTCTGCTGCTTCCTTGCCCTGGAGGCAGTTTGGCTGGACTGCTTTTCTCCCCCAAATTTAGCTGAGTTGCACTGACCTTTCACTTTTTTTGTTGTTTCTTGTGGCTTGATAATTCTGGAAACTTCCAAAGCTGCTGTTGATCCACTCTCCTGAAGTCTCCAGCTGTGACTTGTCCTGGCCATCCTGGGTCCAAGCCACAGTTTCATGATGGGCTGGTTTCGGCTACCAGAGTGCTTCCATGGGCCCTACCTGCTGAGCTGCCTTCAGCAGTAGATGTGTTTTTCTGTATTTTTGTGAGTTTGAGATGTGTAAAATTTGTTTATAGTCATATTTTATGGGTATTTGAAGCGGCTATGTGGGAGCTGCAGAGCTTTGTTGCTTCTATGCCACCCTCTTGGCTCTGCCCCCTCCCCTTCACAATTGTCTTTCACAATTACTACTGCCAACTGTATTTCCCTAGATTTTATTGCCCCTGCCCCTTTCTTCTTTTCTTTCTCTCCTTTCACCCTGTACTTCCTCAAAAACATTTTGTTTGTGACTACTCCTCCCAATCTGCCCTTCCTTCTATCAATCCATTTCCCCACTTTTATCACTTTTCCCTTCTATTTTGTTATTGGATAAGATGGATTTCTATACACAATTGCCTATGTGGGTATGCATAATTTCCCAGTTGCATGTAAAACAATCTCCAGTATTGATTTTTAAAACTTTGAGTTCCAAATAGTCTCTTTTTTTTCCTCCCCACTCCCTACCCCTTATTGAGAAGGCAAGCAATTCTATACAGGTTATACATGTGGAGTTGTGCAAAACACTTCCAAAATATGTATGTTATGGAAGGGTAACTATATTTCCCTCCATCCTATCCCACCCCATGTTTATTCTATTCCCTCCTTTTACATTGTCCCTGCTCAAAAGTGTTTGATTCTGATTATACCCAGGTAGGATCTGGGAACATGGAAGGGGATTGAGGGAATCTGAGAGACTATTCTGAGTCAAGCTGAAAGAAGACTTCACAGGGATATGGTGTACTGACTGAGAAGAGTGTAACTTATTTGTGACTGAGGGGTGGATGGCCTTTGTATTTTCTGATGATTGAATAGTGAATGATGACTGAATAGTGACTGATTTGTTACTTAGCATGCCCCATGAGTGGAGAACTTTTACTATTGTATTTTGCAACCCTTAAGGAGGCAAGCCTCCTTCAGGATGATTGAATGATTGAGTTGATTGAATGGTTGAGTTGCTAAGTGTTTGATTGACTAAATGATTATACTTTGTTCAAAACTGTGTGACCACTGTGGTGAAAACTATTTGGCCATTTTCAGTTGTTGTGAATGCTATATTTTGATTTTCTGTGATAAGTTGTTTTAATGATACTGGAATTTGAAGATCTTCCATGTCCCTTGAACTTGCTGATGTAGCAGGAAGGAATGGAGCAAGAGAAAGCTGGAACCAAACTAGCATCCATGCCATGGTGACTGGAAGCAGCGGCAGTTGCAGCAGCAGTGGCAGTGGCACAAACTCCTTTTTCTTTGAGCCTGCCAGAGTCTCTGCTAAGACTCCTGCTGAGAACTGCCAGGGACAGGAGCTTCAGTGGCCAGAGCTGCTGGGAGCAAGCAGCCTGGATGCAGAGCAGTTGTTGTGAGTGAGGAGAGGAGGATCTTTGCCTGTCCTGTTTTGAAGGCTTGAGAATGTGGGTGTTTACTACTTTAACTACACATGCCAACTTTATAACAATTGTGTTGGCTTTTACTTTCTGGTTTTGGTTCTCAGTTTTCTGGTATTTGAATAAATGTTCTGGCTATATTTCTCATGTAGAGAGCCTGTTACATTTTGTGACTAATAACTATATCCTCATACTTATAGTTTCTGTATGAATTGTGAATACTGCATTGCTGATACATTTGGCAATGAGGACAAGATCACAAAATGTCAGGCCTCTATTTTGAAGCAGGAGGGCTGTAGAGGGAGAAATGGCTATCCCAGGAGGAGAGGATTTGCCTTATTCCTCTCTAGCCAGAGAATGGGACAAAAGCACCAGGTCTTTTGAAAACTGGGAACCAAGGCTGAAAGGGAGAGAACCCAGAGATTTGGAAAGATGTTTGCAAGGAATACCCATAGAACCAGGCAAAGAACTGGCAGGAGTGTGCAGGAAAGGCTGGGTCCTACTAACACATTATTGCCTTATGTGTAAAAGTAGAGATAAGCTGCTGGAGGAAAAAGCTCAGATGGCTAGGGAGTTGCCTGGTTTGCCTGACAATTCTTCTATGCCACAGCATTTAGAAGAGCAAACTACAGAGTCTCAGGTGGAAGAGCAAGCTACTGTTCATATAGCTAAAAGGAAGCAAAAAACTAGCAGAAGGAATGGCCATGCAACTTTTGTACAGTCTGGACAGAGTTGCCCAGACAGCTTCCAGGAAAATCTGTGTGAGGAGAATGGAACAGGGTTAGCTATAGAGTCTTCTAATGTAGAAGCTCTCTCCATAAGGAGAAGAAGAAGACAAGAGAACAGCCAGGGCCAAACAAAGTCCAGAGAGATAATTGAGGATTTCCCTGAACAGGAGATTACTGATATGTTGAGTAGATTCACTCAAAGAAGGGGAGAGTCTTTAGTGTCTTGGATGGTAAGAATCACAGATGATAGTGCTGGAGGAAAACAGTGGATACCGTGGACTGCTTAAAATTCATAAGGGTCAGTCAGAATCCTTTTATACACCAAACTTTCAGGGATCACCATACACAAGGAGGCATCCACAGAACTAATCTGTTAGCTTTAGCTGCAGAGGGATACAAAAAGCAATATCTTACTGACTCTAAGTGGCCTGGTGGAGACAGACCCTGGTTCTCACTAAGAGACCGTATGACAAAGATAAAGAAGGAGGTAATGAAAACTGCTATCATGCTTGGAGATGTAAATACATATCATGATCCCCTCCCAGAAGGAGTTCCTCATAGGAATATTATACTGAAGATGCTGAGCAGTTTTCGTGATTGAGGAGAGGAGGATCTTTGCCTGCACTGTATTGAAGGGCTGAGAATGTGGTGTTTACTACTTTAACTACATGTGCCAACATTATAACTACTATGTTTGCTTTGACTTTCTGGTTTTTAGACTCAGTTTGTTGGTATTTGAATAAATACTTTAGCTATATTTCTCATGTAGAGAGCCTGTTACATTTTGTGATTAATAACCATATCCATATACTTATAGTTACTGTAGTCATTGTGAATACTGCATTGCTGATACAGTTGTAACATTGTGAATGCTGTGTCTTGATTTCTTGTGAATGTTTTGCTCTGATTTGTTACTAAATAAATAGAGTGTTCACTGTACTATGTAACTAGAAACTTAAAAGCTGTTTACAGTAGCATCCTTCTGGAAAACTGCTTGTATTTGGCTTGTCAATGACACACCTTATCATAAAAATGTCTGCTGCCTAGGATTTCTAAAGATATAATGCTGCCATAATTGTGCCATGGGAATTCTAAACAATGATCTTTGTGATAAAGTCAGCTCTTGCTTCATTATCTCCTGAATTAATGTAGTAAAATATAATATTGTAAAATATCATGTTAGTAATCCATTGGCCTAATTCTAAACATTGATTTTATTCTACAAAAGAGACAATGTCATAGTAAGGTTTAGAGTAAAAATTTATTATTAGAAAGATGTGTCTTGGTTCTGGCACATCCTGTTTGTTTCACCCTATACAAGTCATTTAATTTAATTTTTTAGTGTCCCAGAAAACTCTCTAAGATAATGAGATGTAGAGTGGGTGTTGATGTATATTAGAAGAGGGATTTTCATCACTTCTGAAAGCTATGAAAACAAACAAAATCACAGGTATTTTCTAAAAAGGGGAAAAAAAGTGATCAGAACTGGTATTGAAGTGAATAGTGGAGACCACCTCATTGGAAAGTAATTAACTTTAGAAACAATTTAGTCTAGTTTCTTCATTTTATATATGAGAAAAATGAGGGAGAAGGAGATCATACCACTTAATAAAACTTTGACCACCCAGTGTTTGAGGATAGGTAACCAATTTGATGAATATAAATCTTACTTCATTTCCTGCCCTGTCTGTAGAATTCAGGTGACATTAGTGAAATGGGAGAAGGGGGGCAATAACAGGAATTAGGAGAAGTAATATAGACAGCTTCAAGTCTGAAAATGGGAATGTGTTGGCTGCCTACACTTTAATAATGTTTTTGCTTTTCTTTCTTGGAAACCAGTTGACAACTTTCCTTCTTGGGTCAATTCCAAACAAGTAAAAATGAATTCTATGGTGAGGGGATAATTTAATGACGTTATTGTTATGGTGATAAAGGGGGGGGGACGAAAGCTGCCAGCATGGGTTAAGATAAGTAGGATGATGGCCTTATTTTCTAGTGGTGGTTGAGGGCATATACTCTTGGCTGTGAGCACTGTCCTCCTTTCCACACACGTTATTTCTTTGCCATTTAAATGAAAGCTCCAAAATCCTTTACCCTTCCTTAATGGAATTAAGAAGATCAAAATCAAAATAAGTTCTTATTAACAATATTTTAATAATATTTATCATTGTTACGTGTATGTGTGTGCATGTGTGTGAATAGGCAATACAAGATATGCAGATAATTATAAAGACAGAAGAGAATGCAAGCCAAGAGAGAATTACGTTAAAATAGTGTATTGATTAAATGGCAAGAACAATGAAAATAGATAGACAGACAGACAGACAGACAGACAGACAGATAGATAGATAGATAGATAGATAGATAGATAGATAGATAACCTCTCACAATAGCAGATTGGGCATTTCTTTGGTATTGAAAACTCCTAGTTGGACTATTTAACCCAGCCCATCCCCTTATCAATGTAGGTTGACAACTAATCTTAGAGTTTTAGAAAATTGCCTAGAGGGTAGGTGTCAAACACATGACTGAAGGGATACAATGAACCCACAAGACTCCTAAAGGCAACCAATTAAGATTAAAATGTAATTGTAGTCAATAAAGTAAATAAAAAATGTAATGAAAACATGGATGTGAATAATATGTGGCTTTCTAAGTCAACATGCAGTTTTCAGATATCTTTTTGTAAAATTTAACTGCCTATATTTTAATTTGAGTCTGACATCACTGGCCTGGAGGACTGTGATACTTAGGGTCATGAAACCATTATGTGCTTTGTCTCAGATGTCACTTTTTACTAGAGATTTTTCTTTTTAGCTTTGTGGCCAATTCTCTAGTTCTACATTTCGTGGTTATCAAGAGAAATCAAGAGAAGTCTCCAAAAGAATCAATGGCTCCACCTTTCCATCAGTATTTTGGGAAGAAATAAATAATAATCTCAATGGGATTGGCTAGGTGGCACAGTGAATAGAACACTGGCCTTGGAGTAAGGGGGACCTGAGTTCAAATCTGGCCTCAGACCCTTAACACTTACTAGCCATGTGACCTTGGACAAGTCACTTAACCCCGAATTCCCTGCCTTCTCCCCTCCAAATAAAAGCAAAAAAAAATCTCATGGGATAAATGAGATCAGAATAATGGATGAAAATATGTGCATCAGTAAGAATCACTTGAGTGCTTGAGTTTAGAACTTATTTGTATATAGTGTTCTTATTGACTTTGACATTATGGTATGCCAACAATTGCTACTAGGCACTTGTGTTTGTAAGCCCAATATAAATGTATTGAGTCAAGTTTAGGAAACCCATTTTATAGTATTGGTAGTGAAAATTGGTGAAGAATGATTCAATATCCTTATCCAGCTGAAGCGAATTCACTCTTCAAGGGTAGGAAAATAATTTAAATTTTAGATAGCATTTCTCTGGTCATTTTCTTCTTTTCTGGCCTATTGCCCATATATAGATTGTTTGTTTATTTTGATTTTTGCTGAAGCCATGTCATTAATGTCAACTGGACTTTGAATTTATTGGCAATTGTCTCAGGTTTCTATCCCCTTGCCCTTGTTACTGAAATCAAGTTCTAAGTACCAAAGGCAGGGGGAAAATGGAAGAGAAGGAAATAAACCTCATTCACTTTAACAGGAAAATTTGAGAGCAGATATGGAATAAATTATAGAAGAAGAACCACTGGAGCACTGCATTCACATCAATGAATTTGAGAAAGCAATAGATGAGTTTCTAAGTAGTGATGGGAAAGCTGGAGGGAGGAAAATTTGCAAAGCAGGAAAGGAGGGGAATGAAAAAAGGGTCAGAGAAGGTAAATAGAATGTAACATGCAGGTAAGGAGAACTTTCAGCACATTACTATTTCACTTTTTATTATTTGATTGATAGCTTCACATATTGATACATATTTCTACAAAATAATTCAAATATTATACCAAAAATAAATGCTGATAAGTAACAGCAGCAACTGTGTACACCTGTGCTTTCCTGTTGGATAGTTCCTGATCTGACATCCTTAATATGCATTTACAGCTCTAATGAGGTTGTTTATTTGTAATTGGTACCTATAGGAACCCCAAACTGCATTTCATACATTTGAGTTATTTTCAAGTCCTCTATTGAAAACACCTTTGCAAAGAAATGTGATGCTTCAAAATCAGTGAATACAGGATTCATTATGAATGCTTTAAATACCAAAAATGAAAGAATGTGCAAAAGGCTGTATCTTATCCTAATTCCTTTTCCAATATATTCATTGCTTTTCTCTTCCTCTATGCATAGTATTCTTCCCTTTGAGAAACACTGACATCAAGCCTATCCTATAGAGTTTGTATATAACAGTCCTCCACAGTATGTATAAGCAAGGATTCAGTTTATATTTGTTTACTTATTTCTATAGGATAGAAATGGGAAAATTTTCCTTGAACCTCCAAAACATACAGTTGTATCATGTAATGAAGAAAATGCAAGACTCAGAGTCAACAAAGTTTGTTTTTTTTAATCCTAGGTGATCCTTAGAAAGTCATTTAACGTTTTAACATTTTGTAGCCTCAGTTTCCTCATCTTTAATGTAGGGAGAATGATAGCATCTACTTCACAAGATCATTTGAAAACCAAATGCAATGAAGAATATAAGGGGCTTTGCAAGGCATGATGCTGATGCTGATGCTGATAAGAAGAAGGAAGAGGAAGAAGAAGAACAAGAAGACAAAATAACTGGTGGTTTCACTGGTATAAGAGACATTCAGGTGAAAGTTCCTCTTTATGAATAAAGCTCAGCACCTTCTCTGAAACTTACATACATAATATAACAGCCCAGGCCTAAAGAGCAGTCCCAAACACTAAGAGGGGAAGAGATTCACCAAGTGTAATGCAGACAGTATATGTCAGAAGCAAGATGTGAAGAAACAAAGAATCTTCCTTGTTTACAAGTCAGATCTCTATCCACTAGTCCGTGCTGCCAAGATTTGCCAAGGTGAGTAGAGATACACACCCTATAGTGAGGAAATCCACTTGTTCTCAACTACTGCCTTTCTAAGTAATTAACTACCTGGAGGTGATGTATCACTGGTCCATGTATGAGGTCATCCCTACAGGATACATCCAATAGTTTCACAGTCTCATAGTATAGCACCCCCTGCATGGCTACATCATGAGTTCTCACTTACAAAGAAGGTGATCAGGAAAAGGACACACAATCTGAATGAAATGACTATTATTCTCTCAGAGGGTTTTAGATTTAGAGTTTGAAGGGTCCTCAGTTTATAAGATTCAGTTCCTTCATTTTATATATGGGGGAAAATGTAGTAAAGATGCATTAAATAGATGGCACAAAGTGACATAGGTAGTAAATAGTGGAGATGAGATACGATTCTAAATTTAGCCTTATTTCTCCTGCCAAACACTTTTAACCTCACAATTAAAAAAATCGTACTATCATAATAGTACATTGTGCTTTGTCACTTCACTTATACTGACCCTCCCTCCATGGGCCTGTAGTTGGGTATAGTTAATATGCCATATCTTAAAAAATGCATGTCTTCCTAAACTAGAAGTTTACAGAGCCATAGTATGCTAGTTATATGGGCTGTCACCTCAGGGGAATTTTGATGTTCGCAAATATTTGTCTGGATAGAGGAAAGGAACTATTTTCAGTTGCAGAGGAAGAATTCCTAAGTCCTAATACTGAAAAGGAAATTCAAATATAAGATATTACTAACCCAAAATTGGGGGGGGGAGATACTACAATAGAGTATTCATATGTTCAGGAATTTTATTCCTTTAAATAATGTCTTGACTAAGAAAGGTAAAAGATAATCTGAGTGTAAACCATAAAGAAGTTATAGTCGTTCATAGTCTACCTGAATTTTGTGTTCAACCAAGCTCAAATATGCAGGAAACTTAACCTTTCATTCTGGTCCAATAAACTCTAATAGAAAATTTCCACATGCAAGTGATGATTTCTAGATCTAATATTAGGATTTACATTCAAGAAGAGACGATTCTTCATGGTGCTCTTTTGTAATCTAAGTACTTTTTTTGATTTACTCAGAAATATTGATTCCATAAGGGCACCATATTGTTTCTTCAAAAAAAGTCTGATGCAGATGTACTTTCAGGAATCATGTCAGGGTGACAGGTGCTTCCAAGTCATAAAAGATATCTCATATATAATACATTTTGTCTTGCTTTCTCTGCATTATGAAAAGATCAATGTGATTGAAGTAGGGCAGTGAATAATGGAACAAAAGCAGATGCCCTGAATATTGTTCTCAGAAGAATGCCTATGTACTTAGGATTGATACTTGACTCTCAGAAAATATGATTAGTGAAGGGGCAGTATTTTACACAATAGACAATTAAATGGCAAAACTGAATCTCTGGTGATTTCTTTCAACTTGAATGACTCCAGTGGTACATCTTCCATAATTTATTTCTTGATTGAATTCCTTTTAAAGTTACTTTCATTTTTGGAACATTTGATTATAGATTTTTATTCTCATACTCAAATACTTATACACCAAGAGTGAATTTTTTTTATCAGGATGATAAAAATGTGATAATAAGGCTGTGTTCACATGGCACATTAGATTTATATATGCTTGAGTGAAGACTTGGATAAATCCTGGTACTACAATATTAAGTATCCCACTAATGGAGTCAAAAATCATTTTGAAGCTATTCTTTTCTATTGAAATATTGAGATGTTTCCATTTGTTACTCTATTTCATACATACAAATACAAAATATAGAATTCCTTTTCAAAGATCCCTGCTATTTCTTTGAAAGCAGAGAGAGACTATAAGATACACATTTATATAATTTAATCTCCAAAAGTTTTGCAAAACATTAAAAAACAGTCATCTATTTTGTTGGATGATTTTACTTAAGAAACATTCAGCATAAAAAGACCCTCTGGGTATGAATGCAGGCTGATCTGGGAAAATGGTGGAAAGAATCTTATTAAGAAAAGAGAATTCAGTGCCTTGGGAGAAGTGATCTTTGTGAAGCAGCTGCATGCTATTCAAAAGGCCTGAGTATTAGCATAGAATCTTCTAGGAAACCTTGAAAGGTTTGAAGCAAAAGACAAACCATGTTTAATATGATTCAAATTAATGTTTTAAAATTTTTACATGTGCCCTATACTGTATTACAGTCCAAAGCAAAATAATCCCTGTCCTCAAGACACTTATATTCTTCTCTTAGTTTTCCCCTCTATATCCAAGGGAGAGTGGTACTTCATTAACATATTTAAGACAGACATGAAGAACTCCTGACAAAGAGTCTTTTTCCTATTTCTCCCATTTTACTGCGGCTCTTCCAAAGGAAAAGGATAATTATTAGTGATAATTCAGTAGCTGTGTTGTGCTGAGAATAAGAGCAAGCTGAGACCTGGGTTCAAGGTAAATTTAGGTGTGGATTTATTGATCAAGCATGCGACTGCAAGAGTTCTCATTCAAATTGGCAGTCCCTAATGGATCTCACAGACTTGATTATATAGGCCAAAAACAGGAACTTCAACCATAGAGGGGACTGGCCAAAGTTAGAACGTTACAGAAGCTAGAAGAGATGATTGGTTAGCTATTTTGGGAATATGGCGCAGGGGTACAAAAGCATAAGGGTGCAACCGCCCCCTCCTCCCCCATGACATAAGGGTTCCTCCAAGAACAAGGTGAGGTCATGAGGAGGGGGACTGGAAAGTTCCAGGGTCATATTCCAGAGAGAGGGTGTGGGGTCCGTGTGCAGGGTCAAGTGGAAAGGGGAATTGGAAAATCCTAGAATAGATCAGGGTCATGTTCTGGGCAAGGGGTGTGGGGACCCTGCTTGGTTAGTGGAACAGGATGGGGGCATCTCTAGTCTTGTACCCCAGGCCAATTCCTGGAAAAGTACAGAATGCTAATTTGAGGAAGTAGGGGGAAGGGATTATGCCTTGGGAGATAACTCGCCCAGATTTGCCTCAAGCAGTTTCTTGCTGTGACAGAAAAATAGGGGCAGAAAGCAAAAGTAAAAAGGGACTTGATGGTGGGCCACAGGTGGGCCACACCCAGGTGGTTGGCAGGTGACCCAGAACTTTAATCAGGGTATAACAATTGTATGTTAAAAACTGTTCTTAGGATTCAGGGTACATGATTTCTTTAATGATGCTCTTATCTTGGATTTTGTTTCCTTTAGTTTCTTTATCACTAAATAAATCAAATAGAATTTCTTATTTATTTCTTAAATGCCTTCTGCATGCTAGGTGATATATTGAGTTTTGTAGATGTAAAGATAAAACAAGATAGCCCTTACACTAGAGCAATGGTTCTCAACCTGTGGGTTATGTTCAATTTGTAACAATGAAAATACATCCTGCATATCAATATTTACATTACAGTTCATAACAGTAGCAAAATTACAGTTATGAAGTAGAAACAAAAATAATTTTATGGTTGAGGGTCATCACAACATGAGGAGGTGTATTAAAAGGTCATGGAATCAGGAAGATTGAGAACCACTGCACTAGTGGAGTTTAAAATTGTGTTCAATAGGGACACAAGAAATGAAACTCATGGGAAATGCTTCAGGATACTTTTTTATTGCTTATTTACTTTTTGATTCCCTCCTGCTGCACCTCATTAAATAGGGGGGGAACCCTCGTGTAATAATAGTCGTATCAAGCAAAACATTTCTCCACCAATCATGTAAAAACATATGTCTCATACTTCTTTAGTCTTTCAACTCACTTTCTAGAGCAGGATAGCATTCTTTATCGTTGGGGTTCTGAAATTACGGTTGGTTATTGAATTGATATGTGTTCTTATACCTTTGAAAATATTTATCTTTTTAATATTTTTAATATAAAAGTGTTTTCCTAGCTCTCTACATCAATTCATAAAAAATATACCCAATTTTTTTCTGATAGCATCTTTTACAATTACTTAAGCTGAAATTATACTCTATTCCATTCACACAGTTTATTCATCAATATCCCCAACTGATTGGTTGGCCTATAATTTCCAGTTATTTGCCAGTCAAAAAGAGGTGCTATGAATGTATGTGTGTATATGTATGTGTAGAAATACATGCATATACACATATACACATGTGTATGTGTGCCAGTTCTTTCCTTTTTTTTATTTTTGGAGGTGGGGAAGGTGGGGCAGTTGGGGTTAAGTGAGTTGCCCAAGGTCACACTACTAATGTGTTAAACCTGTGAGGCTGGATTTGAACTTAGGTTCTCCTGACTCCTGGGCCAGTGCTCTGTTCACTTCACCACCTAGCTGCCCAAGAATCATCTTTTAACCCAATGTTATGATCATTTGTATAATTAGGACTATACCTGTGGTTTGCTCATAATACTCTCTTTAGAATCTTATAAAACTTTCTTAAGAGAAAATTAGCTGCCGCCTTTACTTGTTTCTTAGATTGTTTTATGGTATAGGCCTAGTGATGACATTGTCTAAAAGGAAATACAGTTTATTAACATTTTAGTCATAGCTCCAATTTGTCCAAAATTCATGTCTACTAATAATGTATAAATTTGCTTGCTTACCTGAAGATCCTTGAACAAGTATTTAATTTCTTTTTCTTTTTGTTAATTTTACCAGTCTGAAGGTGTATGGGAAGAAAAGTTGGAATTAATTTAATTTGAATTTCTCTAATTATTAATGCTTATTAGAGCTTTAATTCATATAGTTATTTTGTAGCTTAGGTTTTTTCTTCAAAAACTGAGTCCCAGGGGCAACTAGGCAGTGCAGTAAATAGAGCACCAGCCCTGGATTCAGGAGGATCTGAGTTAAAATCCAGCCTCAGACACTTATTATTCCCTAGCCATGTGACCTTGTGGAAATCATTTAACCCCAATTCTCTGCATTCCCTCCAAAAAGCAAACAAAGAAACAAAAAAACCAAAAACCTGATTCCCCCAAACTGAGTATTAGAACATAAACATTTAAAAATGCAGAAAAGAAAAAAATATTACTCTTATGGACCACAATGTAATAACAATTACATTAAAAAAGAGGCACTGAAGAAATGATTAAAATTATTTGATGCTAAAGAATGTGTCAATCATACAAAAATTGTAGATATAATCATTAATTTCATTAAGTATAATAACAACAATGAGACATTATATTAAAATTTGGGGGATGGAACCAAAACAACTTTAAAGAAAATGTATATATCCAAACAGATTTTTGAAAAGAAGAAACAAAGACCAGATAAGTAAATCTGGCACAGAAATAAAAATGACTAAAAAAGCAACAATTTTTTCAACCTCATTTAGAAATTAAAGATATAAATTCTGAAAATCAAAAATTATAAATATAAAATTGAACGAAATCCCAGTAGAATTAATAAATGTTGGGAGATATTAAAATAATAAAATAGATAAACTGTTACAGAAAAAGATGGAAGAAGAAGGAGAAGAAGAAGAAGAAGAAGAAGAAGAAGCAGAAGGAGGAGGAAGACGAGGAGGAGGAGGAGGAAACAGATGTTTTTGCCACTGGATATTTTCCATTAATTTTTCATGGACCAACTATTAAACTATATTAAGGAATTAATATTTTGATACTTGCACAATCACAAGTAGGTTTGAGATTTTAATAAGTACAATTTTGTTATTGTTGCTATCATTAGTCTCTCATTATAGTCTGCTATAGTTAGTTAGAACTAAAATACTGCCTCACAACCTCAAAGTAACATCTTGACTCTGGCATATTCTACCAGTTTTGACAGGCATTGGGTATAACTCCATATGTATGGAGAAGCTAATCAGCAGAAAGTTGATCATTAAGTCATGTCATTTATAAGTCACGGTTGCTCATGAAATATATCAAACTACTGATGTTTAACAAGATGTATTATTTATGTTGAGTTTTAGTGGAGATGCATTTAGTGGAGACCCAATTAGAGATTCATTCTCTTATTTTTTGAAAGTGTATATATGTACATATAAGAAGGTAGAGGCAGTGCTAAAGCAAAGTCACATAATTCAAAATGTAAAGTGTAAATATTAGTGAAATTTCAATTATCCTAAGTTATATACTTAAAAAGAGAAATACAAGTATTTCAAGTTATTGTTAGCACTTGTTGAGTGTTGTAAGTTGTAACTGATGCTCATAATTTCATTTTTAAAATTTCACCTTGCTATCATAGAAAGAACTCAAGAAGAGAGGGGCGGCTAGGTGGCACAGTGAATAGAGCGCCGGCCCTGGAGTCAGGAGTGCCTGAGTTCAAATCCGGCCTCAGACACTTAACACAAAAAACTAGCCGTGTGACCTTGGGCAAGTCACTTAACCCCAACTGCCCTCCAAAAAGCAAAAAAAAAAAAAAAAAAAAAAAAAAGAACTCAAGAAGAAAATTTTTTATGACAAGTGCTATTGTTCCTAATATAGACCAAGTGCTTGCACATCCCCATGTTCATAGACTCACATACTTATTAATATCTTTATGTTTATCTTGTTCATCTCATATTTTTACATTGTATTCATTTAAAGATATTGTTATGGGAATCTGAAAATCTTCCCTGCCCCCAGGTCCTTTGATAGGCTTAAGTGACTCTGAGACCCTTCCTTGATTTGAAAGTATACTCTGCCCCCTAATAGACTGAATGTGGTGACATGGAGTCTGTGGCAGGAGGCTTGTTCTTCAAGAATGCCCATACATTATTACTTTGTTATTGGTCAGTGGGTCAAGAGGGTTCTGACATTATTCTCTGATACAGGAGAAGGCTCTATATATCCTGACATGAGGTTTTGCTCTTGGTGGCTCACTTTGGAAAGAGTTGTATGATTTGGCCAGATGAGACTCTGAGAAGCTGTTGAGCCCCCCATCTTTGAAAAACCCAGATATTGATGCTTCCCTCTCTGGTAATTGACTAGGTATGGATGTAATGGTCAGATGGCTGGAAGCCTATCTGCTTATCTGTTCTTCTGTCTGCTTGTTATTTCTGCACATAACTTCTGCTTGTATTCTGTTTGCATTCTCTGAAGTTCAGGGTGCTGCCTTTTCCCCCTGAACTAGGTAAATGATATATGTTTGATTGATTAAAGTAAGACTGTTAATGCATTTTGAGTTGCTTTCCTTTAGAAAATTAAATCTAAGAACCTGTGCTAGCAGCCACAGTGGGCATGCTAGGGTGCTTGCTGATACAGATATGTAACTATTATCTGTCCTAATCAT
>CM053601.1:88724988-88746398 GCA_028646575.1 Pseudocheirus occidentalis
TGAAAGCAGGATGTGGGTGAGGAAGGATAACATTCTTGGTATGAGGATCATCTAGTACAAAGGCATAGAACTGGACTTGGAATGTAAAAAAGGAATAACAAGATGGCAGTTATTGCTGCATTATACAGTGTACAGAAGGGAATATAGTACAAGGAGGCTGAACAGGTAAAAATGGACCAAGTTACAAAAGACTTTAAAAAAGAGAGAATATTTTTTTATTTGATTCTGATTATAGTAAGAAGACACCAGAGTGTACTGAGTATGGAAGTGAAGTGGCTAAACACTTGCTTTTCGCAGATCACTTTGGCAGGTAAGCAGAGGTTAAGCTGGAGCAGGGTTAGATTTGCACAGAAGAGGTTGATCAGAAGGCTATTGCAAGAGTCCAGGTATGACTTATTAGATTTATTAACATGACAAAACAGGAAAATTATAAATGCTGGAGATGGGGAACAACTAGAACACTAATGCATTGTTACTAGAGTTGTGAATTGATCCAACCATTTGGGATAGCAAGTGGAACTATGCCCAAAGGAGCATAAAGCTATGCATACCCTTTAATTGAACAATAGCACTACTAGGTCTGTATTCTAAAGACTTCACTGAAAATGTAAAAGGATACATTTGTTCAAAATATTTATAGCAGCTCATTTTGCATTGGCAAAGAATTGGAAATTGAAGGGATGCCCATCAGTTGGGGAATGGCTGAACAAGTTGTGGTATGTATGGAATGGAATACTATTGTGCTTTAAAAATGATGAACAGACAGACTTCCAAAACTCCTGGTAAGGCTTGAATGAACTGATGCTGAGTGAAGTGAGCAGAATCAGAAGAATAATGTATATAGTAACAACCACAATGTGTGATGACTAACTTGGATAGACTTTTCACTTCTTAAAAATGCAAGAATGAGCTACCCAGCAAAATTGAGCATATTATTCCAGGAGAAAATATGGTCATTTGGTGAGGTGGAAGATTTTCAAGCATTCTTGCTGAAAAAAACAGAACCAAACAGAAATTTGGCAATCAAACACAAGAAGCATGAGAAGGTAAACATGGGAAAGAAATCATGAGGAACTTACCAAATTTGAATTATTTACATGCCAATATGGAAAAATGATAGTAACTTATGAAATTTTTCTTAGTATGAGGATTGGTGAAGGGAATAAAACATATGTATATATATATATATGTATACTTACACATATGTCTGTATAGGAGGCTATATACGTGTATGAATACAAAAAAATAAAAATAATTCAAGGATCCAAGACAATTCCAAAGGACACATAATGGGAAATGATGTCCACAACCAGCAAAAGAACTATAGAGACTCAATGCAGATTGAAGTACATTGTTTGCTCTGTCTTTTGTTCTTTTCTTTTGTTTGTTTCTTCTTTCTCATGATTTCTCCCATTGGTTCTAATTCTTCTTTACAGCATATGAAAATAGGTACAAAATGAATTTATATGTAGAACTTATATCAAATTACCTGTTGTCTTTGGGAGGCAGAGGAAGAGATGGGGAGAAAATTTTGAACAAAATCTTATGGAAGTGAACGTTAAAAACTAAAAAAAAACAAATAAATTTTTTAAAAAGAGTCTAGGCATGAGGTCATGAGAGCTTGTATGTGAATGATACACATGGTGGAGAGTAGGTGATATATCCATGTGATACTGTAAAAATAGAATTCACAAGGCAACAAGTGAATCAGTAAATATTAATTAGCTACCTACTGTGTGTCAGGAACTGTATTAAGTCCTAGGGATACAAAAAGAAGCAAAAGACAGTGTCTGACCTCAAGAAATTCATGATCTTATAGGGGAAACAAGTAAAATGAAAATTTGTACAAATAAGCTATAGATGGACTATGGGGAAAATTAAGAGAGAAAAGACTAGAATTAAGAGACTTTCAGGATGGTTTCCTATAGAAGATGAGATTTTTGTTGTGATTTTAAGGAATCAGGGAAGTCAGAATGTAGAAATGAAAAGGTGAAATATCCCCAGATTGTAGGACAGGCAAAGAGAATACCCAGAGTGAAGAGATGAAATGTCTTGGTTGATACAAGGAAACCAGTATCACTGAAGACAGCTAGCTGGATGGATGGATGGATGGATAGATAGACAGAAAGATATAGATATACACATACATGTATACATGTATACATACATACACAAGTAAAGTATAAGACTAGAAAATTTGGAAGACTAAGTTATGAAAGGCTATGAAGTCCCAAAAGAGGATATTATAGGTGATTGTAGATGTGATGGGGAACCTCCAGAGTTTTTTGGGTATGGTGGAGGGCAGGGTTGACATGTTCAGACCTCTGCTTTGGGAAAATTCCTTTAGTGGATAAATTAGATTAGATTAGAATTAGAAGAGACTTGAGGCAGACAGACCCATCAGCAGGCTACTGAAATAACCCAGGTATGAGGTTATGAGAGCTTGACCAATAGTAGTGGCAATATCAGAGGATAAAAACGAGTTTATTCAAGAGTTGTCACAAAGGTAAAATTGACAGGCCTTGGGAACAAATTGCATATGTGGGGAGAGAGATAGTGATGAGTCACATATGCCCCTGTGAGCCTGAGGGACTGCAAGATGGTGGTGCCTTCAATAGTAATAGGGAACACAAGAAGGGGAAAGATAATAAATTCAGTTTGAGACATACTAGGTTTAAGATGTCTAAAAATCAGGGAAAATGAGATATTTGAAGGTCAACACACAGGTTAAGACAGGACAACTGGATCTGAGAATCATTAGCATAGAAATGATCATGAAATCCATGGGAGCTGATGACATCACCAAGTCAAGTACTGTATAGTACTTCACTTGAGAAGTGGAGAAGAAGAGAGCCTAAGACAGAATTCTGTGGGATACCTAGGATTAGAGGGAATGACCTGGATGAGAATGCAGAATAGGAAACTGAAAAAGAGTGATCTGATAGGTAGGAGAAGAACCAGGATTGAGTAATATCCCAAAAACTCAGAAGGAAGATAGTACCAAGGAGAAGTGGGTGATCAAAATGTCAAAAGTTGTAGAAAGATCCAAGAAGATTTAGAATTGAGAAAATGCCAAAAGATTGAATATAAGGAGTAAGTGAAAAAAGGGAAGTGAAAGATGACTCTTAGACTGAAAGCTTTGGGGATTGGGAAGTTATTGTTGCATTCTACTGTAGTTGGATTTTGGAAAGAGTTGGAAAGATAATGAGTTCTCTTTTGAACAAGTGTTTAATATATTGAGACATTGTAATGCCACACACAAGCAGCTTTCCAGAAAAATGCTACTATGAAGAGCTTTTAAAGTTTTGACTACACAAGATAGTGAATACTCTATTCCATAACAAATCAAAGCAAAACATTCATAGAAAATCAAAATATAGCATTCACAACAACTTATCACAGAAAACAGCCACATAGTTTTCAACAAAGAACAATCATTTAGTGACTTGAGTATATTAATTATTCAATCATCCTTAAGGAGGTTTGCCTCCTCAAGGGGCAGAAAGTACAATAGTCAAATTTCTCCACTCATGAGGCACACTGTTAACTCAATTTATTCAGTCATCAATCATTCAGTCAATCAATCACTCAATCCACTCAATTATTTAATTGTCCTTCATCACTATTCAATCATCAGAAAAAACACAAATCCTCCTTCCCCAGGTCACTAGTAAATTACAATTTCATCACTACTCAGTATCCATGGAGAAGTCTTTTCATCTTGACTTGAGGCAGGCAGCTCCTACCTGAATCCACCAAACAGTCACCTGGATTCAAAGGCAGATAGCTTCCAGTTCCTTTCCCAGCTCTCCATGCAGATCTTCATCAACACTGAAATTCACAGTGTCCAGTCCACCTTAAATCCTTCACAGTCACTGTTCCTAGGAAGACAAGACTTAACAAAGCCACCAACAGGTTCCTTCAAAGTATCAACATCACAGTCATGCTTCCTCAGTCTTTGATATAGCTCTGGCTGGTCCTTGGAAGTCCTCAAAAGCCTCAGCAGTTCTGGCTGGCCCTCAAACTCAGCAGAAGTTTCAGCTGGTTCCCACAATCAATAATCACTCCATCCAGGTTTTCAAAATCAAAATCATGTCTCTCCAGCTGTTGGGGGGGGCAGTGAGGGAGGAGGGAGCTTTCTTCTTCAGCCTCCTTGGTTCCTCTTCAGCAGCAATTCTCAACCTGTATGTCGCTACCCCTTTGGGGATCAAACAACCCTTTCACAGGGGTGACAGGGGTCATCTAAGACCATCAGAAAACACATATTTCCAATTGTCTTAGGAACCGAGACACCTCTTCTCTATCTGTCTCCAGGCAGGTCTGCCCACATGCAGATAAGCACACATATGAGTATTAAAGGGTCGTGGCATTAGGAAGGTTGAGAACCACTGCTCTTCAGCCTCCACGGTGGCAGAAGCTTCTGCCTTGATGGGGCTTGCTCTAAGATCTGACTCACACTCTCTGAGTTTTTCCTTATATATAGTATTGCTCCCTTTCTGTTCAGCCCCTTCCTGTTACATCAGTAACAGGAGACAGGTGTTCATATCATCAGTTTCTTTAACAGAGGCTTAATCAGAATTAGGTGCTAAGTACCTCTTAGCTTACCAATACAAAAGGAATTTCAAATCTCATTACTATTACTATTACAAGCAGTTTGAGATGTCAAAGAAGCTGTTGTTATTGGAAGACTGGAACTCAGAAGATGCATTAGGGTTGTGTATGTACTTCTGAGAATGATGTTCTTTTTTTAAAAAAATATTTATTTTTCCCAATTTACATGTAAAAACAAGTTTTAACAATCATTTTTTTTAGATTGAGTTCCAAATTCTCTGCCTCCCTACTTCCTTCCTGCCTTCATTGAAAAGGCAAGCAATTTGGGGTGGCTAGGTGGCACAGTGAATAGAGCACCAGCCCTGAAGTCAGGAGTACCTGAGTTCAAATCCGGCCTCAGATACTTAACACAAAAAACTAGCCATGTGACCTTGGGCAAGTCACTTAACCCCAACTGCCCTCCAAAAAGCAAAAAAAAAGCAAGCAATTTGATATACTTAACATATGAAGTTATTCAAAATAAATGCATGATAGTCATGTTGTAAAAAAAAAACACAGCCAAAAAAACGAAATCAAGAAAAAAAATTTTTTTTAAAGTGTGCTTCAATTGGCATTCAGACTCCACAAATTCTTTCTATGGGCATGGATAGAACTTTTCATCATAAGTCCTGCAGAATTTCTTGGATCATTATATTTAATCATCTTATCATATTGCTGTTACTTTGTACACATTTCACTTTGTATCAACCTATGCAAGTCTTTTCAGGTTTTCTGAGAGTATCCTGCTCACCATTTCTTACAGCAAAATAGTATTCCACCACAATAACATACCATTATCACATTGCCCATTCATTCCCCCATCCATAAGCATCCAGTCAATTTCTAACTCTTTACCTCAAGAAAATTTCATATGTTATAAAAATGTATGCATATATGTCCATTTTTGTCTTTTGGGACACAGGTCAAATAGTGGTATTGCTAGATAAGAAGCTAAGTGTAGTTTTATGGCCCTTTGGGAATATTGCCAAATCGCTATCTAAAATGATTGAATCTAGGGGCAACTTGTTGGGGCAGTGAATAAAGCACTGGCCCTGGACTCAAGAGGGCCTGAGTTCAAATCCTGCCTCAGACACAACAGGAAAACCTTGCCATGTGACCTTGGGCAAGTCACTTAATCCCAATTGCTATTCAAAAAAAAGACAAAAATGGTTGAATCTGTTCACAACTCCACCAAGAGTAAATTAATGTCTCAATTTTCCTTTTTTGTCCTATTAGCCAATCTAATAAATACGAAATAATAATTCAGAATTGTTTTAATTTACATTTCTCCACTCAAGAGTGAGTTAGAGTCTTTTATAATATGGCTATAGATAGCTTTGATTACTTCATTTGAAAACTGATCATTTCTTTTGATCATTTATCATTTGGGGAAAGGCTATTATTTTTACAATTTTGACTCAGTTCTCTACACTTTTGAGAAATGAGGCCTTTATCAGAGAAACTTGCTTGAAAATTATTTCATAATTTTGATTGCTAACTATATTTCCCTCCATTCTCTTTCCCCCTTCCATTTATTTTATTTTCTCTCTCCTTCCACCCTGTCCCTCCTCAAAAGCTTTTTGCCTCTGACTAACACCTCCTCAAATCTACCCTTCCTTCTGTCTCCCCACCCCTTATACCCTTCCCTTCCTATTTTCCTGAAGGGTAAAACAAATTTCTTTGTCCAACTATGTGTATATGTTATTCCCTCTTTGAGTTTCATTTCGTATTCTGTTTCAGCATGTGTTGAGTGGATTTTCTATTTCCATTTCTATTTTGAAATTTCCATTTCTATTTGATAATCTGGTTCTAAAATATCAGGGCAGTTTTCCTTCATAATTTCTTGAAAGATGATGTCTAGACTGTTTTTGTTTGTGGCATTCAGGTAGTTCAATAATTTTCAAATTATCTCTCCTAAATCTATTTTCCAGATCAGTTATTTTTCCAATAATGTATTTCACATTGCCTTCTATTTTTTCATGCTTTTCTTTTTCTGTTCTTGTCTCTGCATTTCATATAAAGTCATTAGCTTCCATTTGCTCCATTCTAATTTTTAAGGAATAGTTTTCTTCAGTGAACCTTTGTATCTTCTTTTCCATTTGACCAAACCTGCTTGTTAGGTATTCTTTCCTTCATTAGCTTTTTGGACTGTTCTTTTTAACCATTTAGATTAGTCTATTTTTTAAGGTGTGAATTTCTTCAGTACTTTTTTGTGTTTTCTTTAGCAAGCTATTGACACTTTGTAATGGAAAGCAAAGAAATAGTTAACACCTTGCTTCAGCTATTTAGTTGACACCCTGTTTCAGTTCTTCCCCATGATTGAATTAAGTCTTTGTGGAAAAGCAGAACTTGTGAACCCTAGAACTTGTGAACTCCTGTGGAGCTAAGGACCACATGTAAGGTGAGGGCCAGGCTGGAAAGAGCAGAACTGAGAAGAGAGAACTGAGAACTGAGCAGAACTGAAAACTGGGGAGAACTGAGAATAGAATTGAGAAGAACTCAGAAGAACGGAAAAGAATTGAGAAGAGAACTGTTATGGTTGCAGAGTCAAGGAGGAAAAAAACTTGTGGTATCCTGGCACTCTGTTTTTCTGCTCTGTCTGCATTGATGTTTGTTTGTGATACTTTGTACAGAAGCCCCGGGACCTTACCAGAAGCCCTGAAACAGGATTTTCTGGTTGCTTGTTTACAGAAGTCCTGGAAGAGCGTTTTGGAAATCCTGGGATTTTGCTGATGATTTGTGTTGACCTCTTGGACCTTTTTGGTAGGTCTGTGTTGATTTAACAGGCAGATAGTGAATTGATGATGGTGCCAGCAACACATGTGAATGTTATTGTGGCTTTTTAAGCTTTGTCTTCCCAGAAACAAAAACTATGAGGGACTTGAGGTAGACTGGATGCTGAACTTCAATATGGAACAGGAACTGGATTAGGAACTGGAAGATGGGCTGGGCAAGGAGCTGAGAGCTGTCCGCCTTTGAATCCAAGTGGCAGTTGGATAGATTTGGGCAGGATCTGGGACTATGGAAGAAGAACCATGGAATCTGAGAGACAGTATCAAGTCAAGATGAAAAGCTCTTTTCAGGTATCTAATGCTGACTGAGAAGATTATGATTTACTGTGACTTAGGAGTGGAGAACTTTGACCTTTGTACTTTGTGTCCCTTAAGGAGGCCTGTTTCTTAAGATGATTGAGTTAAGGACTTACTGCATGATATCGTTTGTTTAAAACTATGTGGCTACTTTGGTGAAAATTATGTGGCCAGTTCAGTGATAACTTATTATGCTATAACATTGTGACTGCTGTGCTTTGGTTTCTGTCAATGTTTAGTCTTAGTTTATTACTGAATAAACAGAAAGTTAACTATGTTATATAATTAGAATCTTGAATCTCTTCATAGCAGCAGTCCTCTGGAAAACTTCTTGTGCTTGGCTTTACACTCTTTTTCCATTATTTTTTATCACTCTCATTTCTTTTCGTAATTTTTCCTCTACCTCTCTTATTTGATTTTCCAAATTCTTTATGAGTTTTCCATGGACTGAGGTTAATTCACATTTTTCTTGCAGGCTTTGGATGTAATAACTTTCACTTGGTTATCTGCTTCTGATCATGTATCTTGATCTTCTTTATCACCATAGTAACTTTTAATAATCAGAGTTATTTTTCCCATTTTTGTTCATTTCTCCAACCTAGTTGACTTTTAAAGTAGGGCTCTCCCTCCATGAATGAGGGTGCATTGTCACAAGCTTCAGGGGTTTTGTACAGCTGTTTTCAGAGGTATTTCTAGGGAATTTTCCATTCTTCCACAGTGGTTCCACACATCTAAGGAGAGGGGTGTTTACTATTTACTAGGCTTGTGCTCTGGTCTGTGAGGGACCGTAATCACTCCTTTCTGATCTGGAGCTGTGAAGAGAGTCTCCCATCCCCTGTGACCACAAGCTCTGGTGTGTTAGTACCACACAGGGATGTGACCCAGATCCAAATACTGCAAATCAATGGAATCCTGCCCACCATGACAGCTTAAAGATCCCTCTAATCTCCTGCTGACCAGTAGTTTGACTTCCTTACCTTATCGTCTCTAGACTTAGAGATATGAAAACAGCAGTACCTGCTGATGCTGCTGCTGCTGCTGATGATTCAGTCATTCCCAAGGCCTGCTCCTGATTTGCTGTAGTCTAGGCTTCCCAGCTACAGTCTGTACTAGACTTCACGCTTCTCTCACCCAGGTGTGTCAGACTTTCCCAGCTGATATTTTAAGTTGTCTTTGGTATCTGTAGACTAAGATATATGGAAACTGTCACTGCTACAAGTGATTCAGTCTCCCCTAGCTCTGCTCCAGGTTTGCTGGGCTTCAGTATGTACCAGCGAACCTGAGCTTCTCACTCACCCTAGCACAACAGACCTTTCCTGCAAACCCCCCAAGTCGTCTAGGGCGGGAAATTTGTTTCACTCCATCTTTTTTTTTATCTCCACTGTTCTAGAATTTGTTCATTTTTAAAGGTATATGAAGGCATTTGGTGGAGAGCTTAGATGAGTCCCTGCCTTTACTCTGTCATCTTGTTTCTACGCCCTGAGAACCATATTCTAAGAGATGATAAATGGTCCACAGGAATTACTGTGATCATTAGAAGAGATAGTAGAAAGGAAGAAGAGAAAAAGGACTCAAAACAAAGTCTTACAGAGGAGAAGACTTAGAGAAAACATGATAACTGTTTTCAAGTTTTTGAAAATATTTCACATAGAGGAGAAATCAAACTTCTTCTTTGCTTGTGGGAACTGAAATAGTAGAAATGGATTGCAGTCACAGAGGTATATTTCAACTTGATATAAGAAAAACTGCTAAATGTTTATAGTTGTTCAAAAGTGATCCAGTCTAGATTTAAAGGTGATGGACTCTCCTTTAGAATGGATAATCTTGGGTGAAGATTGTTAAAGATAGGGAGGTGGAGCCAAGATGACAGAAAAAAAGGAACTTCCTTGAGTTTCTGCTACAATCACTTCCAATACACAAATTTTAGAGCTACAGAAACCATAAAATGACAGAGAGAAACAGATGAAGGCAGCCTTGCAGACTGACAGAAAGGGCTTATTGCAATGGCATGGGAGCCAAGCACAGACCAACCAGAGCAGACTTCCGCAGAGTGAATCACTAGCAAGCGTGGCAGTTTCCAGACTTCTCAACTCATAAACGGCAAAAAGAAACATGGGTTGCATGTTCAGGTAAATGTGTATCATGTCTTAGAGGCAATATTAAATAAACTTTCTGTCCTTTCTCTTGAATGGGGAAAAGTTCCTGTGTTTCCAGAAGACACAGTCTACTCTGCATGGCCCCATTGTTAGAAGAATTCACTTTTGTAACCCTAGTGGTATCTCCCTGTATAGATTTCCTCAGCATTCTCTTTCAACTCTGTGATGTTTCTCTCTTGACAAGGACATCAACTCCCTTGAAGTTTTGCAAATGACATTCAAAATCCAAGTAAGCACCTGTTTTGACTACTCCCCTGTCTCTGTTTAAATTCAATATAAATTCAAAGACATATGGCTTCTGATGCACAGATGTTAAAATAAGAGTCATTTTCTTTGATAATCTTTAAGATTCCACATGTTACAGATGTTGAAAGGATACTGTGGAGCTTCCATATGCCAGTTTCCATCCTGTGCCCTGTGGATATTCAAATGTCAGTTAGTGTAGGTAAAATTAGCAGCTAATAAATTAATCATGACTTATAACTCATCTTGTATGAGAGTCAGAAGAACACAGTCTAGTTCTATAGTTTGTTGTTTTTCTTCTGAAACTGAAGGCAATCTTTTTCATAGAGCAATTGTGTCTGTTTAAGTAAATTATCCAATGGAATTGTTTTACCAAATGGAAGTATATGAAAATTTCCATTACTTTTTAAAACAAATTCCCAAATGGAAAAATCAGTTATATATCTCTGGGGATAAATGTGGCTCTTCCTAAAGCACTTTATCTGCTGACTCTGCCTTTGCACTGTCACCCATCCCTGTAATGGTAGCCCTCCTCATCTCTCCCTTCCAATTTTCCTGGTTTTCTCAAGGCTCAGATTGTGGGTGACCTTCCCTAGTTCTCTTCTATATTGCTCCAAAAACACATTTTCCATTCAGTAACTTCCTTCTTGAGATTATCTTCCATTAGAATGGAAATCTCTTATAAGTCCATAGTTGTTAGGATATCATTTACTCCATGAAAATTTGAGCTCCTTGAGGGCAGGGAACATGTTCTTTTTTGCCTTTCTTTGTCTACTGTACTTAGTACAGTCAGTTTCTGGCATAAAGTAAGTATTTGCTAAATGGCTATTAACTGAATGATGGGACATGCATGGTCTCAAGACAGTAGAAAGAAATAAGATTCAGTATTCTGGAGTTAAAACAAATCCATCCACCATATGCAGGCTACTGACAACAAATCAATATATTTTTTGGATTCAGGACTGACAATGGTTAATCACAAGCAGAAGATGGCATCAATCCTATGAAACAATTCTACATAACACTGAGAAGGCCCTCTGGCAAGACTTCCTTTGTAAATGCCATTCATTATCAACATCTTAAAAATTCTGTCATTCTGTAGTTGTCTTGATATTATCTCTATTTGCCCTAAATAGCTCCTATTGAAAAGTAAGTCTGATAATTCCTTTAGAAGTTGGTATAAAGAAGTATGCAAAATAATAAGGCTTTTGGAAGAATTTCACATAAATTTCAATCTTCCATATGCTTCTTGTAAAACTCTTCAAAATACAGCCTTTAATAATGCATGTTCATGTGCCTATATAATTAAGGAATTTTTTAAAATCCTGGTGTATATCAAAGGAAGATATTTTACACTAGCCTTTACATTATGACAAGAGATGGATATAATTAATTTTCTCAAAGTAAAAGTAACAAGTCACTTGCAGCCTCATAGTATCTAAAATGAGGTATTTTGAAAGTCTGCTCCTTTTCTGAGAGGTGAATGTGAACAGTTAAAACATTTCCTTGAGTGCATTTGGGGGATAAAGGACCTGGTACCTTTAATGATAAAAAAAATCACCAGAGCCTTAAAGTGCATTATATATTATCACTAAAGAAGTTATTAATACCAGCCTGTCTGGATATACACTGAATTGCCTATATTTGTTTTATAATTCCTTATAAACAAAATACCCTTTGGTGTTCTGCATGACTCTGAACTACTGTTACAGTATAATAACTTACCAGAAGAATAACTAATCCCACAACTGAAAATGTCTTCTAAGGAATGAGTTTGCTCAATGAGTTTGCAGTAGAATATGATACCCAACAAAGCTAACATGCTCTTATATTTCATTAACAGAAGCCCAAGGTTGAAAATGATGGTATGGTAGTTTTACCCATAGAGGCAGCTAGGTGACACAGTGGTTAGAGTTCTGGTCCTGGAGTCAGAAATATCTATTTCAAATTCATCCTCAGATACTTACTAGCTGTGTGACTCTAGATATGCAACAACTTCTTTTTGCCTCAGTTTCTTTAATTGGAAAATATGGATAATAATAACACCTATTTCCCTACTTTATTGTGAAGATGAAATGGCATAGTATTTGTAAATTGCTTAATACTGTGCCTGGAACACAGTAGGCACTAAGTAAATGTTTGTTTTAGTTCTTCCTTGGTTAGATCACATCTACAGTTGCCTATTCTTTTCTGAGAACAATCTTTTAGGAAAGACTTTGGCAAACTACTCCATGTCCTAAGGAGGGGGATAGTAATTTTACTTATACTGGTGACCATAATATATGAGAATTAATTGAGGGAACTTAAGATATTTGGCTGAGATGAGCAAAGCTGGGGGCAAAAGGAATTGTGTTACTTGTCTTTAATCTGTTGAATGACAATTATGGGGAAGCAGAATTATACTTCTAGTTGGCTTAAGAGGACAGAAATAGGTCTAATGGGTACAAATTACAGAATAATAGTTTTAAACTTGAGGAAAAGAAGATATTTCAAACCATATGAGATATCCAAAGGGGTGAAATAAGTGGCTGCCTCAAGAACTAATGGATTTGGGGTTATTTTGTTGTAAGAAATGACTAAAAGGATGGATTCAGAGAAACATACCTGCACTTAAATGAATAGATTCAGAGTAAAGTAAGCAGAAATAGGAAAACAATTCATATCATGAATAAAATATAAAGGAAAACAATTGTGAAAGACTTAAAAACAGTGAATAATG
This sequence comes from Pseudocheirus occidentalis, assembly GCA_028646575.1. NCBI lineage: Eukaryota > Metazoa > Chordata > Mammalia > Diprotodontia > Pseudocheiridae > Pseudocheirus > Pseudocheirus occidentalis. The sequence goes on from CM053601.1 coordinate 88,737,786, forward strand.
TAATATTTTTCATAATTCCAAAAGACTGATGATGAATCATATCTAGAAGTATAGAATATGATACATATTTTCAGACATGTTCAGTATGTTGAATTGTTTTATATAACTACACTTACATATTACAAATGTATTAATCAAGGTAGACTGGACAATTAAGGAACAGTCATTAGGTCACACAGATAAGTACTGAGTGAGGGAGACAACTGTGAAATGGTCGTTTGGAGAGGGAGGAAGTAGTCAACTATATTCTGCCAACCAGCCACCATGTCTTTAGAACACATGGTACTTGTATTTCACTTGTGTTTACTCCTTTCAGGTATTATGTTAACTGTTATACATAGATAAAAGTTGGCCAAATTGCAATATTGTGGTCTTTAGAATGCCAGAAGAATGAGCAAAGTTCCCTTCAATACCTGGATTTCCTAGAAGAGACCATGGGAATTCAGTAGCATCAGCACCTGAGTTCAATGAGTAGTCAACACCACAATGAAGCATCTGTCTTCATACATTCCAGAACTGAATTGAGCCATAAGTCAAGAAGCCATATCCTAGAAGGAGAAAACTCAGCTGAGCAAGATAGCAATTTTTCCTGCTTGATGTCATGCCCCAAAGTGAACTTGGTGGGTAGTCTGCAAAGAAAGAAAAGAACTCTGACGGCTGTGTAGTGTAAAGTACCCATTACCTTTATGTGTCCCTTTTGTGTGCCTTGCTGCTTTTGTGATTTTAATTTGAGCCCTGTGTCTCCAGGGGCTTTGAGTGTGTGAGAATATGTCTTTTTTACTCTCAGATCTTGTCTAATACTTTCTTTGCAAATCCTCTCTTTTAAAAATTGATTTTGATGAGTCTTATTATACAAAGTACTAATATGGAAATGTTTTACATGACTGCATATGTATAACTATATTTGATCACTTACCATCTCAGGAAATGGGAATGAGAGGGAAGTATAGAAATTGAAACTCACAACATTTTTAGTCGAAAATTGTTTGAACATGTAATTGGGGGGATTATATACATATACATATATAGATAATGTGTGTATACACACATACATGTATACACACATACATGTGCAAATATGTGTATGCGTATACTCCCCATAGACACATGTACTTGCACACACACACATGCATGTTCACCCGCACATGAACATATACTGATTTTTAAATAAATTGTTTTAAACTGGTTGGCTCATATTGATAATGATCTCCATATACAGGTGAGACTGTAGAAGTCATAACCACTTTAGGTTACTCTTAGAATCCTGAAAGGCAGGGTATTAAGCTATGTTTCATGGACCAAGTCTGCTACAGGGAGTAGAAGATGGCAGAATGAGCCTGGAGTGAGGGTGCTGCAAAATAGAAATTTCAATTTTAGAGCTAAAAGGAGATTTAAGAGGACAGTATTAGCAATACTGATACTAAAGAAAAAGATAGATAAAAAAGAGCAAAAATGAATCATTAAAAATAACAAACAGAAGACAGGAACAGGAAGTTTAAAAGGAAACAGGAAAAGAGGGCAGTTTTGGAATGACTGTTAAATTTGAAACATTTTTTAAAAAAACTATACATAGGAGAGTTACAAAGATTCATATTCAGTCCTTTTTCAGTTCTTTTGAACAACATGAAGATCTTTTTATTCTTCAATTGGATATATAGCAAAAATATGTAGGAATACATGAGGAATTTGCTGTTCCATCAGTAGATAAGTCCAAAAAACTTTTCAAGGAAAATAAAGGCTTAGAGATATTTGTAGTCATCAAGCTAATGTTTCAGGGACAGAAGCAGAATCTAGGTATCCCTGACTTTAAGATTTATTTCATCTATTAATCTACCATACTACCTTATGTCATGATGTAAAATGCACATCTGATTGAGGCAACATTTGAGAGAGATTCAATTTGGATTAAATTAGAACCAACCCTATTACTATCAAGGGCACCACCAAACTTTCTTTTTCAACTCCTCACTTAATCTCCCATAGCCAATCTGTTATCAAGGACTTGTTGATTCTACCTTAACAACATTTCTCACCTTGCCTTTATGTCTCCTCAGATGCTGACACCATTGATAGAGAGGCAGCCTATCATCACTTTTGGGTTGAACTCCCTCCATAGAGACTATAGTCTTCTTACATATCAAAAAGGTCTTTCTAAAATGCAGGTTTGACCATTTCACCACCCTATTCAATAAATCCCAGTGACTTCCCATCCCCTTCGAGAGCAAATATAAAAGCTTCTGTTTGGTTCAATGCCCTTGATAACCCAATCTCTGTCTCCCTGTCTGTCTTTCCAGTTTTCTCACACTTTACTCCTCTTCAGGTGTCCTACAATTCAGTGTGACACTAGCCACCTTGCTGTTTTTTGAACTAGACACTTCATCTCTGTACTCCACATTTTCATGGAGTATCCTCCATACCTGGATTTCTTTCCTCATCTCTACCTCTTTTCCTTTGACTTCCTTCAGTTCTTAGCTAAAATCCCACCTTCTCCAAGAAACTTTTTCCTAAAAATAATGCACTAATATTTTTGGGACACCGTGTGTGTGTTTGTGTGTGTGCATGCATATCATCCAGTAATCATACAATTGAACTTCTCAGTTCATGGTGGTAGAAAAAGGTGTTGTGAGAGTAGGGAAGTTTCTACTTGTTAATGGGGAAGGGACTAAACATCACAATCCAGTCACTAGCTTCCCATCTTTCACAAATTTTTCTCTCATTTCTATTATAAAAATATGGAGCAGAGAATGAAGAGTCATGTTACAGTGTGTCTGTGAGGGCTGGTTTTCCCAAGGTGAAAAAAGTTCACTTCATGAGCTTCTGTAGGAGGGACTGGAATTTTGCTTTCTCTCCTCTTCCCCTTTCCACTTTTGGCATTAAGGACCCATTTCTTAGTCAATACCATTTGCTCTTCCCACACAACACATCTTCTTGGCACATATGTCAAGTAGGAAAACAGAAAGAGAAGTCTGCATTACACGGCTGTCCAAACCCCCACAAGAGACCTTACTGATTTTATTTTTCTCCCAGAAGAGAAGACCCAGATCCTTGCTTTCCCCACTTTGGGAGAGTTTACAAAAATAGAAAATCAATATCAGTAAGATTCTCTTATTTAGCTTTTGAGTGTTCCCCTCATCAGGTGGGAAAACTTACCCTTCCCCTCCAGAATTCAAATTGAGGGTCTATGCTGTCCCTGGCCCTTTCACTTTTTTTCAATAGATGGGGAGAATAATTGCTCTTCTATTGATACTCTCTACTCAGAAAGAAGGAAAACACAAAGTAGGGGAGTTAAATGAAATATCAACACTCCCATACTTAGTCAAAGAACCAAGACTTCAAGTGCAGATCTTCTATTTCCAGTTTAACTGTTCATCCTACTTTTTTAAAAAAAATCTAGATTGATAATAAATAGAAGGTGTGCATAAGGTCATTTCTTCCATATAGCTACAAAAGCCAATAGCATGATCTGTGAAGACTTTTGTGCATGCTTTGAAGATGGCTGACTCCTGATAATGGACATTTATTCATGAACAGTTTGTTAATAAAGGTATTACTGTATAAAACACAGTCCAGTGCCCTCAAGAATTTTATAATGTCTTTGAGAAGTCCTTGATATTCAGTCTTAAACACCTAAAGGCAAGGAGAGGGCAATTGTGTTTAAAGAAATACAGTATCTAGCACTTGGGGCTTGAGTAGAGAAGGGAAGAGAGAAATACATTTCAATCCCCAATATTATTTGGCTTTAAGAGAACTTGGGTATAGGAATCTAAAGGATTGTAAGGTTTATTATCTGTATTAAATTCAGATAAATTCCTTCATATAATTTTATCCTTGATTTTTGTGATCAGATGTTTTTTACATTATATCTGGGATCTTGACATGAAATGATAGAGCAAAAGTCATAAAAAAGAGGTTTTTACTGTTACCAGGGCGCTGGTGTCATACAAACTGTAATTGGAGAAATGCATCCCAAACTCTTTAGATAATGAACCAATGAACCAAGTCTCCAAGTTCACAAAAGGGTAAGATATGAGAGGCAGCCAGCTCTCTGAGAACCACAAAGAATTTGAGGGTTATCTCCTGAATGCCTTCTGGTGTTACGTTGTTCACAATTTCTTGGAATAAGACTTCTATTGATTGATAATCAAATCCATCTAGTCATGACTATGATGTGGAGAAAGCCAAAGGTTTTTTTTTTAATTCCCATCTTTCATGAGCTGTTTGTAATACATTATAATACTGAATACATCAACTTTCTAGCTCTCTTCTCCTTTCCCTACCATAATACTATATTCTCATGGTTATCTCTCCACCTGTATGACCATTCCTCTCTGTCTCCTTTGATGCCTCTCTTTCTTTTTCCTTCCCTTAAGTTTAAGAGTGCACCAAGGTTCTGCCCTTGCTCCTATTCTCTTATGTTTCTTTTCTGTGACTTTATCCACCAAGATGATTTCAATAATCAAGCTTCTCTACAGATAATTACCATGTCAGTATCTCAAAACAAACATCTCTGAACTCTTATTCTATTTTTCCACAGACTGCTGGACAAATTTCTATGTGAATGTATGCCATCAGTGTAAATTCAACATGTAAAATACATCCTCTCCTCACAAATCAACCCTTCTCCCTAACTTCTCCATTTCTGTTGATAGCACTGCCTACATCAAAACTTAAGAATTTTGTGCTGCTCAATGTACATACTCATCTAGTTGCTAATACAGAAGGATACCACTTCTACAATAACTCACAATCAGTTTTTTTTTCCTTTCCTACTGCAGCCACTCTCACTGAATATGTAGGTCTCATGTTTCCTTGCAAATGTAGCTTTAACTCTGTGGTGCTCTCCCCACCAAGGCACACTAATTCTAGAGCACTGGATTATCCAAGTGCAACTATTCCCTAAAAGATTCAAAGGGAATACTCAAGGGTTTTATCGCTGTTAAGTTGTTTCAGTTGTATCCAACTCTTCATGGCCCCATTTGAGGTTCTCTTGACAAAGATACAGGACTGCTTTGCCAATTCTTTCTCCAGCTCATTTTACAGATGAGTAAATTGAAGCAAATAGGGATAAATGACTCAGTCAGGGTAACACAGCTAATGTCTCAGGTCAGATATGAACTGAGATCTTCCTGACTCTAGGCCTGGTACCACTCAGGGGATAGCCATTCTTAGTACTTACATCTCATGAGTTCCCATTGGTTTGCTTTCCATTAACTATTAGCTTGTAGATACAATTTGCTCTTAACAGAGGTATTAACTTAAATGTATGGCCAGTGTGTATAAAACATTGCTTCCATAAATATGAGGCATACCCTCCCACAAATATGAATATCATGCATCAGAAAATTGAGCATGACAGCAGGAAGAGAATACATTACAAAGGTAGTTAACAAATTCAGAACTACAGAGCTTCAGAGTCCTTTCTCATTTCATTTAGTCCCCCCAAAGCAAGACTCTAAACTGCCAGAGCCAGTTCTGTCTTGAGTATGTGTGTATGTACATATAAACATGTGTGTATGTGTATGTACATACATGTGTATGTATGTGTATCTACATCTACATATCTACATCTACATCTATATGTATATATATCTACAGCTACATATATATATATATACATATATATATATATATCTTTACTGTGTCATAAAGGGTCATGTACCTTGAGTCTGTTTCTTTCTTTGGGTCTCTTTGAATTTTACATCTTGCTGTGATAAGTGATTCTGCTTCTTCAGATGGACCTCAAATTCTGTTGAACTGATTCTCCAACTAGCAGACTGGATGATGCTTTCTGGGCATGTAAATCTGCTATAAAGGACCAAGACTGATTCCATTCTATTCTCCCCTTCCTGCAGTGGTTTGCATCATATGACTGCTCTGAGCAATGATTAGTTCTTTTCAAAGTTCTGGATGTCTTGTATACACGCATACATTCACACACCTGTGTATGTATCTATGTGTGTATGTATCTATCTTTTCTAGATACATACATACACATATAGGTGTATAAGGCTATATATGCATCAACACATACACATATCTGTGTGTGAATTCACACATGTGTGCTCTTGGTCCATGACTTTAGTCACTGAATGAATCACTAATTAGTCATGAATTTAGTCTTGTGTGGTGTCAGTTATCTTCATTCAGTTACCAAAAGGCTCTGTATTACCTTCAGGTTGATTAAAGAATTTTTTTCATGTCTTGTTGAAAAACTTTGTAGCCCCTCCTTTACATTTATCTGACTCTAAATGCTTCCTGATTTGTCTTTTTTTCAGTATGTTCTTTCTCCAATTCATTCTTTTTAAAATAAATAGTATTTTTTTCTAATTACATGTAAAGACAATCTTAGAATTCATTTTTAATAAAATTATGAGTCCCAAATTTTCTTCCTCCTCTTCTCCCCTCTCTCCTCACTAAAATAGTCATCAATTTCATAAAGGTTATATATGTGCCATCATGTAAAATGTATTTCCACTTTAGTCATGTTGTATAAGAAGAAAAAACTAAAGAAAAAAATCTGTGATAAAAATTTAAAAAGTGACAATAATATGCTTCAATATGCATTCAGACACCATCAGTTCTTTCTCTGGTTGCTGATAGAATTTTCTACAATGAGTCTTTTGGAAGTGTCTTGGATCTATTTGCTAAAATGAGCTAAGTCAATCATAGTTGATTATAGTGCAATGTTCCTCTTACTGTGTACAATGTTCTCTTGGTTCTTCTTACTTTACTCAAGATCAGATCATTCAAGTCTTTTCACAGCTTTCTGATATATGCCTGCTCATCATTTCTTATAGCACAATAGTATCCCATTACATTTATATAACACAATTTGTTCAGCCATTCCCTGGTTGATGGACCTCCCCTCAATTTCCATATTTTTTGCCACCCCAAAAGCAGTTGCTGTAAATATTTTTGTACATGTAAGTCCTTTCCCTATTTTCATAATCTCTTTTGGGTATAGACTTAGTAGCAATATTGCCCTTTGAACAGAATTCCAAATTGCTCTCCAGAATATTTGAATGAGTTCACAGCTCCACCAACAGTGTATTAGTGTCTTGATTTTCCCACATCTTCTCCAATATTTATAATTTTCCTTTTCATTCACATTAGCCAATCTGATATGTATGAGATTGTGTCTCAGAGTTGTTTTGTATTTTTATTTATCTAATCAATAGTGATTTATATCATTTAATTCATCCTTGGAACTTATCCAAGTAATTTCCCTAATCTTCCTATTACACTGATCATAACATTCCTTTATTCACAAACCTTTTGTTACCACCATTTTTTTAAGTAAAGAAAGTATAGTCCTTCTTAACAAGGAAATTGAAGGACTCTCACCATCTAACCCTGAAAAATCCTTCCAGTCTTATCCTGTTCTCTTTCCTGCGTGCTATATGATAAGTAACTTCTACTACTGATCACCATCCCCATTTTTAGTTTCTTCTTTATTATCTTCATTTCTTTGTAGCTTTCCCCATCCATCTCTTCTTGTTGAAGTCTTTAATACAATTCAGTGCAATTTCTCTTTGGAGTCTTATCTGAGGCTACCTTCCCATCCCTCATACAAAAAATAAAGTCATGTCTACCTCATCAAAATTCTCATAACACTTTTTCCATATCCATAATTTCTATTTAGTTTGTGTGGATGTGAAGTACACTTTATTCCTTACCTCACCTACATTAGATGGTAAGGCTATTGAGGGCAAACTTATCCAACTTCATATCCACATTATCTAGCTTAGTAGTATTTGGGCATAGGATCACAGTTACAGAAGAGGAAACAAATTTAGAGGCCATGTAATATAATTTTTTTTTATTTTTCAGATGAGGAGACTGAGGTCAAAATATGTTAAATTACTTTCCCAATGTCATACATGTAGTAGCATAAAAAGGGTCTGGACCTAGATATTTCAATTCTGAAGCAAATGTTCTTTCCAGTTTCCTTATACCTTACTCTGTGATCCAGTGACACTGCCTGCTTTTATTGCTCTTTACACATAAAATAGTTAGGCATTTTTATTGATTGTCTCCCATTCATAGAACTCTGCACATCTCTACTGGTTTCCCTGAATATTTTCAAGTCTCAGTTAAAGTCCCATCTTCTACAGTCCTTTCCCAGTCCTCTACAGTCTTAGTGCCCTCTCCATGAGATGATCACTCACTATAAATAAATAAATACTGAATAGATAGATAGATAAATAAATATGTGTATATAGGCATGTTATATGGGTATTTATAATGTACATTTATAATATATCTGTATTATTTATAATTGTTATATTATGTACTATATATACATGTAGATACTAAATTGCTCAACAGTTTATGTCACATAGTAGGTGCTTAATAAATTGTTACTGAGTGACTGATTATAAAATGTTGTCTTCTTTATTTTTCTTGGCACACAGAGAGGGAACATGATCCTAACTACAAGACTGGGAGTTAGGAGACTGGAGTTCAAATACCTGCCCTATGGTTAAATAAATTGAAGTAGCATTATGCCCTCTTTTTGTCTTCATTTACCCATTTGGAAAAGAGTATTTACTTTACCATCCATTGGTCAAATATGTATTTCATATCTCCTATATGCCTAGTACTGTGCTGTCC
>CM053601.1:88746898-88767275 GCA_028646575.1 Pseudocheirus occidentalis
GGAAGGAAGCACTGCTCCTTCTTGGGTTGTCTTCCTCCCGTTCCATGCTTTGATCCTTTTTGTCCACAAAAAGGATTCTAGATTTTTATTGCTGTTCTTATTTTGCTTCCTTTTCCTCATGCTGGCCAGTCAATTAATAGGATGGGTTTTTTTTTAGCTTTGTGAAACTATGCTTCCAGGGGGGAAAGCTCTGTTTCAAATCGCTGGGGTTTTCCAAGCTGACAGAGCTATTAGGGAGGAGTTACAGCCTCCCCTAGCTTTGGCTTGCTGAAAGCACTCCCCAGGACCACCACTCAAGACCACGATCTGGATCCAGGCCGCTCAATCTAAGAACACTTGGCCCTGATCAATCGACTCAGCCCCGCTGCGGGATCCACTGGTCAGGGTCTCTGAAGCAGCCCAGTGGGGGCATCCTCATGTTGCAGCAGTTTCTGCCCTTCCCCCTCTGCTACCTTGCCCCAGGGGTAGATTGGCTGAAACTGCTTTTTCTCCCCCAAATTTAGCTTGAAAACTTCACTCACTTTCACTGACCTTTAATCCTGGCTTATGCAGATTGCTCCAGGTGCCTTCAATCTTCTCTGAAATAGACTCACACTGTGGCTTGGAAGGCTCGGCTCCTCCTGGCTGCCCTGGAGCCTGGCCAAATGTCAGTTTCAGGCTGGGCTGGTCTCAGCTCCTGGCCTGGGATGAGCCCCTCCTGCCAGCTGCCTATCTCTAATCCCTATTTTTCACACCTTTCTTTAATCCCTATTTTTCACACCTTGGTAGATGTGGAGTTGCTAGCAGCTGTAGCTCTTCTCTCTTGTACACTGGTTGCGGCTGGGTGTGGCTCCTTTCTACCACCCTGGGGCCTGGCCACGGTTTCGGTTTCAAGCTAGGCCTGCCTTCGGCTCACATCCTGTGGAAATGATCCCCTGTTGCCGTGCTGCCTTCCACAAGAGATATGTTTTCTGTATTTTTTGAGTTTGAGAGTCCTAGAATTTGTCCAGCATCATATTTTTTATGGGTGTTTAGGGTGACTGTGTGGGAGCTGTGGAGCACTGCTCCTTCTGCGCTGCCATCTTGTCTCCCTCCACTCTAGTTGTTAAGGAATTATTTTCTTCAGAAAGCTTTTGGGATTCTTTTTCTATTTGGCATGTTTTGACTTTTTAAGGCATTCTTCTCCTCATTGGCTTTTTGGGCCTCTTTTGCCATTTGAGTTAATCTATTTCTTAAGGTGTTATTTTCTTCAGTCAGATTGTTGACTCTCTTTTCATGCTTTTCCTGCATTATTCTCATTTCTCTTCCCAATTTTTACTCCATTTCTCTTATTTGGTTTTCAAAATCCCTCTTAAGCTGATCTATGGCTTGTAGGCAGTTTTCATGTTTCTTCAAAGCTTTGGGTGTGGGATTTCTGACTGTGTTGTCTTCATCCTGTTCTAGATTTTTATCCTTTTTGTCCCCAAAAAAGGTTTCTAGAGTTTTATTGCTGTTCTTACTTTACTTCCTTTGCATGCTCATGTTGCCAATGAATTACTTGTCTTTTTAGCTCTGTGGAACTCTGCTTCCATTGGGGAAAGTTCTGTCCCAAATCATTGGGGTTTTCACAGCTGCTGGAGCTATTAGGAGGGTGTTGCAGCCCCTACCAGATTTGAATCACTGAGAACACACCACAGGGCCTCCACCCAAGACCACAGTCCAGATCTAGGCTGCTCAATGCAAGAGCACTTAGCCTCTGAACAATTGCTTGCCCCCCCACCACAGTCTGCAGGCCAGGAGTTCTGAAGCAGCCAGGTGGAGACATCTCTAGGGCTACCACTTCTGCTGCTTCCTTGCCCTGGAGGAAGTTTTGCTGGAATGCTTTTCTCCCCCAAATTTAGCTGAGTTTCACTGACCTTTCACTTAGTGCTTATTTCTTCTGGCTTGATTAACCTGGAGACTGCCACAGCAGCAGTTGGTCCACTGTCCTGAAGGCTGCAGGTGTGACTCATCCTGGCTGCCCCAAGTCCAAGTAACAGTTTCAGGCTTGGCTGGTTTTAGTTCCTAGTGCTGCAATAAGCCCTTCCTACTGATCTGCCTTCAGTGAAAGATGTGTTTTCTGTATTTTTGTGTGAGTTTTGGAGCCCTGAAATTTTTTTAGAGTCATATTTTATTGGTTTTTGAGGTGTGGCATTTTCCTGCTTCTATGCTTCCATCTTGGCTCTGCTCCCCACCCCCTAGCATTCTTATTTGAAAGAGAAAGTGTCCTTTTTCTATTACTTTTTGGAAAGCTAAAAAATTGTCAAAATTATCTAAATCAATCAAATAAGTTTCCTACTTGTTCCTTCCACATGTTATAGAGTTTTTCAAGAAAGGAGTAATCTGCAGGTTTTTCTACTGTCACAATCTATTCATGTTTGAACTTCAGGCAATTAACATCAGCAGTGCTCAAATGACATCCTGCAGCAGCTGTCCACCTGCTCCCATCTCTCCATTGCATGCATGTGTCATCAGATTGAGTGGCATAAGTTCAATAATCACAGCATATATATGTCCTTGAATAGGGTAACAAACTGTCTCCATGTTTCTCAAGAGAGAAGTGTCTATAATTAGAGATGGATGGTACAACAGCAATACAAAAGTCATCAAGTTAAATGGCCATTACAAACACTTTGTAGCTGTAATACAAATAATGTATTTTCCTTAAAAAATAAATAAAATCAGTTGATTTACTTAGCTGTAAAATTTGGATTTTGTGCAGCCACAGGCAGATTATTTCTTTATATCTTATGGGAAAATAGCTTTAAGGGAATTAATCCGTAAGTCTCATGAAAATGAGAATGATAAAGAACATTGGAGCATTCTGCTTAGTTGAGTATGATAGAATTTTCAAAATGTGTATTCATGGTTCGAATGCATTCTCCTTTTTCTGTTTAATCTGTTTTGTCTTTTAGAGAAACTGTGAGGTAAAGAATGTATTTGTGGACCAGCAAAGTAATATCAAAATTGAGTTCAAAATATTCAATTCAATTTAAACTACATTATGTACTCTGATGTCTCTCATTCTCTGAGGGGAAAGGTGGGGAGGAGGAAATAAGAGTCTCATTGTATCAGTCACTGAAAGCTAGATTAACAGGGACTTGACTTTAGAATGTAACCTAGGGGCAGTTGGGTGGTGCAGTAAATAGAGCCCCAGCACTGGAGTCAGAAGGATTTGAGTTCAAATCTTCCTCAGACACTTAACACTTACTAGCTGTGTGACCTTGATCAAGTCACTTAATCCCAATTGCCCTGCCTTCCCTCTCCAAAAAGCAAAAAAAAAAGAATGTAATTTAAAGAATAATTCTCAAATGTTAAACATATTAGGACAAAAGATTTCTGTAGGTTGTAAGTGTGCGAGAGTAGAAAAAAACTCAGTTGTCTAGATTTAAGGAAGCATTTCTAAAATGTGATCTTGGACAAATAATTCAACTCCTCATGGTTTCAATTTCATTGTCTGTAAAATTAGAAGGATTGTAATGAATCCCAGGAATATGTGGCCCTCCTATAGTTTTTTTTCTCCTTTCATTTAAATTACACCATTTACATGCAAAGCATTGAAAGTAACCAAAGGTAGTATATTTTATTTTAAAATACAATTTTTTTTCCCTAAGGCAAGGGTCTACTTAACATGAAGTCCACGAATTCTTTTAAAACATTTTAAAAATAGTATCTCGATATAATTATTTTCTGAAGAGGGGTCCAGAGGCTTCAAAAAACTGCCAAAGGATTCCATGACATACAAAAATATTAAAAGCCTCTGTTCTAAGGGCATACCTATTAAAATCATTCTTTTATATATATAATGTTTATTGTCAAAATATTATATAAATTGCTATGTCCAAAGAGCTCTAATTTTTATTTATGTGATTAGGGTAATTGTTCTTTCACTTGCCTTCTGTATGAAGTATCTATATATGGCTAGATGAAGGACCAAAACGGATTCAGTTCATCATAAGCTAAATGACCAATAATATTTAGATCTAAGAAATACTTAAGAGATCATCCAATCCAAGCACTGATTTTATGGAGCAGGAAATTGAGGTCCAGGAAGTGGATGTAACTTGTCCCAGGTATAAAACTGTAGATTCAGGTTTTGTACTCTAAACTTTAAATCCAAATCCTTGCTCCTGCAAAGAGTTTTGCTGGAAAACATTACCAAGAAACCATAGTAACCTTGTATCATCAGTACTTCATGATTTATCAGCATCCAAAGGCTAATTTAAAATAATGACTCTAAAAATTTTGAGTTGTTTCATTACTTATGGGAACCAAAATGGTAAAGTAAACAGTCAATTGTTGTAGATCTCACATATTTGACTCCAAACAATCATAAAATACCACCACAGAACAAGTCCTAGAACAGTGGAGCCCACAGAAAGATGGAGAGGAGTGGTCTTTTGGCTGAAGAAATTTGAATAATGTGTAAGAAAGTTCTGTTTCACTCTGTTAAAAAGGAAGTGCATTCCAGGACAGAAAGCTTTTCAGCAAGTTGGCAGCAAGATTCACCTCAGCAAATCAGCAGAAGATCCTGAGCACCAGTGTAACCAGGCAAACACCAAGATCAAGAACCCCATGTGCCATACCATCACCATGGGAAATGGCAGATTCCAGTTCTGAGAAGCACCATGTAGTTCAGTGCAACTCAGGGCAGATGAGCATCCTCTACGATCCAGACCTCTATGTGCTTCTGTGAATGCATAAAAAACACACCTGACCTTAGAACATGCCAGACACTATCATTAGGATCCCCAGTTCAGGAGCAGGTAAAGCTGCCAGATCCCTACCACTTCCAGCTGCCAACACCTGAGGCCCCAGTGCAAAAAGCCAGGGACCAAGTTCCTGGACCCCAGCTTGGAACACTGCCCCCTGTGCTCCAGCAGGAAAGCTCAATTTTAAAAGCCAAAAACAAGGCAAAAAAATAAGCAAGAAGCAAAAACAAACATTGATCATATAGAGTTACTATGCTGACAGGGAAGATCACAAACTCAGAAGAGGAGGACTAGATTTTTTAAAAGAAAGAAGAAAACCAAATATCCAATATTAAAAACAAGAAAAGTGACATCACTAATAATGAAGAAGAAACTAAAGCAATCACTAGGAAATGTTTTGCAAAATTATATGCCAATACATCTGACAATCTGAGAAAAATTGATGAATATTTATGAAAATATAAATTAACCAGATTAACAGTTCAAGAAACAGAATGCCTAAATAAACCAATCTTGGAAAAATAAGCTGAATTAGCTATTAATGAACTTCCAAGGGAAAAAAAAATCCTAGGGACAGATGGATTCACTAGTGAATTCTACCAAACATTTAAAGAATAATTAACTCTCAAATAAACAGAAAGAAAACTATTGTCCAATTTCACTAATGACTATTGATGCAAAGAAATTGAACAAAATAATATCGAGGTGATTACAGCAAAATCTCACAAAGATTATACACTATGGTCAGGTGAAATTTAAACCAGGCATGCAGGATTGATTAAATATTAAGGAAATTATAATTATAATTGACCATATCAATAAGAAAACCAAACGAAAATGTAAGATTGATAAAATATAGCACCCATTCCTATTAAAAACATGAGAGAGAATAGGAATAAAGGGAGCATTCCTTAAAGCAACAAGAAATATTTATCTAAAACCATCAGGAAGCATTTCCATAAAGGGGATAAGTTAGAAGCCTTCCCAATAAGATCAAGGGTGAAGCAAGAATGCCCATTATCATCACTGCTCTTCAATATAGTACTAGAAATGCTAGCTATAGCTATAAGAGAAGAAAAAGAAATTGAAGAAATTAGAATAGGCAAAGAGGAAGCAGAACTATCACTCTTTGCAGATGATATGATGGTATACTTAGAGAACTCTAGAGCTTCAAAGTACTTGAAATAGTGAACAACTTTAGGATAGAAACTTTAGGATACCTGCAGGATAGAAGATAAACCCACACAAATCGTCAGCTTTCTTTATGTGACCAATAAAGCCCAGTAGCAAGACATATTGAGAGAAATTCCATTTAAAATAACTGTAGAAAATATGAAATACTTAGGATCCTGCCTGCCAAGACAAACCCAGGAACTATGTGAACACAGTTACAAAACACTTTTTCACACAAATAAAGTGAGATCCAAACAATTTGAAAAAAAAATCAATTGTTCATGTATAGGCTAAGTCAATATAATAAAACGGACAATTCTGCCTAAACAGTGCCATACCAATCAAACTACCAAAAATTACTTAATAGAACTACAAAATATAACAACAAAATCAATTTGGAAGAACAAAATTTCAAGAATGTCAAGGTAATTGATGAAAAATATGAAGGAAGGTCATTTAGTAATACCAGATCTCAAACTGTATTATAAAGCAGTAATCAAAACTCTCTGGTACTGGCTAAGATATAGAGTGGTGGATCAGTGCAATAGAGTAGGTACACAAGACACAGTAGACAGTGATTATAGCAGCCTAATGTTTAATAAGTTCAAAGACTCCACCTTTTGGAATAAGATCTCATTATTTGACAAAAAAAGTCTAGGAAAGTAGGAAAACAATTGGACACAAGATAGGTATAGATGAACATCTCACACCATAAAATAAGATAAGGTCAAAATGGGTACATGATTCAGACACAAATGGTGAAACTATAAGCAAATGGGAAGAGCAAGGAATAGTCTATTTGTCAGATTTATAGGTCAGGGAAGAATTCATGACAAACAAGAGATGGAGAGAGAACATTAGAAAAAACAAGAAAAGATGCTTTTGTTTATCTTAAATTAAAAAGCTCTTATTCAAAGAAAACCAATGAAACTGACATAAGAAGGAAAAGAGGAGGCTGGAAATCCACCCTCATAATCAGTGTCTCTGATAAAGGCTTCATCTCTCAAATATATAGAGAGATAAGACAAATTTATAAGAATACAAGCCATTCCCCCGTTGATAAATGATCAAAACATGTGAACAGGCAGTTTTCAGATGAAGGAATCAAAGCTATCTATATGCATATGAAGTTCTTTAAATCACTTTTGATTAGAGAAATCACA
The DNA here is from genome assembly GCA_028646575.1 of Pseudocheirus occidentalis. Taxonomy (NCBI): domain Eukaryota; kingdom Metazoa; phylum Chordata; class Mammalia; order Diprotodontia; family Pseudocheiridae; genus Pseudocheirus; species Pseudocheirus occidentalis. The sequence goes on from CM053601.1 coordinate 88,753,944, forward strand.
TTTAAAGCAACTCAGAGATATCACCTCATACCTATCACATGTCTAATATGATCAAAATGAAAAATGTTAAAAAAGAATGTGGGGAAATTGGGACACTGAAGCATTGTTGGTGAAGTTGTGAACTGATCCAGCCATTCTGGAGAGGAATTTAGAACTATGACCAAAGGGCAACCAAATTGTATATACTCTTTGATCCAGCAATACCATTACTAGGTCTGTATCCCAAAGAGATCTAAAAAAAAAGAGGAAGGGAACTACATATCCTAAAAAAAATTAATGGCAGCCCTTGTTATTGTGGCAAAATATTGTAAATGGAGGGAATGCCCATTAATTGCCTAAACAAAAGTAAATACAGTATGTTGAAGAGGAAGAACTGATGCAAAGTGAAATGAACAGAAACAGAAAAACATTCTACACAGTATCAGAATCATAGTGTGATGATCATGATGGTGTGATGAATGACCTAGCTCTTCTTAGCAGTGCAACAATACAAGACAAGTACAAAAGACTTATAAAGGAAAATGAAATCCAAATAAAGAACTGATTATTCAAATAAAGAACTGATGGATTCTAAATGAAGATCAAAGCATTTTTTCACTTACTTTTTTTCTCCTTTTAATTTTTTTTCTTTCACAGTTTTGACTAGTATGGAAATACTATTCAAATTTTACATTTTACTAACACATTTACTAATACATTTCACATGATAGCACATATGTAAGTTTTATCAAACTGTCTACCATTTTCAGAAGCAGGGAAGTCTGAAGATCAAAACATCAAAACATCAAAATCTTGTAAAAAGTTAATGCTAAAAGTTTTCTTGATATGTAACTGAAGAAAATATAAAATACTATTAAACATTCAGAAAAAGAACAGTGTAGGGAGAAAAAAAAGACAACTACAGCAATTTGTATTTACCATGAAGAGAGAATATGTATCACAGGAATGCCCGTGCATCAAATAAATCAATGAAAGAAGTCTATCATTTTAATGAAAACCCATACTTAATAGTTGTTAATGACATTGTGAGTACCAGAAATGTCAAAGGGAAATCCAAGGCTGTAAGGATCAAACGTGATAATATTTGTAAAGTGCCTAATATAATGTCTAGAAAAAAGTAAGTTCTTACTAAATGCATTCCCTTCCTTATTAAACAATTTTTTAAATTGTTAATACAATTTAGCCTTTGATTTCTAGTGGTGAAATGATGATAAAATCATGCTTGAAGAAACACAAGAACACAATCAACTTTGGCCATTTAGAATATAAGCTACTTGAGAGCAGGATTTTTTTTCATTTCGTCTTTACATCTGCTTTGATTACCATAAAAAGCATATAGTTAGGTGCTAAACAAAAACTTGTTGAACTGAAATGAATTATACAGTAATAATTTTAAAAAATTCAGTTCAGTATAATATTGCATCACAAATAAGACAAATACCAGTGGACCCATGACCATTTTTTGTTGTTTTTTAACTGAATAAATGAATATTTTAGTGCTCTCTGAATGTCCTTGCAATCTTATGATCTATGAGTCATGAACTGCTAGTCTTTCATAACTGGCCACATTCCCTCTAAAAATGGTGATGGCTGTTAGGGCCATCAATCAAAATATAATTTTACAGAATTTTCACCTAATCACCTATGCTTTAAAATATCTAAATAAATGAAAACTCTGCTAGCCTTTTGAAAATCTTCATCATGGGGTTTTGTCAAGGTGGATTGCGAGACTTTTTTTTTAGAGGCTAATATTTAAATAGGAATTTCATCCTGAGGCAGATTACCTGCCATTTCTGTTTCTGAATGGATTGCATTTTATAGGGGCTATAAAGTAATTCTGACAATTAGTCATGTCTACTTAGACCATAACCCAACTCTCCACTAGTGCATTAAACATAAAAATTAAGCTAAGCACTATTTGCAACTTATGTAAATCAGTGATTTCTTACCTAGGGTCAAAGAAATACTTCCTTGTCAAGAATTTTTGTTGCCACCCACACATACATGCCCCTTCCTCAACTTGTCTACCCGCAGAAAGACAGTAGAGGGATATTGGATTTTTGGAGGAGAAAAAGAGAGTCTCATTTAGAATCTTAGACCTGATACTTAACACTGATATGACCTTAAGTAAGTCATTAATCTTTTCTAAGATTTACTGCATGGTCTGATAAAGAAAAAAGTCTGGACTAAATGAAGTTTAAGATCCTTTTCATCACTACATGAATCAATCATCCTATCATTATCGTGGGGTGGAGAAGGGGGCAGGAAGAATCGTATACTTCTCTACCTCTTTCAAACATCTTTCCAGGATGACTACAAACTGGTCTCACTTTTCTAATCTATTTTCCAACCAAATTGATTTACCTGAAATCTTCCATTATACAAAATATTTCAGTTCCCTGCTCCACACCTTTACATTGGCTGCCCCATACCTTAGCACCCTCCCTCACCCACCCCCAATATGGGATGTTCTATTTCTTAACATCTGTCTTTTAGAAATTTATGTAATTTTTTTTAAGACTCAGCTCAAGTATGATATCCTTCAAGAAGCCTTTGCTATTACTCTAGACTCCAACTACCCTCCATTTAATTTGCATTCCCTTTGTGTTGTTTGGGGTACAGGGACCCCAAAAATCCCCTACCCAAGAAAATTGAAAGTTAGAGGCATCTTGAGGAAGGAACAGGAAGTTTTATTTTTTTCCCCTGCAGGAAGAGGACAGTCCTATCCATGGCCGGGATCAAGGAGAGGAGGTGTATTATAAAAGACGGAATAAGAATTTATACCCTAAGGTGGTAAAACCCCCTATCCCTGGCTGTCCCTTCTCCAATTGACTAGGAGGTGGGTCCTCACTCTTGGCACAAGATCTAACCATTGGTGGATAACAAAGAAACCCACCACTATCTCCTATTGGCAGGGAGGTGAGACAGGAAGCCATGGTATCATCCATGGCCTTATTTGGTAAAAGCCAAAGCAAGAGAGGGGAAAAGGTCACAAGCAAGGATGGAGGCCAAAAACTCCTGAAAAGGGGCCTAATGCTTTAAGGGTGTGGTATACAAGGGTAGAGGTCTAAAAGTTCTGAAAGGCACCTAATGCTGATGAAAACAATGGGAGAGGGAAAGGGTCTTAAGTTGTGTAAACCCAGGACTCAGGCCTATCCAGTCTTACAAAACTCTATCACTGGTTTACAGATAGTTTCTCTCCCTTCTCATTCTGAGGAATCTTCACAGAGGGTGCAGAGGGTATATCCCACTCATGCTCTTTAGCATTTATTAATTGATAAGTAAACTTTTAAGAACTAGCTACTATATGCCAGGAACTGAATTGAGTGCCAAGAATACAAAAAGAGGCAAAGGTAGCCTCTGCCTTCAAGGAACCCACAATCTAATAAGCAGAATACATGTATTTAATTAACAAAATTAATGTTATTTTCCTCTAAAAAGTAGACTCCTTGAAGTCAAGAAAATTTTATTTCATTTTTTATCTTTGTGTTTCCAGTGACAAGAAAGGTAGTTGGCAAATATTAGGTACTTAATTGATGTTTTTGTCAAAGTTGTTTTATTCTTTATTACTTTGATTGTTTGCAAGATTCAGTTTCATAATCCTTTGTGTTTCAAATTTTCTCCCCATTCCTCCTCTCCCCCTGCCCATGGTGGCATGCAATCAAGTATAGGATCTGCAAATACTTTCACATTAGACATTAATCAGGTTATAAAGAAGGATTGTAATGGATGGAATGAACAATGGGAAAGAGGAAAACAAAACCAAACAAGAAACAGAAAGTGAGCAAGTAGTTTGCTTCAATCTGCATTCAAACTCTATTCTTTCTAGTTTTTCCTCGGAATGTAGACGTCTCTCTCCATCATGAGTATTTGGGAATTGTTTTATTGCCTTGCATTACTGATAAGGGTCCAGTCCATCAAAGCTGGTCATCACACATGTAATCTGTCTGTGTGTACAGACTTATCCTGGTTTTGCTTTTTTCACTCAGCATCAGTTCATATAAGCCTATCCAGGAAAATATGAAGTCCATCTTCTCCTCATTTCTTATAGCATAAGAGTATTGCATTACATTCAAATACCACAACTTTTTCAGCCATTGCCCAATTGATGGGCATTCCCTTAATTTCCAGTTCTTTGCCACCACAAAAAGAGCTATTATAAATACTTTTAAGCATCTGGATCTTCCTCCCACTTCTATGGTCTCTTTGGGATACAACCCTAGAAGTGGTATTTCTGGGCTTCATAGTCCTTTGGGCATACTTCCAGATTGCTCTCCAGAACAGTTGAATCAGATCACAACTCCAAAAACAATGCATTACCATTCCATTTTTCCCCACATCCTTTCCAGCATTTATCACTTTTTTTGTTTTATCATCTAAGCCAATCTGACTGGTGGGATGTGGTACCTCAGAGTTGTATTGATTTGAATTTCTCTAATCAATAGTGATTAAGAGCATTTTTTCATATGCCTATATCTATATCTATATATCTATATCCATATCTACATGTCTTTAATTTCTTCCTCTGAAAACTGCCTGTTCATATCCTTTGACCATTTATCAATTGGAGAATGACTTGTTTTCTTATAGATTTGACTCTATTCTCTGTATATTTTAGAAATAAGGCCTTTATCAGAGACATTGGTTGCAATACTTCTTTCCCAATTTCCACTTCCCTCTTAATCTTGGTTACATAGGTTTTATTTGTACAGGAATTTTTTCAATTCAATGTAATCAAAATTATGAATTTCCATTTTATAATGCTAATTCTTGTTTGGTCATAAAGTCTTCCCCTCTCCATAAATCTGACAAGTAGACTATTCCTTACTTTCCCAGATTGCTTACAGTATCAACCTTTATACCTAGATCATACATCCATTTAGATTTGATTTTGGTATGCACTGTTAGATAAAGGTGTATGACCAATTTCTGCCATATTACATTCCAATTTTCGCAGTAGTTTTGTCAAATAGAAAGTTCTTATCCCCCAAACTGAGGTCTTTTGGTTTATCAAACAGTATACTACTATAACCATTGACTACTGAGTCTTTTGTACCCAGTCTATTCCACTAATCCACTACTCTATTCCTCAGCCAGTACTAAGTATTTTTGATGACTGCTGCTTTGTAATACAGATTAAAATCTAGTATGGCTAGGCCCCCATCCCTAGTATTTCTTTTAATTACTTCCCTTAAAGGCATATTTTGGTAGATTGATTGGCATGGAACTAAATATGTAATTTAATTTAGGTAAGATTGTCATTTTTACTGTATTAGCTCAACCCAGCCACAAGCAAATGTTGTTTTTCCAAATAGTTAGATCTGACTTTATTGGTTTGAAAAGTGTTTTGTAGTTGTGTTCATATAGATCTCAGGTTTGTTTTGGCAGGTAGATTCCCAAATATTTTATTATATCTACAGTAACTTTAAATGAGATCTCTCTTTCTAACACTTGCTGTTGGACTTCATTAGAAATATATAGGAATGCAGTGGATTTTTGTGGGTTTATTTTATATCCTGCAACTTTGCCAAAATTATTTATTTTTTCAAGTTGCTTTTTTCTGGATTCTCTAGAATTCTCTAAGTATATCATCATATCATCTGCAAAGAGTGGTAGCTTAGTCTCTTCTTTACCTAATTTGATTCTTTTTCTTCTCTATTGCTACTGATAATGTCTAGTACCAAAATGAATGAGAGGGGTGGACGGTCTTGTTTCTCCCCTGATCTTATAGGATATTCTTCTAGCTTATCCCAATTACATATAATACTTGCTGATGGCTTTAAATAGATGCTACATATTATTTTAAGGAAGACTCCATTTATTCCTATACTTTCTAATGTTTTAAATAGGAATGGATATTGTATTTTGTCAAAAGCCTTTTCTGCATCTATTGAGATAACCAAGTGGTTTGTGCTATTTTTATTGTTGATATGATTAATTATAGTGATAATTTTCCTAATATTAAACCATTATTGCATTCCTGGAATAAATCCTACCTGATCAAAGTATATTATTCTTTTGACAAGTTGCTGTGTTCTTTTTGCTAATATTTTATTTAAGATTTTTGCATCTATATTCATGAGGGAGATTGGTCAATAATTTTCTTTCTTTCTCCATTTTGTCTCTCCCTGATTCAGGTATCAGTACCATATTTGTGTCATAAAAATATTTGGTAGAACTCCACTAATTTTGCCAGATAGTGTATAGAGTATTAGAATCAATTGTTCTTTAAATGTTTGAAAGAATTCGCTATTAAATCCATTTGGACCTAGAGAATGTTTCCAAGCGAGTTTGCTGATGGCTTGTTTGATTTCTTTACTGAGATGGGATTATTTAAACAATTTAATCCCTCTTCAGTTAATCTGGGCAATTTATATATTTGTAAATATTCATCCATTTCATTAAGATTGTCAAATTTATGTGCAAACAATTTTACAAAATAATTCCTTTTATTGTTTTAACTTACTCTTCATTGGAAGTAGATTCACACTTTTCATTTTTGATACTCATAATTTGGTTTTATTCTTTCTTCTTTTTTATCATATTGACTAAGGGTCTGTCAATTTTATTCTTTTTTCATAAAAGCAACTCTTAATTTCATTTATTAATTCAATAGATTTCTTAATTTCAATTTTATTAAAATCTCCTTTGCTTTTCACTATTTCTAATTTAGTATTTATTTGGGGTTTCCAATTTGATCTTTTTCTAATTTTTTCAATTGCATGCCTAATTTTTTCTCTAATTTATTCATGTAGGCACTTAGGGATTTAAAACTTCCCAGTAAGAACTGCCTTTGTTGCATGCCACAAGGTTTGGTATGTTGTCTCATTATTGTCATTCTCTTGAATGAAGTTGCTGATTGTTTTTATGATTTCTTGTATGACCTACTCATTCTTTAAGATAAAATTATTTATTTTCCAATTTGTTTTAAGTCTATCTTTCCATGGTCCTTTATTGTATATGATTTTTCTTGCATCATGATCTGAGAATGATTCATTTAGTATTTCTGCCTCTGTGAGGTTTTTATTCACTAGTACATGAGCAATTTTTTGTATATGTGCCATGTACCCCTTAGAGGAAGGTATATTCCTTTTTATTGCCCTTCAGTTTTCTCCAGAGATCTATCATATCTAGCCTCTCTAAAATTCTCTTTGTCTCCTTAACTTCTTTATTGTTTATTTTGAGGTTACATTTATCAAGTTCAGAGGGGGGAGAATGAGGGCCCCTACAAGTATAGTTTTGCTGTATATTTCTTCTTCTAGGAATTCGGATGCTATGTTGCTTGGTGCGTATGTGTGTGTGTGTGTATACATATATATGATATTGAGATAGATACATATAATATATATTATATATAATGATATTACTTCACTTTTAATTGTGCTTTTAGCAGGATATAATTTTTTCCTTATCTCTGTTCATTAGATATAATTTTGCTTTTGCTTTGTCTGACATAAGGATTGCTTCTCCTGCTTTCTTTATTTTAGTTGAAGCATAATATATTCTGCTCCAGCCTTTTACCTTTACCCTGTGAATATCCCCTTGTTTCAAATGTGTTTCTTGTAGACAGCATATTGTAGGATTGTATTTTTTAATCCATTCTGCTATTCGCCTCCATTTAATGTGAGAGTTCATCACATTCACATTCACAGCTACGATCATTATCTGTTTCTTTCCCTCCATCCTATTCCCTCCCCTGTTTATATTTCCATTTCTTCCTTTTCCCTTCCCTTCCTTAGAGTCTTCCTTTTTGACCACTGCCTCCCTCAGTATTCCCTCCCTGTAACCTTTCCTCTTTACCTACCCTTTCACCTTACTGCTATTTCTCTCCCTTCTAACTAGCTCCCTTTCTTTTCTTCTCCTACCCCTACTACTGCCTATTGGCCACAATAGATTTTTATAATTATTGGAGTACATTATTCCTTCTTTGAACCCAAACTAATGAGAGAACATTTCATACAGTGCTCCTCTCCCTCTGTTCTTTCCCTTCATTATAATGAGTTTTTGTGTTTTTTCACATTAGAATCTTAAACTTAAATGATTGTATAGATCCCTCTTTGAACCAAACCAATGAGAATAAAGTTCATGTGATGTTCATCTCCCTCCCTCCTTCCCTTCTACTGTGGTATGTTTTTATGCCTCTTTGTATGGCATAAATTCCTTTTTTCTGCATTATTCTTTCCTTTTCTCCCATTACAGTCCCTTTGAACCCCTTGATAGATATTTTTATCATCAGATTAGTTTACTTATACCCACATGTTCTATCTATACATACCCCTTTTAAAGGTTTCAATAGTCATATAAATTTCAGGATTGACAGGAAGCAGCTTCTCATATGGGCATGTTAACAGTTTGCTCTTATTGAATCGCAAGTTACGTGCATGTGCACATGTGTGTATGTGTATGTGTGTGTGAGAGAGAGTTTGTTTTCCTTTTTTATCTTTTTATGTCTTTCTTGAGTCTTGTAATTGGAGATCAAATTTTCCATTGAGCTCTGGCTTTTTCATCAGAAAAGTCTGGAAGTTCCCTATTTCATTAAATGACCAGCTCTGTGCCTGAAAAATTATGCTCAGTTTTGCTGGGTAGTTGATCCTTGGTTGCAGTCCTAGCTATTTTGCCTTATGATATATGAAATTCCTACTCTTCTGATATTTTAATGCAGATGCTACTAGATCCAGTGTAATCCTTACTGTAGTTCCACGATATTTTATTTGTTTCTTTTTGGCTGCTTGCAGTATTTGCACCTTGACATTGTAACTTTGGAATTTGGTCACCATATTTCTTGGAGTTATCAATTTGGGATCTCTTTCAGGAGGAGTCTGGTGAATTATTTTGATAACTATTTTACCCTCTGATTCTAGGACTTCAGGACAGTTTTCTTTGACAGTCTCTAGAAGGATATTGTCCAGGCTGCTTTTTTCATCATGGCTTTTTGTTGGACCAATAATCCTTAGATTGTTTCTTCTGGAACAGTTCTCCAGGGCAGTTGTTTTTCCAGTGAGATATTTTGCAATTTCTTCTAATTTTTCAATCTTCATGTTTTGTTTGAGTGATTCTTGCTGCATCAGAGTCCTTAGCTTTGATTTGGCTGATTCTAATTTTTAGTGAATTGCTTTCCTCAGGTAGTTTTTGAAGGTCCTTTTTGAAGGAGGTATTTTCTCTAGTTAGATTTTTGTCCTCCTGGCTCAGTTCACAAATTTTACTTTGTAATGATTTGTTTTCTTCAGTGAGACATTTTTCAGTTTGGTCACTATAGATTTAAATTTATCTTCTACCTCTCTAACTTGGCTTTTTAAATATTTTTATGAGCTCCTCCAAGAATGTTTTTTGTACTTGAGGTCATTTCATATTTCTTTCTGTGGTCTCAGACGTGGATAAAGAGTCCATGATGTCTCCTGAAAGTGATTTCTCATTTACAATAATAGTATTTTTCATCTTTGGTCTTCCCTTTGTAAGTAGCTTCTGGCCCATTTTAATTGCCTATTTCCTGACTTTTAAAGTGTATTTTTGCTTCTGGGGTACAGAGGGCTCTGACCCACACTTCTCAAGCTGGGAGCTAGGTGCCTGGTTGTTGACTTTGTATGCTTTAGTCTCTGGGCCTCTAGACTGAGGCCAAGGCCTGGCATTTCCCCTTAGTTAGGGAGGGGTGGTCTGGCTGTTTCAGATTTCTGCCTCTATGCTCCTAGGCTATAGCTTAGGCAGGCTCAGCAGCTGACAGCCAGCAAAACTGGTGTCTGCAAATTCCACTGGTAAAGCCCACCTGGACTTGTGTTGTTAGGGCTTGCTGGCTCCACTACCCTAGGTTTTGTGATCCCCTGCTGGTTAGAGTTGGGGCTTTTTTGTGCCCCTCCTGCACTTCACTTCAGAGTCCTTACTCCCTCAGTTACACCCTTTCTCTGTGACTCCTAAGCCTGAAGTTATTTCCACTATTTCAAGATTTTACTCTGAGTGGAACATTTATCTCTAAGTTTTATGGATCAGGGAAGGGAAATGGGAGTAACTAGGGATCATTCTGCCATCTTGACCTCTAGAAATTCAGGTAGGTGATTTCCAGACTTCCAGGCTATGTGCTGATAGCCCCAGGGGAAGGCTCTGTTTCTGCTGCAGAACCTTCACTCTCTCTTACCCAGTTCTGACCAACAGATCCTCTGTCCTGTGGTGAAAGGGCTATAAATCTACCTTGGGGTGACTGAGTCCACAAGCTAGGGCTTCTTCTCACTCTGCTGTAGCCTGCTCTGTAGTCCATGCCTGTAAGTAAGTAAGTAAGCCTGCTCTGCATTCCCCCTGACCAGACATAAGTGGTCTCTTTCCTGTGATGGGAATCTGCTACACTCTATCTCCCAATGTATTCTATTCCTCTAAAATTTGCTCAGATTCAATTTCTAAAGTTTAGTGATTGAATTCACAGAGGAGCTTTGAAAAGTTACTGCTTCCCTACCACCATCTTGGCTCCACCCCACCATGACTCAAATTTAATTAGATGGATTAAAAATTGGGGTAATTTGGAGAAGGTAACCACATCTATATCACCTTCAAAGCAACAAAAATTTGTAGAACCCCAGAATTAGCTCTGGAAAGAGTAGCCAAACAAACCTGAATCTTGGGATAATACTTCTCCCCTAGCTGACCAGAGTCCAATTTTAACATAAATTTCAAAGTCAAGAAATAGGCTGGAAAAATGAGCAAACAACAAAGAACTTTATGATAAAAAGGTACTACAGAGGCGCAGATAACAAAGATATTAATTCAGAAGAAGACAACAATATTAAAAGAGCTACAATCAAATCCTCAAAGAAAAATTCTAATTGGACACAAATCCAACAAGAAATCCTAGAACAGTGAAAGAAAGACATGAGTGGTAGAAGGAAAAATTTACAGTATGTTACATCCAGAGGGCAAAATAGAAATTGAAAGAATCTACCAATCACTTCCTGAAATGAATCCCAAAAAGAAACTCTCCTGGAATATTACAGCCAAATTACGGAGCACTTACCTGATAAAGAAAATACTTTCAGCAGTCATAAAGAAGCAATTGAAATATCATGCAGGATTATGTAAAATTTGGCCGCTGCCACATTAATAAAGCAGTGGAGGAATTGTAATATGGTATTTTGAAAAGCAAAGGAGCTAGGACTACTACCAAACATTATTAACCTTGCAAAACTGAGTATATTTTTTCAGAGGAAAAGGTGAATAGTTAATGAAATACAGGACTTTTGAGCATTCATTATGAAAATATTAGAGCAGAACAGAAAATTTGATATTCAAACATCCAACTAGCATTAAAAGATAAACAGGAAAAAGTAATAATAAGAGATTTAATAAAGTTAAACTCTTTATATTTCCATATGGAAAGAATGATAGATGCAATTACTAAGACCTTTATCATTATTAGGACAGCGAGATGGCATCTACATAGACAGTGGACATAAGAGTGACTTGACTATGTTTGTATAATCTCAAAAAAATGATGGGTGAAAAAGAAGGATGTACTGAGAGAAGGAGAATAGCTAATATGGATAAAATTTTTCTCACATGAAAGAAGCTTACAAAGAAGAGTTTTTGTAGTAGAGGTAGACAGATGGTAGGCAGTGCTTGAATCTCTCTCTCTCTCTCTCTCTCTCTCTCTCTCTCATCAATATGACTATTATGGATGTTTTACATGACTACACTTGTATAACCTTTCCTACTTGCCTTCTCAATATGGGGTGTTTTGAGGGAGGAGGAGGGAACAATTGGAAATCAAAATTTTCAAAATAAATGTTAAAGTTTTTCTTTACATGTAACGGGGGAAAAATAAAATAGTAAATAAGAGATTTTTTTTTAATGATGGGGACTGGTTTAAAAAAAATTCAAGATTTATATGAACTGCAGCAAAGCAAAGTGAAAAAGAGTGGGACATCATTGCACACAGAAACAGTAATGTTGTTATGATGATCAACTGTGCTACTCTGATCAATACAATGATCAAACACAATTCCAAATAACTCAATGAAAAAAAAAAAGCTATCCACCACCAGGGAGAGAATTGAAGAACTCTGAGTGCAAATTGAAGTAAAATTTTCTTGCCTTTTTTTGTGATATGGTTCATATGGAAATGTTTTGCATGATTTCACAGTCTAATTCTTTGATACAATTTTGCTTGCCCTCTCTCTGGGTGGGGCTGTGCTAGCAGGGTAGAAGAGGATTTATATCTAAGAATTTCTAAAATGAAAATATCTTAGAAATAAATCATATGTTATAAAAAGATACATAGAGCTGGAGCTACAGGGGGAAAACACCTTTTTAAATACAAGACCCTATTATTCAAAATGATAATACTACAGAGGATGACATTTTTTCCCACTTGCCTTGTAGGTGTTTTGATGTACCATTAATAAAAATCATCATTCTTATTGGTAGCAACTTTTTTGATTTTGAAGCAAAATGAATGAAATTTGACTGAACAGCTATCTCATTTCTTGATATGAATTCCTAACTGAAACCAGTGTATGCATGCATATGCACACACCTTCACGCATGCACATGCACACTTGTTTGATATTACTTTGTGAGGCAGTTCTTAGGAAGTTGTTAATCATAAGGTCCCATCACGTACATCTGGCAGCATGTGAAAGGTACATCTATTGGATATACATTTCACATTTGGAATGAAGAAGCTGATGAGAACACATGGAGTATAAATGTTGTCTTTACATTTCTAGGAGATGCAAATGAATGCAATTTGAACATTGCTACAATTTGGGAGCCCCTGCTGGTTAGGAGAGTTGGGGTTTTTTGGTACCCCTCCTGCACTTCACTTCAGAGTCCTTACTCCCTCAGTTACACCCTTTCTCTGTGACTCCTAAGTCTGAAGTTATTTCCACTATTTCAGGATTTACTCTGGGTGGGACATTTATCTCTAAGTTTTATGGATCAGGGAGGGGAAATGGGAGTAACTAGGGATCATTCTGCCATTTTGACCTCTAGAAATTCAGGTAGGTGGGGGGTCGGAGCCAAGATGGCGGCATAGAAGCAGCAAAGCACCACAGCTCCCACATAAACACGCTAAAAATCTCATAAAACGGGATGCTAAACAGATTTTCAAGCTCCAAAACTCTCCAAAAGAGGGAAAGAACATCTGTTGCTATAGGCAGCACAGCAGACAGGGCTCTTGGCAGCAGTCTGGGGCCCGGGCCAAAACCCAAGCCGGGTCAAGCCCTGGGGCATTGGGCGGGGAGCCGTGTCTATAGGAGAGCTGATCAGCTGCACTGGAGGCACAGTTACCACATCTATCAGGCCAGAAGGAAAAAAAAGGCTAAGAGAAAGGTCAGTGGATTTTGCTAACTCGGG
>CM053601.1:88767775-88786739 GCA_028646575.1 Pseudocheirus occidentalis
GGTAATGAAGTTTTGAACTAGGCTTGTGACTGTGATTAGAGATAAGGGGATGCATTCAAGAGATACTGTGAAGGTAGAAATACCAATGCTTGGGGACAAATTGTAAATGTGGTACAAATGAGGAATGGACAAGGATATCAGTGAAGTCACAAACCTCAATGATGGTACACTGGACAGGAGGAGTGACATCATGAATTCTATTTTGGGCATAATGAGTTTGAGACACAAATCAGATATTTCTGTTCAAGAATTTGAAGAGTTAGTTAGTGATGTGTAACTGCAGTTCAGGAGAGAGATTGGGACAGATATATAAAATTGGGATACATGTACTTAGTGGATATGATATGGAGGAAAGACAAGCAAAAGGTTCTGAAAATTCATAGTTGATTATCTAGAAGAACCGGGAAAGAACAATGGCATGAAAACCTATTCAAGAGACAGTTTTCAAAAAGAAGATATTAAGGCAATATGTTGGAGAAGTTGGAAGGGGATGGGATCAAGAGTACATATTAGAGGGGGCAGCTAGGTGGCGCAGTGAATAGAGCACCGGCCCTGGAGTCAGGAGTACCTGAGTTCAAATCCGGCCTCCCACACTTAACATGAAAGACTAGCCGTGTGACCTTGGGCAAGTCGCTTAACCCCAACCTGCCCTCCAAAAAAAAGCAAAAAAAAAAAGAGTACATATTAGAAGGACTGGCCTTAGAAAGGGGTCTCTTCATCCAAGGGAAAATACAATGAAAAAAAATGTATGAATCATGTGAAGTTAGGAAAATGGAATAAAAGGGAATTCTCAATTGATGTTCTCATTTTATTTTTAGTGATGTAGGAGGTGATGTTTCTGAAAAGATCAGATGAGGGAAGAAGGTTGGGTGAGGCAGTATAATTTGAGGTTTCAAGTGAAAGAGTGAGAGAGAGAGACAGACAGAGAGACAGACAAGAGACAGAGAAACAGAGAGAGAGAATTTATTATGGAGGTGGAGGAATGGAATGTTTGCCTTGCTTTCAGAAAGGGCTTTAAGATCAGACGGAATGAATTTGTAGTGAATCCATAGCATAAGTTGATGATTTCCTCTAACTCTCTGCCAGTAGCAAATGAAAAGGACTGAAGGAGACAGATGTTTGGAGGAATCCTGGAAAGTTGATTGGTACAGTGTAACTGGACATAGGATAATAGGAAAAAAGGTTTTACATTAGATAAAATGACAGAAAGTAGCTAAGCTTTGTAGAGGACAAACATAATTTTCATTTTGTATCCTTCGGGCCTATCTAGTACATTGCTTTTTCACCTAGGAGACACTTTTTAAATTCTTGTTGAATTAAGATGAATCACAGATTTTATGCTTGGAAAGGATTTTAATGATAATTTAGTCCAAGACCCATGTTTTGTAGGTGGATCTGCAGAAGGCCCTCAAGGTGAAATAACTTACCCACACCACCTGAGACAATTGTCACCAATGTCTCTGGACTCTGATTTGAAGGTTATTTCTACTGTGCTACATTCATAAGGGCTATCATTGATTTAATGATTTGTGCCTAGTTTCATAAGTGTATATAGAAATACTGATTGAACTGCTTCTGTTTTGGTTCAAGATTTTTTCTAGATACTATGGGAAAAATAACAAAAATAATAGATATAAAATGACCCCTTATGTCTAAGTTATCTGCACATTTCATAATACTAATAGTTTGGAATAGGAAGCTCAGATAGCCACAGGATAATAGATTCAGAACTAGAAAGAGATGGTAAAAGGCAAATACTCTTAAGTCTTCCTTTTACAAATGAGGAAACTAAGGGCTGAGTCAAGATGGTGGTGTAGAAGCAGAAGAACTCTGCAGCTCCCCTTGTAACTACCTCAAATACCTATAAAATATGTCTCTAAACAAATTTTAGAGCTCCAGAATCCACAAAGTGACAGAGAAACAAATCTCCCACTGAAGGCAGCCTGGCAGGCAGACAAAAAGTGTTCATCTTGTTCTGAGGCTTTGTGGTGGTGCCAAGGAGAGAAAGAAGAAGTCTTACACCACTGCCAAAAAGAACAAGCATAAAAGAAAGAAGGTTTACCTTATTGTTCTGAAGCACTATAAGGTTGATGAGAATGGCGAGATTATTCACCTATGACGAGAGTGCCCTTCTTATGAATGAGGTGCTAGAGGTTTTATGGCTAGCGATTTTGACAGACATTATTGTGGCAAGTGTTGTCTAACATACTGCTTCAACAATCCAGAAGACAAGTAAATGTATATGTGTTAATAAAAAAGTCAACTGTTAAAAAAAGAGGTTTCCAAAACAGAACCCATGATTTGACCTCAAGGGGAACATAATCAGGCCCATGATTATATTTCTCATCCTCTTATTTTCATGTACTTGTGACCCAGCTACACTAGCCTACTTTCAATTCCTTGAACAAAACACTCCATCTCTAATGTTTGTATGTACCTATCTATGTATCTGTGTATGTATGTATGTATGTATCTATCTATCTATCTTTCATTAATCTAAAATCTCTCTACAACTGTTAATTATTCCCATGATCTGTCTATTATCTTCCATCACCCGTCTATCTATCTAAGTATACATATTGTTACATAGGTACTATGTGCATATATGTATATATTTATGTTGGAAGCTCACATGATGTGATGTTAAAAAAAATAGAACCTAGATATGATTTGGACCATTTTGCTTCTATTTTTACAGCGAGTTTGTTCCACCCAGGCTTTTAAAGGAAAAAAAAAAGATAATTTCATTAATACAAATACGTGGTTTCTTTTCGACAAAGAACAATTTTCTTGATTAAACTAGGCTGTTGCCCTTAAAATATGCAGTAAGTTACCATGGCAACAGCTTTACTTTGACACACAGCTTATCTTGTTTTAAAGAGAGCAAGCAGCAGCTTGTTGTCATGGCAATGGAAGATCTAGCATTCCCCCCACAAGTCCACCCCATAAAAGGGTGTCTGTGGGGGAACCACAAAACAGGAAAATATAATTAATCCCCTGCCTACATTTTTCACATCAGTAAGATTTTGCTTACTTTTGATAACATTCAGAAATCATCATAGGGAATTTTTTTTCTTTTTATGCAACCTAGTTCTGTAGTGAGAGCCTGTGTCCTAGGTACATAGTCAAGGTTTACTCTACTTTATTTATTAGCTGTAACAAATAATATTGACACCATGTTATGGTTGTGATTTTACTTATGTGAGGCAGGAAATGCAAAGTTGCAATCACCATAGCAACTGTCTCCAGTATATGAGATAAGAATATTTTCTTTTTATCATTGAAAGCATGAACATTTAGCAGTGTGCAATATGATTAAGTTATCGGATTGGTTTATAAGTTTCCCTTTATTGACTTGTTTTTGTTCATGTTAAATTTCCACTGGTACATATCTTTAAAAGCCTTAATGATATTCAAAAACTAAAATGACACTAAATATAATTTTTAATCATGCACTGAGTGAAATCTTGGATATTAATTACTCTGAAATGTTCATAAATTTCTGAATTAAATAATACGATTTCACTAGCCCATAGTAAAGGAAAAATATGAACACATTTTTTTCTTTATATCTTTCAGGAAGCAGTTCACTTGTTTACAGGATCATAGATCTAGAATTTGGAGAGACCTCAGATTTCATGCAATCCAACTATCTCATTTTCCAGTTGAGGAAACTCATCTCCGCTTGTTAAATATTCTCTTTATGGCATGATTGAATAGACCTTTCTAACTGTTGGATGACTTGTGAGTTCCTCATTTTCTTTGAATGCTGAACATGAACTAATAGGTATATGAGGCCTGTATCATAAATGGGAACTCATGACCTCTTGTTCGGTGCTGCTTCAAGTTCAAGACTTGACACCACATAGCCTATTTGTTTCACATGCCTGTCTTAGGCTTGCTTGTTCTTCTTCCTAGTTTATGCTCTCTAGAGCATCTCTCCTCTGCTACTGATACTATCACAGTACAGGCACATACCTGGGCAATTGTAATAGCCTTCTGGTTAATCTCCCTATCCCATGTCTGTCCTTTTCCCAGTCCATTTTTCACTCAGTTGCTGAAGTGATCTTCCTAAAGTGCAGGTCTCTCCATGTTATCCTCTTACTCAGTTAATTCTAAGGAGTTTCTAAGCCCTCCATGATCAAATCTCAAATCCTCTGCCATTCAAAAGCCCTTTGTAACTCCATTACAACCCCCGTCCATACATACACTTCCAGCTTTCTTATAATTTACACTTCAGTATACTCTGTAATTCAGTGACACTGGCCTCCTTGCTATTTCTCCAACAAGACAGTCCATACCCTGAACTGTGTCATTTTCACTGGATGTTCTGCACCCTGGCAGTCTCTCACTCTGCATCTTCTGTCTTCTTTGAAATCCCAGATAAAACCCTACCTCCTACAAGAAACCTTTACCAATTTCCCTTAATTCTCATGACTTCCCTCTTATTAATGATTTGCAATTTAATCTGCACATAATTTTCTTATCCTATATATACTGAAAGAGTTGGTTCTACATAGCTAGTGGCATGATGGAGAGAGCACTAAGCCTGGAGTCAGTAAGACATAAGTTCAGATATGGCCTCAGATACTTACTAGTTGTGTGACCCCTGGCAGATCACTGTTTACTTTAATCCACTGGAAAAGGTAATGGCAAGCCAGATAACTTTGCCAAGAATATTCCATGGACAGTATGGCCCATGGGATCATGGAGAGTTGGACATGAGTGAACAACAACACTTCCATCTTCTCTGGGTTTCTAGGGCTGTACTCAAATAAGTATTTTTATAATATAGGGAAGTTTTATAACTTAACGTCTTTAACACTACCATATTTTTTCAGTTTGGGTGTTTGAAAAGCTTACAGATAAATCAGTGTCTATAAAGACAATGCAAATGCTCTGTGAATTTAACAGGGCAAGATTAATATGCACACATTTATTATCAATGTTATATGCAGTTAAAGTACCATTACATGCTGAAAAGTTTGTAGTCAATTGGTATTGCCTAAGATTACCTGGTTTGGGGTCTGCTGATTGGATTTAGTTAATGACTCTTTTTTCTCTCTGGCATTCTCCTTTTTAATGTGTCAGTAAAAATTGTGGCATTTGGAAGTGATTGTCAAGATTGTGTGTATATGTGTGTATGTGTGTATGTATGCCAATGCTACCGGATCTCTGACTGTTTCTCAATATTTCTCTGTGATTCACATGGTGGAAATCCAGCCATTTAATTTTGGTCCCAAGCTGATTCTCTTTGACTGAATAACACTGTTGCAGAATCATGGAATCTCAGAACTGGAAGGGTGTCAGAGGTTATCTAGTGTAACTCATATCTATAAAAGAATCCCTCAATCCCTCTATCCCCTCAAAAGTACCTTTTCCTATGTTCTTGAGTGAGAAGAAACCTCGACTTTCTGAGTTAGCCTTTTAAACTTTTTCAAGGTTCTACCTCTTAGAAAGTTTTATTTTTTTACTCATATCAAATATAAACCCACCTCCTTACATTCCCCCATCCATTGCTCCCATAAAGCCAAACCAAAGAATATCTTTCTTCTACCCAAGAGACCTTCTTGATGATAGCTATCAACTCTTACCTCTTTCTTTTCAATATTGTCTCTTCTCCAAACTAAACATCTCCAATTTCTTCAGCTGACCTTTAGATGGTACTGTCTTGAGACCTTTGATCATCTTTTAGCTCCTTCTTTGGATATGCACCAGATTATTGATGTTCATTCTTAAATGTAATGCCTAAAACTAAAGATGATACTTTCAAAATGAACTGATGAGGTCATTATATAATTTGAAAACAAAAGTTCTGCTATTAGTGGTGTCTCTTAAATTATAAAATATTTTTACATGAGATATTAAGATTTTCTTCAGGTGCCACATCAAAGATTGCCTAGGAAAGATCAAATCCCTCCTCCATGTTCAAAGTCCTTAAAAGGCTACATCTTCATGTTTTCTTTCTTTTGCCTTTCCTTAAACCTGATTATATTCTGCTAGTAAGAGAAGCCTATTTGCTATTGTGATCTAGACTCAGAGAACCATCAGTTGACTACAGTTTCTTTTATACTATCTTGGGCAAATAAATTGAGTATCTCTTACTCTCAGTTTCTTCATGTACAAAATGAGAAAGTGGCACTAGATACTTCTAATGTGCTCTTCAACTTTAAATTCTGGGATTTTATGATGCTTTTTAATCTTTAAATAATGATCCCATGAAACCAGTATAA
The DNA here is from genome assembly GCA_028646575.1 of Pseudocheirus occidentalis. Lineage (NCBI taxonomy): Eukaryota > Metazoa > Chordata > Mammalia > Diprotodontia > Pseudocheiridae > Pseudocheirus > Pseudocheirus occidentalis. The sequence continues at coordinate 88,774,009 of CM053601.1, forward strand.
TAACTAGGGTATGGCAATCAGGATCATGCCCCAGGGGACAAAATTTAGAGGTTACTGACAATACTTAACAGTCTTTCAGCAGAATAAAAGCAATGGGGTTGGTATGTAATTATTGAATTAGTTTAAAAAAGAAGCTACTAAAGGGAAGGGTAAGGTGAACTGCAGCTGTCCTAGGGTTCTGTTATTCCACAGTTTTGGGTAACTTTCTACGCCTGGATTAAATGGTTAATTGATTTAATTTCAATCACATGCTGACATGTTTCAGAACCAGTACCTGAACCCAGGATTTCTTGACTTTAAAACTAGGTTACTAAACAGGAAGCTACTTTACCTTTCTCCTTATTCCCTTAAATTGGTGTTGGTTATTTCTTTCATGAAAAAAAATAGCTTTCTCCATCTGACCTTTCAAGTATGGTTATAATGTCATTATAATGGCGTAATTTCCACAAGTTTTGTAAGTACCATTTCTTTCTTGTTTATTTGCCTTCATCCTGTTCTGTTATATTTCCTCATGCCTTTGATTTGATCATTATCAAACCATTTTTCTCTAATTGCATATTTGATAGCAATAACACCAAAAAGTTCATTTATTATGCATTTCCTACAACTAAAAACTTCTCAGATATTGGTTTCCTCATTCATAAAGTAAGGGCTACTGAATTAGATGGATGAAATCTGAAGTCCCTATTAGCTCTAAAACTCTTTGAATCGTTCTGAGCTTGCAGTTTACTCTCTTTGTAGGTCAGTGGATCAACAAGCCCTTTATTAAGTGCTTATTATGTGTCAGGCACTGTGATAAGTTCAAGGAATAAAAATTCAAGTGAAAGGAACTTACTTTCTAATAGACAAGACAATATGGACAGCTCTTGCTTTATATAAGTGAACCCTTTAGCTAAACTCAAAGTAAACTAATCTTTAGATAACATAGGGCATGAGGAAGAGAAGGAGGCAGAAAGATGGCCAAGAGTCAGTGGAGGGAGGGAGCCAGATTCAGGCACACTTGGGTACCAGGGACAGACAAGCTAGAATGTTGGATAGGTCAAGGTAAGTCTTGTGGATACCTGGGGTGGGGGTAGGCGGCTACAGACATATGGGCCAGACATGGACATGGAGACATAGGAGAGGGTCAGTGACATGACACATGAGGCCAGAGGAACAGATACGTGGTACCTGAGTGTAGACGGGGAATACACATAAGAGGGAGCCAGGTCAAATGCTGCAAAAGTCTCCTCTCTAAGTGGAAGAGGTCTCAAACCAAGCCCCATCCCTCTACCCCCTGTCTCTTCACCTTTCTTCTATCCAGTGGCTATGGTGGTGTTTTTTCCACAAGTGTCCCCTGCTTTCACTCAAAAGTTTTGGGCTTTGTAAAGTTTATTTTCTTTCTCTTTTTATTGGTGGGGGGTGGGCAGTGTTGAGGGTGGGAGGCTCCAGACAGTCAACTTGGGGGCAGAAGTTGAAAGAGAGCATGGTAGTATAGGTAAAGTTAATATAGGTGTTTTCTAGTAATGATGACTTTTTTTTGCAGAATTCTTTATGCAAAGTAAAATTAGCATAATGTGAATTTGCATAAGGCAAGAACTGTCTGTAACAAAACTGAAGCTGAAATGCAGGAAGGAGAAAATACTTCAAGGGGGTGGGTATGATGGAAAAGTTTGGAGGAATGCAGGCTAGTTGGAAATAAGGGAATGGTTGCCTTGGGTACCCTTTCTTAAATGGAAACTATGAGTGATAGTGGTGAGCTTCCCACACTCCAATCAGAAGAAGGAATCCCAGGAACCAGAGCATGTTTCTAAGGTATGAATTCTAGGGCTGAAGTGTTCTTATAGGTTGAAGAAATTAATGGATTATGGTGGAAAAGTCCAGAGATGTGCAGTCTTGTAGCCTGATGGAACCCCAAAGTCCTATGTATGTCCTCTGTATTTCTCATTTTCTCTACACATCATTAATGGACAATAAAGATGGATTACAGAAGTCTATGTAAAGTTATGTACTTTTCATAAGCTCTCCCTCCTTCCTAAGGAAGTATTCCTTTCTCCTTTTACCCTTTGTGCTTTATTTAGAAAGAATGGTAGCAGATGTATTAAGGTTTTGCATATTTGGCAGTTTCTTCAAATCACCTTTTAGCATCACAGCAAGTTCCTGTGTTTTGTATCTGTCACAGAATACTCTCTTAACAATGGAGGCTGAGATAAAATTGTGTATTATTCTTTCTCAGAGATGAAATGGTCAACTAGAGTCCAGAATTATTAGAATTAAATGTTCTAATTCTTCAGTACTTTTAGATAATTGCTTATGAGCTATGTCATACTTTAAAGTTGATGATTCCACTTTTCACCATCATTAATTAGTACTTAGTAAACATTTCTAATATAGTAGATATAAGAAACATATAATTGCTTTAGTTTCTAATTCCAACATGGATTTGATCAAGATATTTGACAATATTGGAGAAAGAGCTAGGTTTTTCCAGTGTTCAAATTATCTAAGTCACTATTTATTTGGAGAAATGCAAATAAAAATGACTCTGAGGTAATCACATCACACCTATAAGATTGACTAAAATGACAAAATAGGAAAATGATAACTGTTGGTAAAGATGTGGGAAAATTGGAACAGAAATGCATTGTTGGCGGAGTTGTGAACTGATCCAATCATTCTGGAGAACAATTTGGAACTATGCCTAAATGACTATAAACTGTGCATATCCTTTGATCCAGCAGTACCACCTTTAGATCTGTATCCCAAAGACATCCTAAAAAGTCAAAAGCACCCACATATATAAGATATTTATAAAAGCTTTTTGTGGTGGTCAAGGACTGAAAATTGTGGGGACACCCATCAATTGGGGAATGACTGAACAAGTTGTGGTATATGGATATAATGTTACACTATTGTTCCATAAGAAATGATGAGCAGGTAGACTTCAGAAAAACCTGGGAAAGACTTACATGAACTGATGCTGAATGAAGTTTGCAGAGCCAGGAGAACATTGTACACAGTAACAACAACATTGTGTGATGACCAACTTTGATAGACTTAATTGTTCTCATCAATGCAATATCAGAGATGGAGAACCTGCAGCTTTGAGGTTACATGTGGTCCTCTAGGTCCTTGGGTGTGGCCTTTTGAGTGGGTCCAAGTTTTACAGAACAAACTGTTTTCTTAAGGAGATTTGTTCTGTTAAGTTTCCATCCAGTCAAAGGGCCACACTTGAGAACCTAGAGGGTAACAGGTGGCTTCAAGGCCTCGGGGTCTACACTCTTAATCTAAGAATCTAAGAATCCAAAAGACTCATGATCCAAAATGCTATCCACATCCAGAGAAAGAACTATGGAGTCTGAATGCGGATAAAAGGATACTATTTTTTCTCTTTTTTATTTGCTTTTTCTTTCTCATTCTTTCCCCATTTTGTTCTAATTCTTCTTTCACAACATTTGTAATATGGAAGTATGTCTAATGTGATAGCACATATATAGACATTTTAGATTGCATGCCATCTTGAAGAGAAAGGAGGCAGGAGGGGAAGAGGAAGGAGAATGGGAGTGAGGGGGAACATTTAAGAACCAAACTTATAAATGTCAATGATGAAAACTAAAAATAAATAAATTTAATTTAAAAATTAAAAATGCTAAAAAAATAGCACCAAAATAACTTATCCTTAATGAAATCAGTTATCTAAAATGAAGAGCAAGAATTATTTGTAAAATAAATATTTAAGAAGCCAGAAATATAACTAATTTTCTTTTCTCTCCCCTTCCCTCCCTTCCCTTCTATTCCTTCCTTCCTTTCTTCCTTCCTTCCTTCCGTCCTACTTTCTTTCAATTCATAATTTTATGATATATGTCCTCTTCTTCTGGAAGGAACCACTAACATTGGAAAAAGTGCCTGACTTGCAGTCAGAAGAATACTTGGGTCAAAATGTCAGTTTGGACACTTGCTTACTATGAAGAATATACAGGTCACTTAACCACTTAATTTCCAAGTCTCAGTTTTTTCCTTTGTAAAATTGGGATGACAGTTCCATTACATACATACATACATACATATAATGTGAGCTCTTGTTATTGTTGTTATTCTTTATGTAAAAATTTTTAAATATACTTTTTCACAGATGAATGCTACTTGAATATATTTTACCAACCAAGTAATTCCTTTTTAAAAGGATATAACCAAGCACCCCTCCCACACCCAAAAAGAAGAAAAAAATATTGCCTGTATATTGTACAAGTGATGACTTTGCTGTGTATTTAAGTACTTCTGTTGATTTCAGCAGGGAGTTGTACTGCTCTCTATACGATAATGTGAGGTGAGCCAAGAAAAGTAGATGATGGCTCTTGACTGAAAGGGAAATAAGCTATCTTTGCTTGCTGTCTGTGAAATCTGGGATGGGAGGAGGGAAGGGGGTGATGCATTGTCACATAAATCTCTATTATGATTTGTATTTTGGGAAGTTAACATATGGAATAGCATTTGGACTCTGATCTATGCAAAAGGGGGTGGCAGGCATACTAAGACTCACAGTGTTTCTGATGGCAGGCTGGGAAGATCCTGTTGCCAGGAATCCTAAGGGAGTCATTATCTTGACATCCGAATGTGAGTGTCCTGGGCTCCATTCTTCTGTCAACTTTGGTTGTCAGACTTAGTTTGTTAAATATCACATTGAAGGAGAAGAAAATAAGTGTTGGAATGAAAACATGGTGTGGTAAGCCCTCACCAGGCTTCAATGTCCACTGGTAGTTATTCTTTGGAACCAATGAGTCATGGCTCATTAAGTGCCTCATATATGCAAGTAGGTCTACTATGCCTACTGTGAGTGGCATGGCCTGCTCCTGAGGCTAATGAAGTTAGGATAAGACAGGGTTTTAAACCACAAGTTTATATCTGTTAGGCCCATGTCTCCGACACAAATATAGAACCTATGAACATACCTGAAGACAATAGAACAATGAATGTTTGTCCTGTTTTTATCTTCCATTCTTCCCCCAAATCTTATATAGTTGCCTATTGGTCTTTGATAGCCTTAACCCTAGGTTATGCAGAACCAGTCACATTCAACAAGATACAGATTTCTCCTTCTCAGCAGGCAGGGATGTTTGCTGTGGGAATTATTTTGGCTTGCAAATGTTTCTTGCTCTGTAACTGACAAACTGAAGAATCTCAGTAAATACATGGTCCAGATCCTCAGACTTTATTACACGCACATGCACACACATAAACTTAAGACCCTATGTATGTCTTCATGTATATATTATATACATGTATGTATGTATGTATGTGTGCGTGTATGTATGTATGTATACACATATATAGGATCTTTGCCTTAAGTTTCTGGTTAACTGATCCTTCTAAAAAGATTAATGGATTGGTCACTAAAGAAAAGTGAACTTAATCACCCCATCCATATACATTATTATTCAGTTGATCCTTTTCAAGACATCATCTGGAAATATTTAAAGGTACTCCTTCTAAGCCCAGATCAATATATGTTTCTGAGTGGAGCCATGGGAAAGGAAAACACAGGCAAAGTATTTGCCGGCTAGCCTGTATCAAGTTCTCTCATTTGAAAACAGGCATCTTGATGGCATTTGGGTGATCCCAGGCAGCATTATCAGGAGTGCCAAGTGCCTACAAAGTGGCTTTGAAAGCAATCTCAACAGCTGAAGAATACAATTTCTTTCTATGTTTGTCAGATTTATAATATTCACACAAGATAAAATGTTTCAGCCTGTATTGGTAAGGGTGATGCTGAAATCTATTACTAGAATTTTAATAACTTTTGTCCTTCAGTGATTCCTGGGTGTGTTCCCCAAATATACCCATATACATATATACATATGTATGTATATATGTATATAGATGTACACATACACACATGCACATGTGTATATGTACATAAGTGTTTAGATTTACATATACATGCATGCATGCATATACACACATATTTCCATTATAATTTTCCCTAACACTTTGATATACATTTATATGCATTAGTCCTCATAGGCATTATTGTTTGGATTGTAATATATTTATAAGACTTTGAGGTGGCATTTCACATGCCGGGACTTAGTAGCACAGATTAAATTCTTTTAATAAGTTTGATTAATGCCTTTCTTTTCACACCAAGTCTCTGCCAGATATAACAACCTCCAACCTTAATTCCTCCCTTGCAATAAAGAAAAAAAGGGCAAAAACCAATCAATGGTGTGATTACATCTAAGAGTGAATGCAACATTCTGCACTCATAATTTGCCATTTTATATCTGTCTTCTGAGACAATGAGGGTTATTGCATTACCTATCTTCAGGACCAAGATCATTCAATACAATTGCTCAGATTTTGGCTTCTTTTAGAGGCTTTTAATTTAGATCATTGAGTTGAAGAAAGTGAATAGAGACTATGAATTAGATATAAGGAGAGGGGATAAAAAGACAGGCTGTTATCACAATGATTTAGTAAGCACTATGTGTCAAACTCTCATTATGTAAAGGAAGGCAAAGATCTGGAGTCTCTACTATCAAAAAGCTCACATTTTAGGGCAGCAAGGTGGCCCAGTGCATAGAGCAAATGCCCTGGAGTCAGAAGTACCTGAGTTCAAATCTGGCCTCAGACACTTAATACAAAAAACTAGCTGTGTGACCTTGGGCAAGTCACTTAACCCCAACTGCCCCCCCCAAAAAAACAAAACAAAAAACCTCACATTTTAATTTTAAAATGCAAACAGTTTTTCAATGCATCATTTCATATGTCTTTTCATGTCTTTTTATGATTTTTTGTATTTATCACATCTCTACAGCACAGAGATAATATATTCCATTCTTTTGTCACAATTTTTTTAGCCATACCCCAATTTGTGGGCACCTACACCATATTCTATTATTTTGCTACCACAAAGATTGTAGCTATGAAAATTTTGCATAGCTTAAATCATAGAGAATGCTACTGGTTTGTGTCAGGCATTCTGCACATTTTCCTACCTGTCCCTAAGGCTCAACAGACCACAACATAAAATATTTAAAATGCAAAGCGTGTTCTAAGGTCATTCTTTTAGACTCTTCAAACTGCTTGGTTTCTTCTTTGGGGAGGGAAGAGTCAATACAGTGATATGTTCTGTCACAGGAAACTACTGTACTTCTAACTGGAACTATATCATTGTCTAAGCAATTCTTTCCATCTAAAAGCTTTACTTTTATGGAGATTTCCAGAGAAATTTTTTAAGTTTTCTTGTTTAGACTGGAGAATGGTAAGGAAAGGAGAAGGGAAGAATGATATTTCCTACAATGATGTCCAGAACAGTAAATGATGCATGATAAAAGATGAAGAAAGTATAACTACTTCTTCACATATTGGAACATGAAGATTAACATAAGATCCAAAGAAAGTAAAATTAGAAGCTTTTGTAAATGGAGGATATAGATAAAATAAATACATTTACTTGTTTTAGTGATAGGGAAAACAATCACATCTCCCTAATTAAAGATTTATTTTTGTCTGTGTCCTTGGTATGAGGATCCATATGCTAATGTCTAGTAAATATAACATAAGTGGTACTTTTTATCATCATAACTATAAATAGCATTTTGAGCAGAAAGCACAAATTAAAAACATTTCTAATGCTCAATTTCACAATCATTGACTGATTTCCCATGAAGTGCAAGGTATTATGGAAGGTTTTAGTGATATAAAGACAAAAATAACAGTACCTGAGCTCGAGAAATTTACATTTCACCGAGGATCAATGTGGCATAGAAGATAGAACATTGGAGTTAAGAAGATGTGTTTGAATTACTAGCCATTACTAGCTATATTGTCCTGGGGAAGTGACTTAAACCCTCAGTCTTGGTTTCCCCTTGTATAAAAGGTGTATAATACTAATATCAATCTCACAGGACTGTTGTGATGATCAAATGAGCTAATATCTGTAAAATGTTTTGCAATTCTTAAAGTAACGCCTTTATGAATGTTTTTATATCTAAGCACACATTTATTTTTCTCTCTCCTCTATGTGTCTATGTATCTATCTTTATCATCTTTCATCTATCATCTATCTATCATCTATCTATCAATCTATCTATCTATTTATCCATCTATCTGTCATCTATCTTTTTACATTATTCCTTTTTCCAATATATTAAAAGATAAGAAAATTCTTGGTTATCTGGGATAAAGAGATATAACCAGAAGAATCAAAGAAAGCTTTACATAAATTCTATGCATTTCAGACTGTTGGTTTCCGCCTGAGAATCATTGAATCTAGTTCCTTAAAATTACATATTAAACAGCTTAAACCCATAGAAATAGATGACATTGCTTCCTGTGTGACCTTACCAAATCATTTCTGCTCTCTGCACCTCACTATTCTAGTCAAAGCTTTGATTGTAAAAGAGTCAAATTAGATCAATGATTTCTTAGAATCCTTCCAATGCTAAAATGTGCAATTTTGTAATTGTCAGAGACAAGATTTGGAAACTACATCACCAGACTCCAAACCTGGCACTCTTTTCACTAAATGCTTTTGCTACCCCAATCAAAACAAATAAAGATGATAATCCATTATTTTTCTTTCATGTATTTGTATGATCCTCGAGTCAAATGAGATAGTAATGGTCTCTGACCTTCAGGAAGCTCACATTCTAATGAAGATGAATTTTAAGTTCATATTTTCAAAACCAAATCTTCTGTGTGCACTTTCTAAGCATAGTGTCAGAAGTAATAAGACAAAATGAAACCTCACCCAACTCTAGATAATTAGCAATTCCTTCTCAAATCTAGCTACATTTCATGGATTCTAATAGAAATTCTTCATGGCCTTTACTCCCATTTTGTCAGATTCACTTTTTAATGAATAATAAATACTTTAGATAAAGTTTAAGCATATCTAAACAGGTAAGATTTTCTGAGGGTTTCTTCAAATATCATTTAAATTTACCTTCCTGAATCATCAATCAAAAATTGAGGACACTGAAAATATGGTAGATTTGCATCATCCTAAATTCAATCCTCATATTATTTATTAAATAAAGAGTAAAAATGAGAAAGAGTACTATAACCTATGAGAAATACTGTGGCCTTTAAGAATCACTCCTCTCAATTAAGAACTAAAATGACATATTTAACTTTTTTGTATTTAGCTTAGTATTTCAACTTTTCAATGTTTTTGACATGTCATTGAGTTACTCTTCCAGTGGTAATTGTTAAAACCCACCCGTACTTTTTGATCCTGTGGGAATCTTGTCCAACTCCTTCTATAAATTTCCTCATAGGAAATTCATGTAACATACTGGAGGCCTTTCTTTAGATCTCTTACCATTTGATGAATACTGACTTATGCAACACATAGACTATATGCATGTCTCCCTTAGTTTTTTGTTTTATAACCTATTCCCCTCATTTTCAAGCTAAGAACGACTTTAGAGTTCCCTAAATAGATTCTCTTAACCATACAAAACACCTTAAACTAAAAATACACATAGAAAAAACAAAACAAATGGATGAATGCAGTACAACCTACTTGAGTTCACTAATACTACATGACTTAATCACCTATAAAGGTGTGAGTCACTTATGTTTTCTCTCAAGATCTGGAATCAGAAACTCAATGTTTGTCTCAGTCAGATCCTAGGTCTTGTGGTGTCCTAATCAAGTTGATGTCCATGTTTCCTTAGGAATCACAGAATCTTTCTCTTTTTTTTGGAGGTGGGAAGGCAGGGTAGTTGGGGTTAAGTGACTTGCCGAAGGTCACACCAGTAATAAGTGTCAAGTGTCTGACACTGGATTTGAACTGAGGTCCTCCTGACTACAGGGCCAGTACTCTATTCACTGCACCACTTAGATGCCCCATCAGAAGTGTTATCACCCAAATCTGTCCTGGACCCTCTTCTCCTTCTGTGCTATTTAATTCAGCAATCTGTCCATCTCATTGTTTCAAATATTATCTCCATGTAGATCATTCTCAGATCTGTTTGCACAGATCTAACGTCCATTCCTAAGCTCGAATTTTCAATCTATGACTGTCTATTGGGCATTTCAAGCTGTATTTGTTATGACCACCTTGAAATCAACATATCCAAAAGGATGGCCATTATTTTTTCCCTTAAAAAGTACCCCACCTCCTAGCTTTGGCATTACCTAGTCACCTAGGTTCTCACCCTTGGTGTCATCCTCGATTTTTTCCCTCTCTCTTCCTACTCCCCCCAATATTCAAGCACTTTCAAAGTTATGTCATTTTTATCTTCATAATATCTCTCATATATACCCAATTCTTTTCTCTAACATGACCATGATCCTGGTGCATGCCCTTATTACTTCCTGGAGTATTGCAATAGCAATAATTTGGATTGATCTACTTATCTCAAATCTGGTGCTGGAAATGTGCATGTCATTCTTGGTTTTAATTTGATCTTCAGATCAAATTAAGTGCAAATCTTATCATGTAATCCCCCTATTTAATAAATTCCAGTGGCTATCAGATATATCAAATATAAAATCCTCTGACTTCTAAAGTCCTTCTTTATGTAGAACCTTCCTAACTTTCATAACAAAACTTTCTATTCTACAAACCAGTGATACTGACCTCCTTGCTGTTCCTTGCACAGGATACTCTATCACATGCCTCTAGACATTCTCAGTGACTATATTCTAATTCTGGAATTCTCTCCTTCCTCCTTACCTCCTTGATTTTTTTCTGACTTTTTAAAAGTTTTAGGTATAAGTCCCATCTTCTGTAAGAAGTCTTTCCCAGTTCTCATTAACATTGGTGACTTCCCTCTGACACTATCTGTAGCTTTTCCTGCATAGAGCTTGTTTGAACACAATCCCATTACCCTGTTAACTCCTTGAAGCTGGGACCATTTTGCTCCATTTTATATCCCTTGGTACTTAGAACAGGGCCAATAAATTCTTACTGACTTTATTTGAAAACTGTCTTTTTGACTCCCTAAGTAGTTTTGTCCTCTCCAGTCATCCTGATCTCTATCTTACCATTGGACCCAGAAGGCTCTGGAGAAGAAAGTGAGACTGGTGTCTTTGCACAACCTTCCTTCACTTAAATCCAATTCACTTGCAAGTTATGGAATCATCTTCCATGATGACAAGCAACAGCTAGAAGAATTCTGGACATTAAAGGTCAGGTAGAGCTGAACCTGGGACATTTCCAGCTACATTAGTGGTCAGGTAAAAATATATGGAACCAACTGGAAAGTAGCTTATTAAAAATGACTCACAATTCCCTGCTCCACTGATTTGTGAGATTTGTGAGAGTGTCAGCTCATGTCAGAATCAGATCACTATTGAATGTCCTTAACTCTGATTTTGTAGATTTTGATGTGATCTGCCTTAAATTTGACATGGCAATTGTCTACTCTAAAGTGAGTTGTCTTATTGATTCCTTTCAAAAAACAGAGATATAAAGTGGTGCATGGAAGTGGATAGATTGCTGCAAATAGTGTTAGAAAGACAGAGTTTCTGATTCCATCTCATACTTTTAATTCATGTGATTCTGGGTCACAAAATCTGGGCCTCTGTTCTTACATCTAGAAATAAAGGAAGTTGGACTCAATAACCACTAAAATCCCTTCCCTGCTCTAAATCTATGTCCAGTTTCCAAGTGGAGCCTCTCTCTGTCCATTCAACAAAGAATGCCTATTGCCTAACCTATGATATGTAGCTAGATAAACAGCCCACAGAGATGAACTAGCAGTATATAAATGTTTGACACATACCTTATTATAAAACTGAACAGAGACAGTGAGCATACTGTATTATATTTGGGGAATTTTTCATCCCGATTCTCCCAATGAAGCAGAACTTTGCCATTTCAACAGCAATATTCTTACAGTGATACTTCTATGTAGCTTAAATACTGGAATGTGTGTGTATTTGTATGTTTGTTTCTGTGTGTGTGTGTCTGTGTGTGCGCGCATGGGGGGAAAGGGGGAAAAGGGGAAAAGAATGGAAAGAAAGGGAAGGGAAGGGAATGGGAGGGGATGGAATGTGATGGGGAGGAAGGAAAGGGGAGGGGAGGAAAGGGAAGAGAATGAATCTAGCATAAGACTAACTGGTTTTACTTGCTCAAACCTTGGTTTGAAAGTTTTCATACATATTAGCAAGTGCCAACAGCCATATCATATGGATGTAGTTGAAACCTCTTCAGATTTTCTCATTGTTCTTTTGCATTAATGAACTGTCTACCTTCTGGAAGCTCAGAAACTATTCTTCGCAGAAGATCCTTGATGTTATCAAGCCAATGAGTGGGAGGCTAGAGCAATGCATGTGAATAAATCTGGCAAAGGATATTTAAAACTGGTAGAAAGTTTGTGGTGACTTTTTTTTATTCCCTTGGGCATTAATTAAGTAAGACTTTTGCAAGCATTCCCTCTTACAGAATAATTTTTTCCCCAATGTACCAAAAAACGTCAAACTGTGAATATGAAGCACAGTCATATTGACTTCTAATCACTGTCTCCTAAATACCAAGGATCTTGGTTGTAGTGAGCCTGTGACAGGTATTTACACAGAGATTCTATTAGCATGCAAATGAAATGGATCCAAATACAACCTTGTATTTTCTGATGTTTTTCATCTTCCTTTTGAAAATGAATGATTAAAAAAAATTAGAAAAATATCTCCCCTGGAGAAAAAGTTTGGTTTTATTCCTTTAGGTGCATAAAATTGACTGGCTTAGATATGTTGATAACAATTGATAACTTCTCATTTTATCCTATATCCAAATGAAC
>CM053601.1:88787239-88814874 GCA_028646575.1 Pseudocheirus occidentalis
GATTTCTTGAAGGATGCTTTCCAAGTTCTTTTTCGGGTCATGGGTTTCAGGTAGACCAATAATTTTCAAATTGTCTCTCCTGGATCTATTTTCCATGACAGTGGTTTTTTCAAGGAGATATTTCACATTGTTTTCTATTTTTTATATGTTTGTATTTGTTTAATAGTATCTTGGTTTCTCAGACAGTCATTAACTTCCACGTGCTCCACTCTAATTCTGAAGGAATTATTCTCTTCAGAATGCTTTGGAGATACTTTTTCCATCTGGGAAATTTGACTTTTTAAGGCATTCTTCTCCTCATTGGCTCTCTGGGCCCCTTTTGCCATTTGCGTTAATCTATTTTTTAAAGTTTTGTTTTCTTCAGTCAGGTTGTTGACTGTCTTTCATGATTTTCTCGCATCCTTCTTATTTCTCTTCCCAATTTTTCCTCCGCTTCTCTTATTTGGTTTTCAAAGTCTCTTTTCAGTTGATGTATAGCTTCTATGCATTCTTCAATTATATTGGAAGCAATTGGTGTGGGAGTTCTGACTGTGTTGTCTTCTTCCCATTCCATGCTTTGATCCCTTTTGTCCACAAAAAAAATATTCTAGAGTTTTATTGCTGTTGTAATTTTGCTTCCTTTTCCTGTTGGCCAGTCAATTAATTGTTTTTTATTTAGCTTTGTAGAACTCTGCTTCCAGGGAGGAAAGCTCTGTTCCAAATTCCTGGTGTTTTCCCAGCTGCCAGAGCTATTAGGGGGGTGTTGTAGCTGCCCCCCCAGCTTTGGCTTGCTGAGAGCGCACCCCAGGACCACCTCCCAAGACCAAGATCCAGATCCGTGCTGCTCAAGACAAGAGCACCAACTCAGCCCCACTGCGGGTTCCGCAGGCCAAGGGCTCTGAAGCAGCCCAATGGGGGCAGCCACTGGTTACAGCAGTTCCTGCCCTTCCCCCACTGCTTCCTTGCACTGGGGGCAGATTGGCCAGACTGCTTATCCTCCTCCAAATTTAGCTTCAAAATTCCACTTTCACTGACTGTTTTGAATCCTTTCTTGTTAGATGTGAAGATCCCTTCAGGTGTTGTAGATCTGCTCCCTAAGGATAGACTCACACTGCAGCTTGGCTCAAGTGCTCCCTACTCTCCTGGGTCCTGGCCATGGTTTTGGTTTCCAGCTGGGCTGGTCTCGGCTTATGACCTGCCCGATGAACCCCTGCTTCTGAGCTGCCTTTCTCTAATACTTATTTTTCATGCCTTGGTAGATGTGGAGTTTGCTGGAGGTATTGTAGATTTTCTCTCGTGTAGACCAGCTGCGGCTCAGCTCTTCCCTACAGCCCTGGGACCTGGCTGCATTTCACTTTCAGGCTGGGCTGGCCTTGGCTCCCAGCCTGCAGGATGAGCCCGTCCTGCTGATCTGCCTTTAGTGAGAGCTGTATTTTCTGTATTTTTGTGGGTTTGAGAGCCTTAAAATTTGTTTGGGGTCATATTTTATGGGTATTCAGGGTGGGTGTGTGGGAGCTGCAGAACCATGCTGCTTCTATGCCGCCATCTTGGCTCCACCCCCACCACTTCAATTCTTGATGATAATTACCTTATAGGTGGTTTTAATAAAGAACATATTGGCAAAGAGTCATCACTGTGTAATATTTAAGTATGAATCAAGGGGAAATGCAATGTATGCCCTGCAATCATATTTTCAAATAGACCAGAACTAAGAAAGGGACCTCTAATGAAACTTGAAGTTTCTCCTTTGAATTTGCAGTATCATCACCATTATACAGAATTCTTTCAAAAGAAACATCACAAACTGAAATCTTTACTGTGAATATTAACATATGTGTTTTTAGATAAGTTGTGTCCTTAAAGGGGGGGTAGGTGTGTTTGATAAAAATGAAAGTCAATAGTAGAATCAGGTTAATTCATATTATCCTTTGAAAGGGTGGCTTATGCTGGAAGCTACTTCCCATCAATTCAGTCATCATTTATCATTTAGAAATTCTTATCCTTTGACTATAATAATACCAGTAACTGTGCTTATGACATCTATCCTTAATGCAGATGACCTTAGTGGGGTATATATTAGGACTGAAGAGCAGGCACTATGAAAAAGGCCTAAGTGAGAGGGCATAGTATTTCCTAAATGGAATTAGACAATTGGAGTGGCTATAGACTTTGAGAGAAGTCACTAGAAGCACAATCTAGGCTAGGGATGAGATGAACTGTTTACCTTTTTGAGGAATATTAAGTAAAATATTGGATTTGATGTTGAATTAATATTGGAAAATGTCCTCAGCATAATGGAAAGAAGATTGGACTTGGAATTAGAAACTGGGCAAAACCCAGTTTTTCCCCTTATTGAATGACTTTGGCTAAGTCATTCAATCTCTGTGAACTTCAATGACTACCTTTGTAAAATGAAAAGAATAATACCCATTCTGACTGTGCAATTGGTTCATTGTGAAGACTTTAAGTTAAATGCTGTGGAAACATTAATGTGATGTGTATGTATATGTATATATTGATGTATGTACACATGTGTATGTATGTAGCATCTATCCATCTGTCTGTCTATCAATCTGTCTATCTATCTATCTATCTATCTATCTATCTATCTATCTATCTATCTATCTGTCTGTCTGTCTGTCTAGCTATCTAAACTTTCCACTATCTGCCAGGCACTGTGATGAGTACTGGAAATAACAACAAAAAGAGGCAATAGGGGAGTTAAACATTATTATATAAATATATGCTACATGAATAGCTAATAAAGTACTTACACACAAGGGAATATTTACTATATAAGGGTTAGTTAACATTAACAGTAAGAAGACCTCTCTGTCTCATCTTTGGGCCTCCTCATCTCTGTTTGTTTGATTGAGTCGGTCTCCAAAATTAGGGAAATGTGATCCTTTTCCTGTATATCTTTAGCTTTATATTAGATAATGATAGCTAACATTTATGTAGTGATATGCATATGTAGATATATACATACCACAATATTCACAGTAGCACTATGAGATAGGTCCTAATCTCTCCAATCTATAGATGAGGAAACCAAGACTTAAAGAGATTAAATGAGTTGCCCAAAGTAGTAGAGGTAATGTCTGAAGTACATTACACACCCAGTTCTTCCTTATTTGAAGTACACTGTATTCTCTGTTATATTACCTGGCTCTCTCATGGTACTTGATAATTCCTTAACAATTACTTGGCAGAGTAGATGGAAGATTGGATCTTTCACTAAATAGCTATGTGACCCTGGGCAAGTCACTTAACAGCTCCTAACATCACTTTCTTCATGAGTAAAGGGGGTATAAGAATAGCTAGTATCTCCCAAGGTTGCTGCGAGTGTAAAATGTGATGATGTTCGTAAAGAGCTTTGTTTAAAGTGCTATATAAATGCTAACTATTATTACTAACCTGCTTTTACTGACTGTAGATGATACTATGGAAAAATTATGTCACCCTTCTTCAACCTTATATAATGGGATAAGAATAATGACCTTAAATGTCAGAGAAAATTCTTGAAAATGTTTAAACCTTAGGAGTTAGTTGCAAGAGTCTTATTAATAATTATGTGCAATTTAAAACATTGTAATGGAAAAAGAGGACCCTTAATATCAATTCACCATTATCTTAAAGGAGTAGGATTCATTTCCAAATTATTATCCTATTCTAGTCTTTTAGTAAAGACTAGCTTTATAATTTGATTCTCAAACTCTTCTTTTTAATCAAATATTTAACTGTACCTAATTCTTTTTTCTTTAAGTTCAGATAAGGAAATCTTGGTAGTTAACTTGTTATTAAGTGACTTGCCAAAGGTCATTCTATAAGTTGGTGGTAGAACACTGTAAAGAACATGTACCCCTGAGTTACTATGGGATTTCTTAAGCTCCATTATTCCACTGGACAAAGAACAGTAGTTTTGGATTAGAGCTCATGCAGCCTTTGAGATGCTCAACATTTGTAATTATTGTGCATGCTGTTCCCTGTGGATATTTTGCCTTAAGTCATCACAACTGGACCCATGTAGATAATTAATCCTGATTACCACCAAATGTGGTTTGTCCATTGATTAGTCCTATGTTCATGCAGACACGATTGTATATTATTTCCATTTTCTCAGAGGCAGATTTATAACATATCTGAAAAACACTAATCAAAACAAATGCTATTACTGAGTCATTTGAAGTATTTTCAGTGTTTATTAAACAGTGTTACCAGAGCCTAGAAGGACTCTGAGCCATGAGGAGGTGGAATGATGGTGGTTTGTGTCTTCATGACAAAAGTAGAACTAATAAAAACCTAGAAAATCTTACCTGATGTGATCAGTTCAAAAACTATCAATCAAGTACTGTATGCAAAGTTATGTCCATCACTCATACTGGCAGCGGGTCTTGGAGCAATTCCCTTAACTTCTCAGTGCCCATAGGCAACTTTTTAAGATTAAGCTGTAATTGCTGAACAGCCGCTGATATTTGGTATCAGAGCAGTTTCCTCACTAAGAATTCTCTACTTCAATGAAATCTCAAGTCTAGACTAAGGCACACATGTATGTATTTGCATGTGTATAAGTATGCATATGCATCAATATGTATATGTAGTTGTACAGATGTATTTGTATATTTTGGTATATATATGTGCATGTATGCCTATATATTCATATATGTGGTATGTGTGGGTCTATGTGGGGGTATGTGTATTTGTAGAAAAGCAAAGCACTATATTATATGTTGAAGATCCAATCACAAAGACAAAAATATTCTCTGATATCAAGGAGTATATATTTTACTTGAAACAACATATGCACAAATTAGTAAGTAAAATGTGCATATGTATATTAAATTAGTTACAATATGTTGTACTAATTGCTAAAAAATGAAACTTGAACCTATGATCTTAATGCTGGTAGAAACAAAGTAACAAAGATCTATTCTCTTTTTAGTGAATTTGGAGCTAGTAATACTCAAAGAGGAAACTTTTTCTGTATTATTTTTACTCTTAACGGAACTATTATTTTTATTTTTACTGTTTTTATGTGTGTTTGCTTATGCTTATCCATGTGCCGGGATATAACTATTTCTAATCCCTTTATAGTATTTCATTCAATTTGAGTTTGTAATTATGAGTGAAAGACTTAGCTACTCTGATCAAGACAATGATCCAAGAAAATTACAAAGGACCCACCCAGGATGAAAATGCTATCCACAACTAAAGGGCGGAAGTGATGAACTCTCTATTCAGATTGAAGTATGCTGTTTTGACTTTATTTTTCATTTGTGTGTGTGTGTGTGTGTCTTTTCTCTTTTGCAACATGGCTAATACGGAAATATATTTTGCATGACTTCACATGTATAATTGATATACTGCTTGCTTTCTTAAGGGTTGGGTAAAGGGTCAGGAAGAAGGGAGGGAATTAGAAACTCAAAGTTTTAAATGAATTTTTAAAAATTACATGAATTTGGAAAATATTTAATGAAGTAAATAAAATATATGAAAACGCTTTTCAAGAATGGACCACACAAAGATAAGATATTGTAATGTTTTTTGAGAAAATGCTTAAGTATTCCAATAAAATACATGAACAGGATCCTAATTAATGTTTTAGCCATTCTCTCCTATTATGGACACCATTTGCTCTATTAATTCAACATCATGGTTGAATGACAGTCAATGGGATCACACATTCAAAGCCAAAAGGGACCTCAGTAAACACTTTGATAACTCTACCTCTAATTTTATAGATAATCAAACCAAAGTCCTAGCAAGTTAAGTGACTTGCTCAAGACAAATCACAGTGCAGCTTTAGAGGTAGAATTAGAACCAAGATCATCTAATGATAGACTTTTTCCAGTTTCACATCCTTCCAACTAGTTCCCTTTAACCTCCACCCACAGGCTTATACCCATCCAGGGGTGTTTTGGAGCCAACTAGAATTGCTTCACAGAGGATTGTTAATATTTTAATGTGAGCTTTTACAACTTGGAAATCAATGTCACAAATCAGGGTTTGATTTATTGTTTTGTTTATTTTCTAGACTTAAGAAAGCTATGAAGGAAAGGTTATTAAATTTAAAAGTAACTCCCATATGCATATATTTCTTTTGGAGAGACAATTTTGGCCATATACCAGGTATGGTGAGATATCTTGCCTCTAACCCTGAAAATCACAGAGTCCTTACTCATTTATAGATAGATTATTCTATCACCTCTCAGCCATCCTTTCTGCTAGTCTCACTCTAATCATTTACTATAGATCTAGCAACTGGTATCTTGCTTTGTCTAGTTCAACCAAACCCCCAAATTTCAGACCACAGGAACTGAGACTATTCATTAAAAGCCTTTCAGGCAATGGGGATCTGTTTAAAAACAAAGCATGCTTCATTCTGCATTCAGACTCCATAAGGTCTTTATATGGAAGCATATAACATTTTTCATCATAAGCCCTTCAAAATTGTCTGATAGTTGCATTGCTAAAAATAGCTGGCATTCACAGTTGATCATCACACTCTGTTGCTGTATACAATATTCTCCTTATTCTGCTCACTTCACTTTGTATCAGTTCATTTAAATCTTTCCACATATTTTTGAAAGATCCCTGCTTGTACTTTTTATAGCACAATAGTATTTCATTACAGTTATATACAGATGAGCAATGTACAACTCTTAGAGAAAATGTGGCCTGCCAATTATCACATATTTAAATCAGTCTTGGAGGCAGGCTTGGTCTTCTGAGTTAAAATCCATCTATTATGCCATAATGCCTCTTTCCAGTATCTCTGAATAGTGGAAAATAGATACCTTGAAAGACTGTGAGTTTTTCCTTGATATTCAAGGTGACCAAAGTTATGATAATTTTGGAATAAAGGATTAACAGAGTAAGCAGCATGCTGTGTAAATTATATTGTCAGTTATGTTGAATAGAGAGTGAAGATTGGCAATGTCAATCAGGAGGAGGTGAAAGTAATTAAGATGAAAATTTTCTGGGTTTGCTTTGGGAATTGGGTCAGGATTAATGTTTAATGAAGACAAGTTATAATGTTAATTGATGATGGATAATTTTTTTGATTAGCAAAAGGATGCAAATATATTTTGAGGACTAGATGGGCTTTCAGAATTGTTTAGCCCAAATCATATCTGGACAAGGGCATTCTTAATGACACCTCCATGAAGTGCTTGAAGACATTAAGAAATGGAGAATATCCTGAGGCAGCAAGTTCTTTTTGTGAAATGTAGTTTTGGAAGTGGGGGTGGGGGTGGGTCAGTTAAGATGGCAAAGTGGATAGAGCATTGGCCCTGGAATCAGGAGGATCTGAGTGCAAATTCGGCCTCAGACACTTAACACTTAGTAGCTGTGTGACCTTGGGCAAGTGACTTAACCCCAATTGCCCTGCCTTCCTCCATCCAAAAAAAAAAATAAAGAAAAATAGTTTGTATGAAGTTGTATCTAACAAAGATGAGAAGAGAACAACACAATGATGTCATCAGGCGACCAATTATTCTGTAGCATCATAGACACAAGTTGCCCTTCCATGTGTGAACTCAGGCCATAGATGTTGTCATATAGGTTTCCTTCCATGTGATTCCCTTTTCATATGCTCCCTCAGTATATGCCTCTCCACATATATACCTTTATGATGTGTTCCTTGCATGGTGCTTCATCACAGTACATTTTTGCTTCAATTGTATCTCTTATATGTTTATTTCTTAGTTTCCTATATAGATCCACATTTCCCATTAATGGGATGTGCACTTTGGGGATCATGTGTTTCAGTTTAATGAGAAAAATATTTTACCATTTTTTTCTTTCTAGACCACTTCATTTACTGTCCTTGCCTTAAACTAATTGTGTCCTTTGGCTATCAAACATAAGCAATATGGTGGAGGACTATGAGCTACAGTTTCAATTGATATAGATGCATGAAATACCTAGAACCTAGAGTATCTGTTTTCTTTTTTTTTTTGAGGGGGGAGTCATGATACTGGGAGAATGCCTCTAGGAAGGTACCAAAAACAGAAGAAATGTGTTGCAACATCATGATTCCAAGAAAAAAGAAATCAGAATAAGACAAAATAAGAGAAACAAGATGTTTTAAAGCATTTTCTCTGTTTCAAATTGTCAGTTTTATTGGGTTATTATTTTATATTTCCAAATATATATATATATGTAACCAAAGACAGGTTAGTCTATGCAGAGTCATGAGCTGATATCAAAAGTATAAGAAACTGCCTTCACTCTCATTCTTCCCATTGTCTCCATTGAAAATTGTTTTGTTGCCTTTTGAACACAATTGTAGGTCAGTGATTCTTCACTTTGATCACTGTAAGACTATTTCACTATACATTCACTATACAGAACCAAACTGACAGCTGCTTTGGCTTCCCTGGACATGCAGACAAAATATTGGCTTGTTGGTGTGGGTTGCAAAGATAGCAGCCTCCTAATAGTGCCAGCAGCTGTGAAAACTCAGGCAAGTTGGGACAAAGTGCTCCCCTCTGAAAGCAGAGTTCTACGAGAGCCCAAAAGTAAAGTAATTGACTGGCAACATGAGCAGGCAAAGGAAGAAAAAGAAGAACAGCAATCCAAATTTAGATTCCTTTTTGGGGTACAAAAAAGATCAAAACATGGAATGGAAGGAAGACAATGCAATCAGAACTCTTGCCTGAAAAGCTTCCAAGAAAAAAGCAAACTGGTTACAAGCCATAGAGGAGCTTAAGAAGGATTTTGAAAACCAAATAAGAGTAGTGGAGGAAAAATTGGGAAGAGAAATGAGAATGATGCAAGAAAATCATGAAAAAAAGTCAACAACCTGACCAAATAAAATAACACCTTAAAAATAGATTAACTCAGATGGTAAAAGAGCCCAAAAAAAAGCCAATGAGGAGAAGAATATCTTAAAAAGCCAAATTTTCCAGATGGAAAAACAATCTCACAAGCTCACTAAAGAGAATAATTCCTTCAGAATTAGAGTGGAGCAAATGCAAGCTAAGGATTTTATGAGAAATCAAGATACTATTAAACATATAAAAACAAATGAAAAAATAGAACACAATGTGAAATATCTCCTTGAAAACACTACTGACCTGGAAAATAGATCCGGGTGAGACAAGTCAAAATTGTTGGACTACCTGAAAGTCATGATCAAAAAAAGAACTTAGAAATCATCCTTCAAGAAATTCTCTAGAAAAAGTGGC
Organism: Pseudocheirus occidentalis; assembly: GCA_028646575.1. Lineage (NCBI taxonomy): Eukaryota > Metazoa > Chordata > Mammalia > Diprotodontia > Pseudocheiridae > Pseudocheirus > Pseudocheirus occidentalis. The sequence continues at coordinate 88,796,410 of CM053601.1, forward strand.
CTGATATCTTAGAATGAGAAGACAAAATAGAACATGAAGGAATTCACCAGTCACTTCTTGAAAAAGATCCCAAAAAGAAAATTCTTAGGAATGTTATAGATAGGTTCCAGAGTTCCCAGATCAAGGATAAAATATTACAAGCTGCCAAGAAGAAACAAACAATTTGAAGACTGTGGAAACACAATCAGGATAACCCAGGATCTAGAAGATTCTAGATTAAGGGATCGAAGGGCCTGGAATATGATATTCCAGAGATCAAGGGAGCTAGGATTAAAACCAAGAATCACCTGCTCAGCAAAATTGAGTATAACATTCCAGGGAAAAATGTGGTCATTCAATGAGGTGGAAGCCTTCCAAACATTCTTGATGAAAAACCAGAACTGAGTAGAAAAATTTGACACTCAAATACAAGAAGCATGAGAAGATAAACATGGAAAAGAATTCATAAGGAACTTAACAAAGTTCAACTATCTACATGCCAACATGGAAAAATGGTAATTGCAACTTATGAAACTTTGTCAGTAGGAGGATAGTTGAAGGGGGTATGAATGTATATACACAAACATACATACACATATGTGTATATATATGTATGTATGTATAAATGCACACATGTCTATATAGGAAGAAATATTGGCATATGAATACATATGTAAGTGTGTGAATATATGTATACATAGACAGAGGGCGCAGGATCAGTTGAATAGGATGTGATAATATTTTAAAAAGGGAAACTGAGAGGTGGAATCAGAATAGACTGAGAGGAGACAGGGTGAGACAGAATGGTGTTATTGCATCTTATATAGAAGATGCAAGGGATAACTGTTACAAAGGAGGGGAAGAACAGGAAAGCAAAAGGGAATGGATCAACCTTACTCTCATTTAATTTTGGCTTATGGAGGGAATGACATACACTCTAAATTGGGTATCTTGGCACAGGAGAGTAGAGGAGAAGGGGCTGAGGGGGGATGATGGAAGAGGGCAAGTTTGGGGTAGAGGGTATTTAGAAGCAACCACTTCTATAAAGGGACAGGGACAAAGTAGAGAATAGAACAAGTTGGGGGTGGAATAGGAAGGAGGGAAATATAGTCAGTCTTTCACAATATGTCCATTGTGGAGATGTTCTGTGTATCTACACATGTATGGACTGTATTGAATTGCTTGTCTTTCGAGTGGGGGTGTGTGACAAGGAATGAAGGGCAATGAGATGGAAATTGAGATGAACCCCTTCCCATCTGCCTACTGCACTGCCTTCAGTGGGACCTTTGTTTCTCTGTCATTTTATGAGTTCTGGAGATCTAAAATTTGTTGAGTCATATTTTATAGGCATTTGAAGTGGTTATTGGGGGAGCTGGTAGAGTTCTCCTGCTTCTACACCACCATATTGACTCTGGCCCACCTAGGTCTTCCTGCCAGTTTTCTTTGAATCTATTGTTTCATAATTTCTTACAGTATAATATTTCATTCATGTATTATAATTGGTATTATAATTAAATCACCCATTCCCCAAACAATGCATACTCAGTTTGTTTCCATTTATTTGCCACTGCATAATAAAGGCTGCTCTCTCTCTCTCTCTCTCTCTCTCTCTCTCTCTCTCTCTCTCTCTCTCTCTCTGTCTTTCTCTCTGTCTCTCTCTGTCTCTGTCTCCATCTCTATCTCTTCTGTCTGTCTTTCTCTGTCTCTGTCTCTCTATACATACACACATTTCATAGTATTTATGTTATGTTGTATCAGCAAGCAGCCTAGCATATCCAGGGTGGCTGCTAGCACAGGTTCTTAGATATGCTTTTCTAAAGGTAAGCAACTCAAAATGGGTTAACAGTCTCACACTAACCAATCAAACACATATCATTTACCTAGTTCAGGGGGAAAAATCAGCACCCTGAACTTCAGAGAATACAACCACATGTTACAAACCAAAGTTACAAGCAGAAGTTACAAGCAGTCAAAGAAACAGATAAGTAGATGGGCTTCCAACCATCTGACCATTACATTCATAACTTTTTTGCTACCAGAAAGGGAAGCACCAACATCTGGGTTTTTCAAAGACAGGGGGCTCAACATCTTCCCAGAGTCTCATCTGGCCAAATCACACAACTTTCTCAAACTGAGCCCCAAAGCAAAACCTCATATTAGGGTGCATATATGGCCTTCTCCTGGATCAGAGAATGTCACAGCCCTCTTGACCCACTGCCAAGTCACAAAGCAACAAGGCACAGGCATTCCTGAAAAACAAGCCTCCCACCACAGACTCCATGTGACCACATTAAGGCTACTAGGGGGCAGAGTATACTTTCAAATGGAGGAATGTTCTCAGAGCCACTTAAACCTATCAAAGGGCTTAGGGGCAGGGAAAATCTTTAGATTCGTGTAACATGTATGTATGTATGTATGTATGTAAGCATACATGCATGTATGTGTATCTGTGTGTATGCGTGTATATGTATATGTGTGTATATATTTATAAATATGTATATATACAAACATACATACATACACACACATATGTATATATATATATATATATATACTTATTGTCTCTCAGAATATGGGCTCTCTGCAGTAAGAATGATTATATCATTCTTTGTATTTGTCTGTTCGGCACCTAGAACAATGCCTGACATATAATAGGCACCTACTAAATGATAGGTAGACTGATTGATAGTGGTGTCCACATAAAATCTAGGTCATTGGCAAGAAAACTTGAATTTGAATCATAACTCAGATGCTATTTGTGTGATCCTGGGTAAGTGATTCAGCCTTTCTGGGTCATATTTTATTGATCTATACAAAGAAGGTGTTGGACTCAATGATGTTTAATGTCCTTTTCAGATCTAAATCCATCATTTAATCATCCTGACACCCAGACAATAAGTAATTAACATGAAACAATATATTGGTACATGTAAGTAATTGATTGTCCTGTCACTTAAAAGCCTAAAAAGTGACAACTCTGATAAAATAATTTTAGCATATAAAAAATTTTAGGTGGATCTTTTTAATCATTAGGAACCCACAATTTAGAGAATTGTTATATATCAAAATACTATTTTCTTTATTATAGGTAAGAAATAGTAGGTTTTATTCCCATTTGCTTCAAAGTAGTCATAATTATGGAAGATATGGAGTACAACACTCTATTCAATTCAATCTAATTATTACCAGATCAATTATATACTTAGATAAGTCATGGTTTGTTATTCCTGCTTATCTCCTTCTCTCTCTCTAAATAGAATATTATGTTAGAAAAGATGGCTGTGCTAAATTCATTTCTGAAAAGAGAAAATTGAATAGTAAAGGAATAAATCTAGTCTTATATACCTTAACCCTAACCTCCAATATTCCATTCCAGATCCATCTTCTCTCTCCACTATGCTTTCTGGAATGCCTGCTCCATAATTAACACAGTTCCCTTCATCTCATACCTCTTTCTTTCACATCATTTTTTCCATCTTCTTTTCTTAACCAGGTCCCTACCAAAACAACATTTTATTTGCCTCATTGTTCAACTGAAACTATCCTCTTCAAGTTATGAATGCTCTCTTGTCAAATATAGTAATTTTTCTCAATGCTCATTCTTTAACATTGCTAATTGCTATTATCTTGAATTTTGACTTGATTTTCTTGACTCTGCTCTCAGTTATCTTCCTATCCTCTGATGACTCCTCAGCCTCTTTTTCTGGGTCTAGATTCTCATTATGCCCTATAAATCTGACTATCTTTCTCAAAAGACTCTGTCTGAGGCCCCTTTTCTATTAACTTTGTCATCTAATTTGATAGCTTCCTCAGTTTCCATGGGTTCAAATACCAACTCTATACTCTTTATATCTAACCTTAATCTCTCTCCTGTATTCCACTCTCACATAATCTTTCAGACATCTTCAAGCCCCACAGTTACCTCAAATTCAATATGACTAAAATAGAATTCATTATCTCTTCTCCAAAACTTTCCCCCCTCTAAACTTCTTCATTACTATTGAGGCCAATGATTTTCCCAGTCATCCACAACTAAAACCTTGTTATGTTAAACTCCTCATTATAACTCCATTTCAATACCTTGCCAAGTTGTGTCATTTCTCTGTGCAAAACATCCCTCATAGGTTTTCTCTTTGTCTGCTCCCAGGGCCACAGTCATAGTTAAAGCACATTTTTCTGCTTAATTGTATTATTGCAGTGATCTTTGGGTTTATCTCCCTGTGGTAAATTTCCTCCCATTCCAATCCATCTTCAACTCAGATGCCAAGGTAATGTTTAAAGCATTAGTCTGACCACAGCAATCCCCCTGCTAAGCAAACTCCAGCGATTCTCCATTACTTTTAGGGTTATATATAAAGTCTTCTTTTTAGTAAATAAAGTTCTTCTAGTTAAATGGGCCTACATTGACTTCCTTGAACAAGGCACTCTATCTCCTGTCTCTTTGCCTTTGCATTTCATGTCCCCTATGCCTTGAATGATCTGCTTTCTTAGTTCTGTCCCTTAGTTCCCTTGAGTTTCTTAAGGACTCAGCCTAAATCTTATATGCTATAGGAGCCCTTTCCTTGGTAGTCCTGGATGTTAATTTGATTCCCTTTCAAATTACTTTCATCTATGTATATATCTCAATGTATTTCTCTCTAACCTTCCACCAAAAAAAGTATAAACTTTGAAATCTGAGATTTAAAAAAATTCCCCTTTCTTTGTATCCCTGACACTTAGCACATTATTGGGCACATAGTAAATGCATATTCAATGCTTATAAGAGTAAATCAAAATCACTATAAATGGGAGTGATGAAAGTTCCAACAACTGTGAGGTAACATCTCATACCCATAAAATTAGCAAAGATAGATGAGTTAATTGCTGAATGGGATAATGAAAGACAGGTGTGCTGATTTAACCAGTCTGAAAACCAGTTTGGAATTATTCAAGAAAAGTTACTGTTTATACCCTTTAATGAATGAATCAAAATTCTCAAGAAAGTATTCAAATTTTACATCAATTAAGAATTTCCCTATTTGTATTTATGTATGATTAATCTGATTCAATTTTTAATATTTAATTCAGAAGAAAGTAGAAGTATTTATGTATTAGATATAAAAATATTTCTGGCTAATTCTCTATAACTGCAATCTCCTCTCTTCAAAATAAAGATGTTAATATAATTTTATGTAATTTCATAAACAAAACTTATAATTAGACTTAACAATATAAAGTTTCTTGAAAAAGCTAACATGGATAATAAGTTGAAACTCAGAAAAGATGCTGAAGATTAAAAAAAAATAGAATTAGCCATATTAGCAGGTAGAGGAAGAATAAGGAAGGGAGAGACTTACTATTAAATGAGAATTCTAGAATTTTAGCATACTTATATAAGAGTTATGCTGTACGTTTAACTGAGAGAAGGCAAAAGTAATAACCTGACATTTTTCCCTTGCTGGGAACTGCAGAAAAATGAATAAGATACAATCTTGTTTTTAAGGGACCTGACAATAGTGGAGATAGAGATATAAATAGATAAATACGTTTAGTACAGAGCACAAAATTGCACTCATCTATCTCGAATTGAATGTCTCTTCTCAAACATCATTTGACTGAATGGTGAATGTCTTATATGGAAGATGCCACCAAGAAATGTAGAAAATTAAATAGTATGGTGAGAGTTCATGCTTTTCAGATGAGCATTCTCTAGCTTGTCTTAGTACCACTACATCCCTGGCAAGATCCTTCCTAGCAGTAATGTTCTGAGGTTCTCCCTACCACAAGAAGAGGATTATTGGGGAGTAATGTGTCTGGTTCCTCACTGTAAGGTAGCATCCTGAAGTTCTGTCAAAAGACCTCATATCCTAAGGTCTTAGGTATTTACTCAGACAAATCTCCTACCATAGATAATGTACCTTTTTAACTAGAATTCCTTCTTATACCTAGAAGAGTCTACCTTTGGAGATGCAATGTGACATAGTGGATAGAATACTCAACTTGGAATCAAGAAGGTCTCCTTCCTCTTACACAGACTAGCTGGGTATTTTTAAATAGGTCATTTTGCACCTCTGAGTCTTATTTTTCTTGTCTGAAAATTGAGGGTGTCAGACCAGATACCTTTCAAGGTTTTTTTTCATTTCTAAATCTATGGTCCTATGCCCTAAGTTAGAATCCTGCTTCAGGTACTTGCTCGTTGTGTGATGCTGGGCAACTCCTAATATCTTTTTTGGTCTTAATTTCCCTAACTATAAAATGTGAGAATTGGGCCTGATGTCTTTTAAGATTGTTTTCTGCTCTAAATCTGTGGGCCTATGAGCCATGAAGAATATAGGTCAAGAGCCATGTTATGAAGAAGAAAGAATACCGTCTTTGGAATAAGAATATCTCTTCTTTCTTTATAACCTATACCATCATAGCAAATACATTCTTCTTTGGTCTCTAAATCCTGTAATTCTTTAGTTGGACAATTAATTTCTCCATCATTTGATAGTTGTTCAAATATTTGAGGTCATATATGTGTGTGTGTGTGTGTGTGTGTGTGTGTGTGTGTATAAAGGCATTAAGTTCTTCTAAGATATTAGATCAAGGAAATAGGGAATGTTCTTGTATCCTTAATACTATTGAACTGTTGGAAGCCTATTACAGAGCAGTAAAGGTCAAGAATTTTTGCTTCAGTTTCATAAAACTCAGAAATGATTATACCACTCAACTGCTCAAATACAAATTCAATGTCTCCCTTTTACCTACCAAATAAAGATTAAACCCTTTAATTTGACATTACACAATTTATACAATCTAGCTACAGGTTTGTTGCCCTACCTTATCCAACTCTTCTCTGTCATTTATTCTGTTCTACCTAAGCCAATTTACTTGCCATTCTCAGACCATATTCTCTGCATTTCCACCTCAGAATCTTTGCTCTTTCTGATCTCTATTCCTAGGATTTCTTTCCTCTCCCTAACTCCATTTGTTGACACTGAATTCATCTATGAAGACTCTGCCTCCATGAAGCTTTTGTTAATGTTACCAGGACAGATGACTTCCCTTTTTCTGATCAAGCAAAAACAAACAAAAAAAAAGCACAAAACAGAAAATTAAATGAAAACAAGCAAGAAAACCACACTAAATTTTGAATCAGAGAGCAAAATAGATGGAATGAGGAAAAAACCCTGGCCCTGCTATGTAAGTAGCAGACTTTACACAAATTATTTAACTCTTCTGAGACTCAGTTTTTGCATCCGTAAAATGAGGGAAGAGCCATTAATGATATCTTAAGTGCTTTCTAGCTTGTCATTGATTATCATATGATCTTGTTTTTACTTATCTGTATGTGGGAGTTATCTCCCACACATAATGTAAGCTCCTACTGCATGCAGGGTCCTCTGCTAAACACTGGAGAGAAAAAAAGTATAATGGTATCAACCCTTAAGAAGGTTATATTCTTATTGACAAGAAAAGCAGGTTGAAACATTGCAAGAATGATTTTTAATGTGTCTTCCAACTAGATATCCTAAGATCCTTCAGGACTTATATGATCTCACTAATTTTTTCATAACTTTCATATATACACACATGTAAGCATTTTATTCCAACAATATTATTACTTCTGGTAATAGACCATGTTTTATCTAAATCCCCTGCACCCACCTTAGTATTTTCCATAAACTAGGTGCTTAATTGACATTTTTTTTTACTGAATGAATGGATTCCCTTTCTTACATAACAGTTTTCTTTTGTTTAAAAATCATTGGATGTGAAGTTTTCAAGTTCCACTCTATAACATTCTGCATGTATTTTCTTTGGAATGGGTAATTACTCTTGAACTGGGGTGAAGAGAAATTGTCTTTAAAAAAATTCTTGCTGGATATATTTTTTTCAATAATAGTACTTTGCAAGAGACCTTAACATTGACTCGGAAGTGAAAAAGAAATCAAAGTTGTAATGAGGCTTTTTTTCATATGTGAAATGAAAACATGATTGAAGTCACTTTATTTTCCTGGGCCTCAGTTTCTTCAGTAAGAAGTCAGGCTCCATAATCTTTAAGATTCTTTCTCCTTCTACTATTTGACATTGTCTGCTCCTGTAAGTGAGCAAAAATACAATCAATATTTTTAAAAAGAGATTCGTATTTTTTCTTATCACTTTCCTTCATTTGTCAATCCATTAAAATAGTTTTGAAAAATTCTTTTCCTTACAAACTCATTTTCTCTCCAATTCTGTTTGCCAGCTTAAATTCTATTTATGTTCCATTGAAGAGTGACTCTCTGGGTTCTTCTTTAGGAAATTTAGTGTTCCCTAGTGTACTTCCAATTTGTCTTCTATGAAGAAAAGTTAAAATGAAAACAAGTTCCGTCTCTTAATCCTATTTTATAGCAGTAGGTCTATCTAGAACCTAAAATAATGAAATTTATAATTTTTAAATTCCATTCACAAAGATAACAAAATTGCATTGCTCTTGCTGGCATTGAGACAGTGTCAAATATACATGAGTGTGACTTTCAATCAACAGAGCAATCGTTTATCTCTACAACAGTCACAAAAAAACCTCTATTTACTTTACCAACTTTCAGTCTTTTTCAGTTCAATTACATGAATATCTTTACATTTTCATTTAATTACAGTGTCACCAAATGGAATAACACAGAGTTAAGACTATGTCAGCATTTCCTTTGCAAACTCCTAATCCAAAGGCTTGTGATAAATCAGTCATAAAAATTTATTCTGCAGTGGGCTTTGGAATACAAATTCTTGTGGAGTGAGGGAGAAAAGAATTTTTTTTATTTGTGGATACTTATTTGGCTTCAATATGGACATTCTGGCTTATCTCAATAGTAAACCTTCATTTTGTTATTTAACATTTTATTCTCCCAAGTTACATGTAAAAACATTTTAACACTACTTTTTAATGTGTTGGATTCTGAATTCTCTCATATCCTTCCTCCCCAATCCTCCTCAATGACAAGGCAAGCAATTTGATCTGGGTTATATATGTGTAGTTATGCAAAACATATCCATAGTAGTCATGTTGTGAAAGAAAATACAGACAAGAAAAAAAACTCAAAAAAATAAGTGAAGGAAAAAAGTATGTGTCAATCTTTATTCAGACACCATCAGTTCTTTTTCTGGGAATGTATAACATTTTTCATTGTAAGTTGTTTAGAGTTGTCTTGGATCATTGTGTTGCTGAGAATAGCTAAGTCATTCACAACTCATCATCTTACAATATTGCTGCTACTTTGTACATGTTACATTTCTCTTTACATAAGCTTAAGGAAGTCTTTCCAGGTTTTTCTGAAAGAATCCTCCTCCTCATTTCTTGCAGTACAATAGTATCCAATCATAATCACATACCACAACTTGTTCAGTCTTTCCCTAATTGATGGGCATCCCATCAAGTTCTAATTCTTTACCCCCAGAAAAAGAACTGCTTTACATACTGCTGTACATATAGCTACAAGCTTTCACTTTCAAGAAGAGTTTGACTTGAAATAGACCATTTCTTTTAATAATAAAATTATTTCCACTTTTTAATTATTTCCATCTTAACCTCTATTTAAGGTAAATTGGGGTGGTGGCAGTAGCAGCAGCAGAGTCAAGATGTGGAGATAAGCCAGGACGTTGCCTAAGCTGTCCCCAGTTTCCCTCAGAAACAACACTAAATCAAGATTCTAAATGGATTCTGAAGGAATGAAGCCTACAAAAAGCTGGAATGAAATAAATTTCCAGTTTAAGGTAACTTAGGTCTCATGGGAAGGTTTGCCTCACTTGTAGAGGAGCACTACTCAGCACTGATGGTGTCTGGGAAGTCAGCAGGAGGTTCTTTGTCCCAGCACAGGATCAGCAACAAAGTCCCCTTGGTCCTGAATCATCAGGCCAGTGGCATAACAGACCAATTGTGAAACCTCCAGGCCCAACACAGAAGGCAAATTTCCAACCCTAGAAACCAGGCAACAACAAGTCTGACTAAGCTTGGCCACCCCAGGGCAGTGAACAAGCCTCCAATACCTGAAGTCCCAGCACAAAAAAGTTAGTAACCTGGTTCTTGGTCACCAGAACAAGAAGTTAAGGCACACTCTATGTGCCAGGGCTAGAACTCAACTTTAAAAGCCACAAAATTGACACCAATGATCAAAAAGCAAAAGAGAAGCTTGACCAAAGAAAGCTACTAAAGTGATGGGGACGACCAAAACACAAATGCAGAAGAGGACACCAATGCAATAATGCATAAATGTGAAATCTCAAAGTGGAATCTGAAGTGTTCTCAAGCACCAAAAGTCTTCTTGGAAGGCCTCAAAAAGGATTTTAGAAGTCAAATAAGAGAGGTACACGACAAAATTGGGGACAAATGAGATGTATGCAACAAAGAGTCAACAGTTCAAAACAGGAAGGACAAAAATTGACTGAATAAAATAATTCTTTAAAAATACAGTTGTGTAAAGGGGGAAAAACACTGAAGAAAGCAACTCATTGAAAAGTAAAATTGGGCAAGTGGAAAAGGAGATACAGAAGCTAACTGAAGAAAATAATTATTTAAAAAGTGGAATTGATCAGTTGGAAGCTATGAGACATTATGAATAAAAAAATGAAGAAATGAAAAAAATAGAAGAAAATACAAAATACCTCTTTGGTAAAACAATGACATGGAAAGTAGGTAAAGGAGAGATAATTTGAGAATAATTGGACTACTTGAAAACCATGATTAAAAAAAAGAGCCTGTAAAGCATATTTTAAAAAAAATTATCAAGAAAAACTGCCCTCATATCCTAGAATCTGAGGGTAAATTAGTCATTGAAAGAGTCCATCAATCTTTGAGCAGTAAGAAACAAAATTCAAATATTGTGGAGCCACAGTCATGATTATAGAGAATTTAGCAATTTCTATATAAAAGGATTGAAGGACTTGAAATATGATATTAAGGAAGGCAAAGGAGTTGGGATTACAACTAAAAATCAACTACCCAGGAAAACTGAGCATAAATTGTCAGAAGAAAAGATGGACATCCAATGAAATAGGGGATTTTCCATTATTCCTCATGAGAAGACCAGAGATGAACAGAAAATTTGATCTTCAAAGCTCAAAAGAAGTATACAAAACTAAAATGTAAAAAGAAAAAAACAAACGAAAAATATGTCATTCAATAAGCTTAAACTGATGAAATTCCTACATGGAAAGATCTTATTAGATCATTAAAAGGGGTATATATAATGAGTGTGGATATAAGTTTACTTTGATGTGATGATATAAAATATTAAGAAGCAAAAAAAGAATTGTACTGGGAGAAGAGGAAAGGCAAAATAGGGAAAATTATAAACTATAAACATAGTTGACCATATAAATTAAAAAGAAACAGAAAACATATGATGTTATCAACAGATGCGGAAAAAGCTTTTGACAAAATATTACACCCATTCCTACTAAAAATATTAGATAATATAGGAATAAATGGAGTTTTTCTTAATTTGATAAGTAGTATCTATGTAAAACCATCAGTAAGCATCATCAGTAATGCAGATATTCGAGAAGCTTTCCCTAAAAAATGAGAGTAAAGCAATAATGTCTATTACCATTTTTAAATTATCTTTTTAATGTTATACTAGAATTGTTAGCTTTAGCAATAAGAGAAGAAAAAGAAATAGGAAGAACTGGAATGGGTAATCAGGAAACACAATTATCACTCTTTGCAGATGATATGATTGTATACTTAGAGAATCCTAGAAAATCAACAAAAAAACTACTTGAAATTATTAACAACTTTAACAAATTTGCAGGATGTAAAATAAACCTACATAAATCATGAGAATTTTTCTATATTACTAACAATCTAAATACTTTCATATTGGACATTAGCCTGGTTGTATAGAAGGGCTGTAACCAATGGAGCCAACAATAGGAAAAAAAGAAACAAAACAAAGCATGGAAAAGAATGATTGCATGGAGATAGCTTCAGCCTTCATTTAAACTCTGTTCTTTTTAGATCTTTCTGTGAATATAAATATCTCCTTACATCCTGAGACTTGTGGAATTGTCTTACAACTATGCATTGCTGAGAAGGGTCCAATTTATCAAGGCTGGTTGTCACACATACAAGGTGTCTGTGATTATGTACAACATTTTCCTGGTTTTACTCTTGTAACATAGCAACAGCTTGTATAAGCCTCTACAGGCTTATATGAAGTCCATCTCCTCCTCATTTCTTATAGGACAATAGTATTCCAACATATTCATATGCCAGAATTGTTTAGCCATTCCTGAATTGATGGGTATCCCCTTAATTTCCAGTTTTTTGAAAGCATAAGGAGAGCTGTAATAAATATATTCACCTTAATTTCTCCTTTACAAATGCAAATGCTGGGGTAGAGCAAAGATAGTGGTATTGAAGCAGGAAAATGCCACAGCTCACACATAGCCACCTCAAATACCCATAAAATATACCTCTAAACCAATTTTAGGTCTCCAAAACTCAGACAAAACTACAGAAAAATACATCTGCTGAAGGCAGCTTGGCAGGAAGAGCTCATCACAGCACTCTGGGAGCCAAAACCAGCCCAGCCTGAAACCGCGGCTTGGACCCAGGATGGCCAGGACAAACTGTAGCTGGAGTCTTCAGGAGAGTGGATCAGCAGCAGCTGTGGTGGTTTGCAGACTTATCAAGCCATAAGAAGCAAGGACTAAATGAAAGGTCAGTGGAACAAAGCTAAATTTGGGGGCAAAAAGCAATCTGGCCCAAATGGCTCCAGGGCAAAGAAGCAGCAGAGGTCATGCAGCTGCCTCCACATGGTTGCTTCAGAGCTCCCAAACTGCAGACTTCAGGGGGACCAAATGATCACTCATCACTTAGCAAGAGCTAAGTGCTCTTGCATTGAGCAGCCTGGATCAGGATCACGGTCTTGGGTGGTGGTCCTGGGGTGTGTTTTCAGTGAGCCAAAACTGGTGGCGGCTGCAGCAGCCTCCAAATAGTTTTGACAGCTATGAAAACTCCAGCAATTTGGACAGAGATTTCCCCAGTGGAAGCAGATTTCCACAAAACTAAAAAGTCAAGTAATTCCCTGTCAACATGAGCAGGCAAAGGAAGCAAAGTAAGAATAATAATCAAACTCTAGAATGCTTTTTTGGGGCACAAAAAGGATCAAAGCATGGAATGGGAGGAAGATAGCACAGTCAAATTTCCCACACCGAAAGCTTCCAAGACACAAAGAGACTGCCTACCAGTCACAGATCAGCTTAAGATGGATTTTGAAAACCAAATAAGAGACCTGGAGGAAAAATTGGGAAGAGAAATGAGAATAATGCAGAATAACGCAAGAAAGTCATCAAAAGAGAGTCAACAAGCTGAATGAAGAAAATAACACCTTAAAATAGATTAACTCAAATGGCAAAAGAAGCCCAAAAAACCAATGAGGAGAAGAATGCCCTAAAAAGTCGAATTTGTCAGATGCAAAAAGAATCCCAAAAGCTTTCTGAAGAGAATAATTCCTTCAGAATTAGAATGGAGCAACTAGAAGCAAATGACTTTATGAGAAACCAAGATGCTATTAAACAGATCCAAACAAATAAAAAAAAATAGAAGGCAATGTTAAAAATCTCCTTGATAAAACCACTGACTCAGAAAACAGATGCAGGAGAGACAATTTAAAACTTGTTGGACTACCTGAAAGCCATGATAAAAAAAAAGACCATAGAAAGCATCCTTCAAGAAATTCTCAGGGAAAATTACCCTGATATTTGAGAATGAGAGGGCAAAAGAGATCTTGAAAGAATTCACCAATCACCTCTTGAAAAAAGATCCCTAAAAGAAAACTACTAGGAATGTTATAGCCAGATTCCAGAGTCCCCAGATCAAGGAGAAAATATTACAGGCTGCCAAGAGGAAGCAATTTGAATACAGTGGAAACACAATTACGATAATCCAGGATCTAGCAGTCTCTATATTGAGGGATGTAAGAGCCTGGTATATATTCTGGAGATCAGAGGAGCTAGGATTAAAACCAAGAATCACATACGCAGCAAAACTGAATATAATATTCCAGGGGAAAAATATGGTCATTCAGTGAGGTGGAGGACTTTCAAACATTCTTGCTGAAAGAAACCAGAACTGAAAAGAAAATTTGACACTCAAATACAAGAAGCATGAGAAGGTAAATGTGGGAAAGAAATCATAAGGAACTTATCAGAGTTGAGCTATTTACATGGAAAAACAAAAATTGTAACTTATGAAACTTTTCTCAGTATGAGGATAGATGAAGGGAAAACAAAAGTATATATATATACACACACATATGTTTCTATAGTAAGGTATATATATGCCTATGAATACATATCTGACTATTTGTATATATATGTACATAGAGGGCACAGGATCAATTAAATAGGAAGGGATGATACTTTAAAAGGTGAAATTCTGAGGTGGGAGAAAAAGAGAATGAGAGGAGAAAGGGAGAGACAGAACGAGGTTAATCATCTCATATAGAAGAGGTTAGGGATAATTGTTACAATGGAGGGGAAGAATAGGAAGGTAAAAGGGAAAGCATCAACTTACTATCATAGAATTTGGCTTAGGGAAGGAATGATATAAACTCTAAACTGGGCATCTTGCCACACAGGACAGTAGAGGGGATGGGGATTAGAAGTGGGATGACAGAGGGGTGGGCAGGGTGGGATAGGAGGGTTGCAGGAGGTACACACTTCAGTAAAAAGACAGGACATAGAAAAGAATAGAACAAGGTGAGTGGCAGGATAGGAAGGAGGGATTTATAATCAGTCTCTCACAATATTTCCACTGTGGAGACGTTCTGCTTAATTACACATGTGTGGGCTGTATTGAATTGCTTGTTCTTTCAGTGGAGGTGGGTGATGCGGGAGGATGGGAAAGAATCTAGAATTAAAGTGCTATAATCAAATGTTATACACACACACACACACACACACACACACACACATATATATATATATATATATATATATAAAACAAAAAAAGGAATGTATTTGCTGTACCACTTGGTGTTTAAATGTTTAGTAATGACATTGCCTCATTTACAATAGTTCATTTTAGCAGGATATAGTTTCCTATATAGTTTCCTCTCTTATCTCTTTTAATTAGATCTATTTTTGCTTTTGCTTTGTATGAAATAAGGATTGCTAATCCTGCTTTTTTTTTACTTTGGCTGAGGCATGATAAATTTTACTCTTGCCTTTTACCTTTACTCTGTTTATCCGCCTGTTTCAGATGTGTTTCTTGTAAAGAGCATATTGTAGGATCATGGTTTTTAATCCATTCAGCTATCTGCCTCCATTTTTATGGGAGAGTTCATCCAATTCATATTTACAGTTATGATTACTGTGTCTTTGCCTCCATCCTATTCACTATACTGTTTACACTTTTGTTTTTCCCCTTCTCCCTTCCCCTTCTTAAGAGTTTTCCTTTTGACTGTGCCTCACTCAGTATTCCCTTCTTATCTTTCCCCTTACATTTTCCTACCCTTCTCCCTTACTACTTCTTCCCTCCCTTCTAAACCTCATCCCTGACTTTCTTGGCCCTTCCCCCCACCTCCTGTCTGAATGTTGTTTGTTATTTTTCCCTCAAACCAAGATTGATGAGAACAGATCTCATGCAGAGCTCCTCTCCCTCCCCTCTTTGCCTCTATTATGTCAAGTTTTATGTCTCTTCTCAATAGATTCCTATTTTTTTCACTGGTTGTGTTATTCCATCTTTGCACCAGAACCAGTGAGGGAAAATCTCATAAAATGGTCACCTCCCTCCCTTCCTTCCCTCTACTATACTGTTTTTATGCCTCTTTGTGTAGCATAATTTACCCTTTTTTGCTTTGTTCTTTCCTCTTCTTCCACTGCAGTCCCTTAATAAGGATTTTGGATATCATTTTGAATAATTTATATCCACACCCACCATTTATCTATATCCCTTTTAGATGTTGCCAGAAGTATAGAGTTCAGGTATAAGTTTCCCATATGGAGATGTGAACAGTTTGCTCTTGTTAAATAACAAGTTATGTGGGTGTGGTTTTTTTTCCTTATTTACCTTTCCATGTGGCTCCTGTGTCTTGTAATTGGAGGTTGAATTTTCCACTGAGCTCTGGCTTTTCCATCAGGAAAGTCTGAAATTCTGTTATGTCATTGAATGTCCATCTCCTTGCTGGTAGATTATGCTCAGTCTTGCTGGATAGGTGATCCTTAGTTATATGTAGCCCACAGTCTTTTGACTTGCAAAAAATCATATTCCAGTTCTTCAAATCTTTCAAAGTGAAGGCTGCTAAATCCTGTGTGATCCTCACTGTGGTTCCACGATATCTGATTTTTTTTCTTTCTGGTAACTTGTAGTATTTTCTCCTTTTACCTGATAATTATGGAGTTTGGCCACAAAGTTTTGTGGACTTTTCAATTTGGGATATCTTTTAAGAGGTGTGCAGTGGATTCTCACAATTTCTCCTACCCTTTGGTTCTAGGATCTCAGGGTAGTTTTTCTTGATGAGCTCTTGGATGATATTGTCCAGACTCATTTTTTCATCATGATTTTCTGGTAGACCAATGATTCTCAGACTGTCTCTCCTGGATCTGTTTTCCAGGTCAGTTATTTTTCCACTGAGATATTTTACCTCTTTTTCTAATTTTTCCATCTAGATGCTTTGTTTGACTGATTCTTGGTTCTTCATTGGCTTCAATTTGGTTGACTCTAGTTTTTAGTGAATTATTCTCCTCAGTTAGTTTTTGAAACTTCTTTTCCATATGTTCAGATTTCATTTTTAGTTCACACAGTTTACTTTTTAGGGAGCTGTTCTCTTCATTGTAATGTTTTTCTAATTTTGCCATTTTGTTTTTATAGGAGGTATTTTTTTTAATTTTCTACCTCTCTAAGCTGGATTTCAAAGTTCTTTTTGAGCTCATCTAGGAATGCTTTCTGTTCCTGAGACAAGGTCAGAATGCCTGTTAAGGACTCAGCTGCAGGTGTGGAATCAATACTCTCTCCTTCTGAGTTTGATTCCTCCCTCTCACCATAATAGGATTCTAGAGTCTTTGTCTTTGTCTTTGTAGCATGCTTTCTTCCCATTTTGAGGACCTCAAATTTGTAGGGAATTAAATAAAATTTACAAGAATGGCCGTCATTCCCCAATTGATAAGTGGTCCAAGGATATGAACAGGAAATTTACAGAGGTAGAAATGAAAGATATCCTCAAGCATATGGAAAAATGCTGTAAATCAGTACTGATTCATGAAATGCAAATCAAAACACCATTGAGGTACCACATCTCATTTTGCATCACATTCCCATTTTAGAACCTTAGCCATGCCCTTCCTCTGGGGTTCCTAAGCCTTTACTTTTTAAAATCTTCCTCTGGGGCAATAATTCCTATTTTTGGGTTGGAGGTGGGGAGTATTGGAGCATCCTGGGTTGAGTCTGTCACCTTGGTCCCTGTAAGTTCAGATAGGGTTTTTTTTTTTTAATTTCCAGGCTGTGGATAGGTAGTCCGGGTATAGCTGCTGTCCCTGCCACAGGCCCTGCCTTTGTTTCCACAAAATTTTTTTAATTAAAAAAAAGAAGAGGATGTGAAGCATGTCATATGAAAACCAACTGATCTGGAGAAGAGATGAAGAAGAGAAAATGTGAGAAAAATTTGACTACCTGAATGCTATGATAAAAAAAAAGAATATTGATACGATAATACACGAAATAAAGAAAATTGTCCTGAAAGAATTAGAGCAGCAGTTCTCAACCTTTAGCAACCCCTTTGGGAGTTAAATGACCCATTCAAAGGTGTCACAGGGGTCTCCTAAGACTATTTAAAAACACATATTTCCAATGGTCTTAGGAAGTGAGACACCGCTCTATCCATCTCCAGGCAGGTCTTCCCATGTGCACATATGCCCACATACAAGCATTAAAGGATAGTGGCATTAGAAAGGTTGAGAACCACTGCATTAGAGCAAGAGGGGAAAGTAGAAATAGAAATAAAAATCACTGATCACCACTTTTTAAATCGTGGACTTATGTTTCAGTAATTAAAAATAATCACCCTTTTCTTCTCTTGCCCCTTTACCTTTGTCCTTCCTTCCTGTTCTCCTCCCTCCCCCTTTTCCATTCCTCCTCCCCATTCCCATCTTTCAGTCCATCTTTTCTCCTTCCTACCTTTCCTGTCATAAATGATGCAGTGGTTGAGACAGCTAAGGAAGCCACAGAGCAGGCTGAAACAGACATCTCAGGGCTGTGCCAGGACATGTGCTCTAAAATGGCCACATACATACCTGACACCACCAGTGAAGACTATAAACTTCTGGAAAATATTAACAAAATTATTAGCTTGAAGTATCTATAAATGAAAAATATTTTTTTAAAATTTATTTTATTTATTGCTGCAGCTAGCAAGTCTGGGCCTGGCTACCAGCTGAGTGAAATAAAGGGACACAGAGAGAGAGAGCTTCTAGCTGAATAAGAAAGAGGGAGAGAGATGGGGTTGTATTCCATAGTCTGTTTATTGCAGACCTATTTCATACAGA
>CM053601.1:88815374-88831368 GCA_028646575.1 Pseudocheirus occidentalis
GACTCAGTGTTATGGTTTCTGAATAAAGACCTTGGTGCTGCCTTCCATGTGGAGAGTTTGCTACATTTTGTGATCCAAAACTACACCAACATATTCATAACCATCATGGGTGTTGTGAATATCTCATTATTGATACACTTGTATAATGCCAGATGAAATGAAGACAGATCTAGTTGCAATTTTCATGGCTTTATTAAAATGGGGAAGAAAAAACACCTTAGCAATGACCTGAAAGCTTACCGAATGTTCAGTTTTAATATTCAAAAATACTATAAAAGGATCAAGAAAAAAACAGTGAAAATCAACAAATAATTTTATAAGACTCATGAATCACAGATTTTTTAAACTAGGAGAAAAATCGGGGTGATAATGTTAAGATTAAACGCCGGAGAGTATACTGTGATATGTTTATGTCACAAATGATAATGATTGTGATATAAAGTCACAGTGTGGAAATGGGCAATTGCAATCAGATTTGATGTATTTTCCAAATATTTCCATCTGCTTGAATAAAGACAGATGTTGTTAGCAGATATCCATGTTACATAATTCACTCACAGTGCTGTCTCTGGTTACCACCTGCTGGTTTTTGAGTCAGACTTCATGTTCAGGGATTTGGTAGGGGAAGGTGGAATGGTAGCTTTACCAATGAAATCCCCACAGAAGCCAAAGCAGGGTGTTGCTTAGGAAGGACAGGAATCTACTGCTTCCTCTTACTACCTCTAACAGCTTCCACCTCCCTCAGTAAGCTCTGACTCTGGCTCAGTCATGAAGATACAGACTATTCTTGACTTCTGGGTAGAGGCAAGAAAAACATTCTTCCTGCCTGAATCTTTCAGTCTACCTTTACATTTTCCACCTAAATAAGAATAAGGGCTCAGTGTTCTTCTATTTTCAATCAAAGAGGACAATCTTCCAGAAGCTCTGATGGGTTCTTGCTCAATTCACAAACTTAATCTCCACCATAACGATCTGAACCCCCTCCACAATTTGAGGAAAGTAGAGAATTTTGAAAATGAAAAAAAAAGTAATGTCCCCAGGGTATAAGGCAACAAATACAAAAAAAAGGATAAACAAAACAGGGGAAGCTATTAAAAATGACTTGGGGGGAGAGGGAATGAGATATTTTTAATGGACAATAAAAGATTGTATATTATGTAGATTGCATAAAATATATTTATTATTTAATATCCAGGAGCTCTGATACTTTGTTGAAAAGGTCATTCTGCATCTCTTTCTACAAAAAAAAATGAAGAGATTGAATCATATGATTACAAGGTATTTCAATTTAAGGAAACTTCTGACATGTAGATATTTTATTCTTGTCATCTAGTTCTTTAAATATATCACAGTTCTATTTTAGAATGAGAAACTTCAAGTTCATCTAATTGGCCCTATAATTTGAGTCAGAGGGGAATAACATTCCAGCTACGGTGACAGTCAGCTCCCACATGCTTCAAGAGTTCCAACATGGGTGTTCAATTACTGAACTGTTGCAATGAAAACGAAAGTGCATTCATTATGTCTCTGGGAGTAGAAAGGATACTGGACTCATAGCTTTTTGACTCAATGTCCATGCACTATAAACCTTCCCACATTCTGTTTCCCAACCTTTTCACTCTTTTGCATAGCTTAAGTGCTGACATAAGTAAAACAAAACTGAACATATCACAGGCTAAGTAAAAGGGAAAAAAAGACTTTAGAGCTTCTCTAGAGCAGTTGCTAATTTCGTCTGATTCTTTGTACCAAGCACACAGTCTAGAAGACCATACAAATAGAACACATACATACACACTCTAACATACTTCAATAGCACACAACAGGTGCTTAATAAATGTAAATTGACCGACTGACTCCAATATTCCAATGTATCTATGATCTCATCATATTTCACTTTAATAAGACACATTATAACTCATCCAATCCTACCTACTCTCTGTGCATGCACCTGTGGCAAAGGATGAAGAAATGTACCCATGTGGGCTGCACACTGACTTGGAAAACTGCAGATCATTGTTGTCTATGTTTTGCTTATTTCATTAAATATTTCTCAATCACATTTGTGTACTTGGTAACTTAGGGCAGCTAGGTAGTATGGTGGATAGGTTTGGAATCAGGAAAGCCTAATCCAGCCTTGGACACTTATAAGCTGTGTGACCCCAGGCAAGTCACTTGACCTTCTTTGCCGTGATTTACTAATATGTAAAATGAACTAGAGAAGGAAATGGCAAAGAACTCCAGTATCTTTGCCAAGAAAATCCCAGATGGGGTCACAAAGAGTAGCACATTATTGAAATGACTGGACAATGACAAACCAGAGAGTTTGTGGCTCCCAGGATGGCTCCTTGAAATGTATTAATCTTCCAGTGAAATAGACATGTAAGATGATATTTGGTGACTTCATCGAAAAAGTAGGGAAAGCTAAGGATAGTAACAAATATACCAGAAAGTTAGAATTTGGAATAAGTAATGGAGGTCATAGAAAGGACTTATTTTCAATGAGGGTGCCATACCTAAATCAATCATCTGCATTTATCCAGACCATTGACTTATAAGAGCTGATATACTATATAGAAACACAAATTTTATTAAAATAACCTTGAAGGGAAAGGAAATAATATGGGATAGCAATCTGAAGGGTGAGTATTGTATAATTTGAGCAAATCCCAACTCCTTTACCTTAGTGACAGGGTAGAGATGGGCTGTCAGGTGTTTAATTATGATTCTTTTCAGGTTCCATTCCTGAACCTGGATCCAAAAGTGGAAGTTCAAAGGAAGGAGAGTAATACATAGCTTTGGGTATTCAAATAATCATAGGATCATAACTTTAGAATTGTATGGGAACTTAGAAATCACTCAGTCTTTATGTGATGAGTGGCTCAAAACCAATTTGCATAAGATTATCATCATTGGTATAGACCAATTAACCAATGCTCTCAATATGTGTGAGGGATGGAATTGGTAAGAGTAGAGAGATATTGGTCTTCTGTTTCTAATTTTGAGAGAAATCAATACTCTTAATGTTGTAAGGGAATGCAGAATGTCTTTTACAAGAAGTAGGTACCTGGCATTTCTTAAGTGACTGTCTCCATTTTATGTGATCTGGGTATGAGCACAGCATCTATTACATATAGATGTATAGGTATAAAGGTTTTGACTCCATTGGATTGTCTATAAGATACATAACCTTGGGTTATGATAGAGATCAGGAAGGAATTACTGTATGGCAATGAAGCATATAATTTATTCCAATGATTCTAGGCCACCAAGTTTTGGTCATTTAAGTAACATATTAAAACTAAACAAAATGTACCCCAAAGGTCACTGAGTGAATGTTTTGTTGATTCTAAAGTCTTTTTGTCCTCAATCATTATCTTACCCTCAGCCCATTTTATCTCTGGTGTGAAACAAACAAACTATGACCCTGTAAAAGTATAAAAAATCACCCTAGCTAAAGTTTCTACCTGTGAATAGTCATATATGTGTGTGTGTGTGTATATATATATATATATATATATATATATATATATATATATATAAGTATGACTTAGTTCATGACACTAAGTATCTTAAAATTAAAATCTCGAATTTTGATCACCAAAAGACCTTAGTGGATTATCTACTCCAATCACCCCTGATCTTACAGATGAAGGAATGAAGGTTTAAAGAAAGTAAAGTGATTTTTTCCAAGATTTTATAGCAATTAAGTAGTAGAGCCAGGATTCTCACTCAGGTCCTCTAGCTCTGACTCTGATGCTCTTGCAACACATTGCATCCCTTTTCATTAGGACATATCTAACATTTTATTAGATTTAATTTCCTCTGAAGATGTTATATATAATTCTTATATCATAAAGTATAATTTTTAAAAATGAAAAATAAAAAGAACAATTTGTCTATACCTTTAAAAATCTGCTAAAGAACTATTCTGCTCCCTAGTAACAAATTCTATTATTGTCTTGTCTTCCACCACTCCCCCACCTTGGGAAAATTGAAATTTTACCTTAGATGAAGATGAATGATTTCCAAAATACCTTCATGGCCTCCAAGGTCTTTTTTCTCCTACTCTATTCAAGATTCAGGCCAGGCTTCTCCCTGAAATGGCTTTATCCATATTTCTGGGTGACTTTCTCAGGGCCCTGGAGGCCAGCCAAGCATTTGTTCTGATAGTGTTGGAACCAATACTACTCTTGATAAAGTGGCTCACAGTGGGCTTTTTACTTGCCTGAGAGACTTTTTGAGGTTCACCAATGAGGTTAGCGGAGCTACATTTCACACATGAGGTAACTCCTCAGTCTTTCCTCCTCACATTGTACATTGAGGAGATTCTATTCTGTTTAATGAACAAAAAGGATACTCATAATAAAAGTCAGGTTTCTCCCTGCCAAGGAGCCTACTAAACACCTAGGTTTCAGAGAATCTAGAATAAAAATAAATATAATCTTTAATTTCTTCAGTCTTTCTTCACAAATGCATGTTACTAAATTTCACTAACATGCCAAATCCTATCTCTGTATCTTTTGGGGACTGGACTACTTCAAATCTAGTAAAATATTCTATGTACTTTATCATCAGTCATTTGTCATTACTGGCATCCCAATTAAATTTTGAATGTAACTAAAAATATCATCATGACCTAAGATTAAAAAGGGGTGATGTTAAAAGTTACTGAATTAACAGTAATCCCCCCATTTTGTCACAATTGTCATTCCCTCACTCTGTCTCATTTCCTCTTTTTAGCTTACTCTTAAGCTATTTCATTTTTAAAAAAAGGATTTCATTTACTTCTTCATTTTTCTACAATAATGCAATTGTTTCCTCTTACCAGTAAATGACTTACAGGATCATAGAAATCTGACCTAGAAAAGTACTTAATGAATATCAAGCTCAAGTCCCACCCCAAACTTCTCATTTTATAGTTTAGGAAACTGAGACCAAAGGGCTTAAGTGACTTGCTGTTAAATCAGAGTGAGAAAAGACCAGAAGTATGATTCAAACCCAGCTTCTCTGATTCTAAAGCCAGTGCTTTCCCCTCCACATGTCAAGACATGACTGTATTTTTCACATAATTTCATCTTTAAAAAATGTACCTACTACCCATCTATTTTTTATTTCAATAACTTTTATTTCAATTATTTTTCAATTAATATTTACCTCCCTTCTTCCTTACCATCTTGCACCAAAAAGGAAAGATAAAAATTAATATTTCACATAAACATAATCAAGCAAAAACAAATTTTCATACTGACTATGTCCAAAAATAAGTATTTCTTTCTGCATATTTACTTTGTCACTAGGATTTATATAGTGGTGCAAAGTTTGTAAGTATTTTACATGTGTTATTTAATTTGGTGTTGCCAGAAGTCCTTTGTAGTAGATTGTATTATTATCCCCATTTTACAGATAAGGGTACTGAAGCTGAGAGATTAAGTGACTAATTAATTAAGGGATTAAGCACAGGATGACATAGTTGATTAATATCAAAGAGAGGATTTGAATTCAGGACTTACTGTGTTCAGTTCTCCCAGTTGCTCATCACCTCTCTGTCAGGAGGAAGACTACTTCATCTGCTTAATGTGCAAGCCATTTGCTTTAATCTTCCAGCATTTATTCTGTACCTGAACTGAATGAGTGAGGTATTGCTTGAATTTCATTCCCTAAATAACTCCTTATAACTTGACTTTTGTTAATGTCATGATACTGAAACATTTTCTAAGAAGACAAATAAGCTCATACTTTCTAAACCAAATGACCATTTATAAGCCTTCTTCCATTCTGACTCCTCCACATTTGACATTGATATCCACTTCTTGAAATTTAATCTTCCTTCCACTTCTATGGAATTGACCTTTGCTGGTTCTCTTCTCATTTATCATTATGATTCCTTTTGATCACTTGTCTTATTTTTCTCATTCTCCAGTAATGAATATCCTTCAGGATGCTGACCCCAGCCATGAGCCCTTCTTTCTTTCTTGGAGAGTTCATCAAAATCTACGGTTTTACCTATCATGTGTAATGGAAGGCAAAAAAAGATATCAACAATTTATTTTTCTTCAGAGAAAAACACCTCCAAAAATCTAGATCTCTATCCTTGAATTCTCGTTTTCTGTATCATCCCATATTATCACTTGCCTCTAGCTTTTTCTGGTTTATACATATAGATGGGCATCTTACTTTTATTTCAACAGACTTCCCTGATAGCTCATATCTTTTAGTTGTTTCACCATTTCTCCTAAATCAGCCAGGCTAGAATTAATGGAATTATTGCTAAAGCTTCCTTCTCTATAGGAATTTTAAATACATGTATACTTATTTAAATATGATATATATAGATATAGATATGCATATATCTATATATGCAGATATAGATATGCATGCACACATATATAAATGTGTAAAATATATATTATATATGTATGTATTGAGAGGGAAAGAGAGACAGAGACAGAGAGAGAGGGAGCTGCTAATGTGTATAACTCTTCTTTCATTAAGCACTTTGCTTTCCTTATTTAAAATTTCTCATGGATTTACTTTTGCTTTCTCCCTTCTGATTCCAGTTAAGATCCTTATTATTCTAATTGACTCATGTCTAGATTACCTTTCTCTTGTATCTCCATTGTCATATCCACCTTGAATAAATAATACTGCAAGATTAATTTTCCTCTAAAAACACTTTCATTATCATCCTCAATCTCAGGGATTTACAAACACACATTTCTTGTGATGTGAAGTGGTGAGATCATAAATCGTAGATTAAGAGGTAGAACTATTCTTTTGAAGTCAGCTAAGCCAATCTCCTCATTCATTCATTCATTCTTTCATTTCATTCATTCATTCATTCACTCATTCATTCATGTATTCATTCATTCTTTCATTCGTTTGTTTGTTTATTTATTTATTTTCAAATGTTTATTTTATTCTTTGAGACATTGACAGACATTTTAAGCCAAGTGAAAATTCACAGGCAACTCTCAAAACAGCAAAGATCTGAGAAAATTCACTTCATTTTTATTCTATTTTTAGATATCATCCCTTCATATTCAACTCATCCTGTACCTCTGTCTGTGTATACATGAACATACATATATCGACACTCACATATAAATTTATATACACATACGCCCTCTTATACATACATATATATATAAATATATATATGTATGTACACATATCTACATATAAATTCCCTTCAACTATTCTTATACTAAGAAAAGTCTCATGAGTTCCAATTCTCATCACAACACTCAAATTGTTTCCTCCTGACAGCTTGTAGTATTTTCTCCTTGACCTAAAAATTCCAAAATTTGGCTATTGTATTCCTAGGAGGTTTCTTTTTGGAGTCTTTTTCAAGAGGTGTTAAAGTGAATTCTTTCCATTTCTGTTTTGCCCTCCAGCTCTAGAACATTGGGGCAATTTTCCTAGAGAATTTCTTGAAGGATGATTTGTAGGCTATTTTTTTCATCATGGATTTGAGGCAGTCCATTAATTTTTAAATTATCTCTCCTGGATCTATTTTCCATGTCAGTGGTTTTTCCAATGAGATAATTCACATCGCCTTTGACTTTTTCATTTCTTTAGATCTGTTTTATAGTATCTTGATTTCTCACCTTTTTAAGGCATTCTTCTCCTCATTGGCTTTTTGGGCCTCTTTTGCCCTTTGAGTTAGTCTATTTTTAAGGTGTTATTTTCTTCAGTATTTTTCAGGTATCTTTTAGCAGTCTGATGACTCACTTTTCATGATTTTTTTTGGATCATTCTTATTTATCTTTCCAATTTTTCCTCCATTTCACTTACTTGATTTTTAAAATCCCTCTTGAGCTCCTCCATAGCCTGTAACCTATTCATATTTTTCTTGGAAGCTTTTCATGCAATAGTTTTGACTTTGTTGTCTTCTTTTGGTTCCATGCTTTGAACCTTTTTGTCCACAAAAAAAAGGATTCAATGGTCTGATAGTGCTTCCTTTTTTTGCTCATCTTGCCAGCCAATTACTTGACTTTTGAGCTTTTTGCCAAGGTAGAACGCTGCTTCCAGAGTGGAGAGAACTAGGTCCCAAAATGCCAAGGTTTTCACAGTTGTCAGAGGTTTGAGTCTCTACAGCTTCCCTTTCTATAGGCACCTGGCCACATATGCCAGGACCACCACCCAAGATTGCCACCCAGATCCAAGCAGGTCAAAACAAGAGTGATTACCCCCTTAATGGTTGCTTAGTTCAACTACAATCTGCAGGCCAGTAACTCTGGAGGCAGCCACACTGCAGTAGCTGCTGGCCTCTGCCGGCTCTCACTCTGGGGTCAGTGGCCAGACCATGTTCTTCCATCACCCAGTTCTAACAGTTACCTATTACTTTTTGTTTTCTCTTTGGCATTTATGGATTGAGAAGTCTGGAAACCACCAAAGCTGCTGCTGATTCACTCTCCTGAAGTCTACTCCAGCTGGTCTTAGTTGCTGGTCAGGGCCTGCACAGCTCATGTGGGGCTACACTTGGCTCCCAGTGTGGTGCAATAGACCTTTCATATCAGCCTGCCACATTGCCTTCAGCAGGAGCTTTGTTTCTGTCTTCCACTTTGTGGGTTCTGCTGCTTTAAAAATTCTTTAAAGTCATATTTTACAGGTACTGGAGATATTTTGTTCAGGGGCTTAAGCAAATTCTTGCTTTTTCCGTGCCACCTTGGCTCAGTACGTCCCCCACCCCCTCACTCCCCAATCTCCTCATTTTACAAATGAGGGAAATGAGACCAAGAAAGGTTAGGTGAGTAGCTTATGGTCTCATGGGAAGCAATTTGTCCAATCCAGGATTTGAACCCATATTCTTTGTATCCAAGTTTGGTGTTGTTTTCATAGCAAAAGTATGCTTCCATTCCAAATATCTGTCTTAGATTTTAAGTCTTTTAAATATCTAACCCTACCCTTTCAATTCAACGAAATTTCTTACTACTCCCTAATTTTATGAAGAACTCAGATGCAATAAAGACGCTATTATAATTGCAATGTTTCTGTCCACACTCCCTGTTGGTGGACTGACTGGAGGAAATAAATGATTTAAGATATAAGACAATGAGAGTGTTGGAAGTGGGAAAAGAGCATAGGATAGCATGGCAACCATGTTTATCCTTCTGCTTTCATGGGTGTTATGATAGGTAGAGTCTACCATTTGGACATAGCCCATTATCATGTATTAAAATCCTCTTTGAGTCCTTGTCACATAGTAGATCTCTAGACAAACTGAAGTTCAGAACATAGAACTATCAAACATAGAACTGAGGTTGTAACAAGATTCCTACTCTTAGAATAATCCTAGTCTTCAATAAGTGCCATTTACAAGTAACTGACTATTTTTCTGTCCTTGTGACAGTAGGAGAAAGGAGTTTTGCCTTTGCTCCTCCCTTGACTGAGAACAGAGAAGAACAAAAATTCCACACTGCCTGGCAGCTCTGTCTGGGACATGGTAGAGAAGATAGATTTTAGTACAGGAAAATTTTGCTTTTAGGAGTGCCTGGATCTTGTCATCAAAAAATGTAATAGCAACAAACCATATTTATATAGAGTCTACTTTGCACCAGATACTATGCTATGCATTTTACAAATATTATCTCATTTAATTTTCACAACACTATGAAGTAAATGCTTTTATTGTCTCCATTTTATAGTAGGTGAAACTGAGACAAATAGAAGTTAAATGACTTGCCCAAGGTCACACAGCTAATAATTATCTGAAGCTCAATATGTAATTTATACCTATGCATTTATGTGTTCATATACATACATGCATGTGTGTTACATGTGAGGAATATTTTGCTTCCATTATTTTTATGTATTTAAATACATGATTATCACTAATAAGGGTGTCAAGGCAGAATCAATGAGGCACACAGCTAGGATATATGAGGAACAATAAGAGCCTCAGTGAGCAGTGAATAAGTTATGATATAGATTGTACAATGTGAATGCCACCTACAAATTGATGTAAAAACATTGAGACAATGTACAAAGGTACAGAGCCACGGGCTATGACAACCAGTTCTTGTAAAAGCCTGAGTGATGTTGAAAGGCCTTAGCAGATATTGTAGAGGGTCCCATGGTCTGGGATGTGCATTACCTTCTACAAATGCCTTATTCTTTCTTTCCTTCTTCTAAATCTTTAACTAACATTGAGTTTCATTTGACAAAGACAAGAAGGTTTTCCTCTTTCCCATTGCCTATCCCATTTTTCAAATCCTTGTTCAATTTTACCTCTTCAAGGAATCTTTTTGAAATATTCTAGTTTGTGTTCACTTTGCTTAACAATTCCTATTAAAATGTGTTGGTATTCCTTTATTCTATATGTATTACTTTGGTTTTTGAAATTAGATAATTGTCCTCCTAGTCCTGAGCACAGACAACATGCTGAAAAATTAAAAAATTAAATTACTTGGATATCAATCTATCTATGTATATACGTATACATATATACACACATATATACATACTCACATTTATATATGGTTACATACAAATATGCCTACAATGCACATGTATACATGTGCATATGATGTGTGCATATATGAATATGTGCATATATACTGTATACATATATCTCTGCATACATCATGAATCTGTGGTTTTGTGTGTGTATACATACATACATATATATACATATATATACATACATTTATATGTATGTATATATATGTATGTGTATATATATATATATATATATATACCAAGTAGATTTTTTAAAGGTGTCTTTTTATATTTTGTGATGGCAGCTAATTTGAGATGCTTAGGCTGACCTAGATTTTAAAAAAAATTGTCAAGTATTTCTATCCAAAGACTTTATCAGGCAGAATCACACAATTAAAACTTTATAACGGGGTTGGTGTATTTAGCATGATGTATAAGAATTGAGAATTTCTACATGAACACATGTTTTATTCAGATTCCTATGAGAATTTACTCTGTTGCCAAGTGACTGTCAGAAAATTGCCTTAAGATGTCACTTGTGATCTATTAAAAGGCACTAAAAAAGGATAGAATAGAACCAGAGCAAGGGTTTTATGCCCCCCCCCTTTTCAATTTTGCTTAAGAAGAACTAATGAACTCTGAAAAGATTAAAATAATATATTTGCCCGGCTAAGTGGGCTATCTTTTTGTAGTTCTTCTATTTTTGTTTCATAGGATCAGTTTGGGTTGATACCTTAGTCAGGCAAATTCAGGCCACATTCTTAAAATGTCTCATATATTTAACTAGTATGTATTTAATTAAAAAATAAAAAACCTCTCTTTTGGTTTTGTCAAATTTCCTATGACCTGTCTAGGGTATTACTCCATGGTCTTCTCCATTATCAGCTTTTATTTTCTGCTGCTTTTCTCCAGAAATATTCAGTTGCAACATCTGTATTTATCAATATACGTAAATTTTACCCAATTATGGAACTTCCCTACACCTCAAGTTGTTTGTTTCCACAAAAAAATTACATATCCTGTGAAATCCCTCACATATTATATTTGTGCTTCTTTGATTCTGTGAATACAGGATCCCAAGAATGATCTTCTAAGTTCATATCTTTAATGATCTGATAAGGTTTTGCTACTTCTTTTGGTGTGAATTGACTATTAAGTGAAGTCTCCATTAATGAATAAATGTAAATTTTAGCAACGTGGAAGAAGAGTCTTACCTAGATGAGAACTTCCTACCTTCAGCAATTTTGCAACATAGTTGTAAATGATAAATTGAAATAAGCAAAGCTCACAAAAACAAAGATTTTCACACTTGGGATGAAAGTAAGGCATTAGGCTACTGGGCACTGTTTCTGTTCTCTGAAGAAACCAAGGAAGATGCTGTCAAGGGCACCACTTTGCTAGAGTGATTTTGATTTACCCTTTTTCTTTGGACTCTTGGGGAAATCTGAAGCTCAAAGATAGAGATGTGAGAGTAGAACCAGAAGCTAGAAAGAAATATGTCATGGGTTGGTAGGGTTCTTATACCATCCTAATGTGTAATACTTGGATCTACTGATTGTTGGAATTACATGAAACTCAAAAAGCAATTCTATATAATACAAGAGGAATAAATTTGGACCATTAAGTCAAAGCCCAAATGCAAATTTTCACGGTGATGCATGATTTAGATTGCATATATTACCTTCTTATTCTGGCTGCCTACATAATAAATAGTGACTTGCTAATTCACAACTTCTTTCTGAAAAGACCTGGTCATTTCATTGTCTTTTTCCAATGAGCTCAAAGTACTTTATAGACAAGCCTTGTAACAAAGCTGTGGGATTTAGTAAATTCAAAAGTGTTTAATAAGATGCAATTAATATAGGTTTTGTGCCAGAGAAGATGAGTCTAATTATTATCAGGTGTGCTCAGTGAGATGAAGCTATGAGTCATAGGAATGAGGGGATATGGACCCTCTTTAATTAGTTTTTTTTTCCTATTTGAAAGGTCAAGAAGGAGGAAAAGCAGGGCTATTATGGCATACTTTATGTGTGTAAATTATGGAGATCTTTCTTTAACCTTGAAAAACACATATATACATCTAAACATGATTTGTACAATGTTTGAACTATTTTATTAAAAATGACCCTAAGAGTATTTGCTAAAAGCAGAATTAAAGAAGATGCTTAGAAAATGTCTTACCCAACTGAAATTTCTAAATCCTTAAATACTTTTAAGAATTTAACATGCTCTCAACATAACTACAAGCTATCTATTAAGGCAATGATTTTAGCCTCAGAAACAGCAAGGTTATGCTAAGATAGAAAGGACAGGTTTAGAAGAATCTAAATTTCAATTTCTTTGGAGGTTTTGACCTGTATCTGTGTTATACAGATATTAGGTTGGTGAAATGATGCTTAAACTGATTTGACTATGGAACATCTCAGGATTTGAAATGCAGTATCAAAGAAATCAGAGAATTTGAAGAGACCTACTCTAACTTCATTATTCATCAAATGAAGAAGCTTATCCAAGGACACATAAAAGAGATGACTGAGACAGGATTTAATCTGTCTTCTGACTTCAAATCTAATTTTACAAATATTTTACCTCTAAAAAAAAATCCAATAAATGCTTACTCAGGAAGTCTGGGGCAATGAATTACTTTCAGGGTAAAGAAGAGTTGTTCAAATTTTGAAAAAAAATAGAGAAAATTCATCCTTTTTTGATTAAAATATGAGTATAATGGAGTATTTTAAACCTTTTTAACTTATAAATTTAACAAAAAAACAAGCATTTCAATATAAAAGAACATAAGAGATTATTGTACAAAATATCAATGTCATTTATGGTAGTTCTTTTAAACTATGTTATATATGTTATATTTTATATATATTATATATATTCATATATAATTGTGTATATTATATGTTAAATTTAATGTGATAGTAACAAAATTGTGTTTTATGTCTATGTAGTCTTCAGAACTTCCTTCTTTCTCTATCTAACTGTAATGTTAGATAATTAATAATGCCAAAGAGTTATAAAACTGTGTATACCATTTGACCCATAGCACCACAATTATTTCTGTTTCCCAATGTGATCAGGGAAAAAGGAAAAGAACCTATATGTTCTAGGATGTTTATTGCAGCTCTCTTTGTGGTGGTAAAGAACTGGGGGGATGCCCTTCAGCTGGGGAATGGTTAAATAAGTTGTGGTATATGATTTGAAGTGACACTACTATATTGTAAGAAATGATGAACAAGTTGATTTTAGGGGAGGAGGAGCATGGTAAAGCTTGTACAAAATGTTGAAATATGGAAGGGTGAAATGATTAGAACTAAGAGAATATTATTTACAGTAGTAGCAATATTGTTCAAAGAATAAATGTGAAGAGTTAACTATTCTGGGTATCAAAAATATTCAAATGAAGTACATAGAGCCTATGAAGGAAAATGCTACTCGATAAAAAGAATTGATAAATAACAATATCCATAATGTGTTTTCTCTCTCTCCCTCTCCTTCTTCCTTCCTCTAGGTCTCCATCTCAGTCTCAGTCTCGGTCTCAGTCTGTGTGTGTGTGTGTGTGTTTGTGTGTGTGTCTGTGTGTGTTGTGTGTAAAATGCTGGCCTTCTCTAGTGTAGAATGAAGAGGGAGGGAGGCATTCAGATGTTAAAATGTAACAAAAATAAATAAAATATTAAATGATATTAGAACATAAGATAAATCTATTTCTCTATACACATTACATATACACATGTCTATGTACACCACCTATGAATATGTGTATAAATAAATATATAATACACACATGCATACATACACTGATACATGTATATTCTTTAGCAACATGAAGTACATCATTATAGTGATTAGTTTTTATCATTAAAGAATGGACATAAACATTTCCAATTTTTCCAATTTCAAAATATGATGTGACTATTATTTAATGACATAACCTTTTAGAATTCTCAGGCACCTTAAGTCAGTGGCAGTGCATCAGAAGAAGAAGATGCTGATACTGTTGATATATAATTAAAATTTTAAGAACATTTATTATTTTTGGACTTTCCAAATAGTAGACGTATGAATCCCATAAGTAAATGTGAATATTTAGATATTTGATTTGGTATGAGGACAAGATCAATAACACATTGGAAAAAGCAGTGACCCTTGACCTAGAGGACTTGGGTTTAAAACCTAGTTTTGATGCTTCCTAGCTATCTTAGCAAGTCACATAATTTGCCTGCCTTTTAGTTTCCTTATTTCCCACTCATAGCTTTTGGTAAATGATTCTATAACTTTCTTTGGCATAAATCTAATAGGAATGATATTTATGTAAAAGAATATAAACTAACTTTTAAAAATAATTCTTTGTAAGTTAGATACTCATGTTATAATTCAGACTTCATTTGAAAATTCAAATGCATAATACATATCCCCTTATGCTGAGTACTAATTATAAGATGCATGGATCCATGCCAAATTAAAATTCCCTCCACTGCAGTTTCATCTATTTTTTTCACTGCTGGAAAAGAAGTAGATAAAACTACTGTCTCTATTAATTTCATATTTGGAAGGTAATCCATGAGCCCTTACTTTTTGTTAGCAAGATTAGATACCCTCTGTCAAACACAATTCTCTATTTTGACTTTAGAGAAATGGTTCTTGAAATATTCCATTCTAGAGGCCTGGCATAGCTATATAGTTAAAATATGATAACTTTCATCCGTAGGGCACAGAAGAAATGAAGGGGCTGAGCTAGTATTTGGAGGGTAGAGTGGAGAAAGGGAAACATAAGTTTCCAAGTTTCATGAACTAAACTTTGATTAAGAGAGAATTAAATTGTAGCAACTTAAATTGTTGTCTTTTTCCCAATAGATTTTATCAAATCATAGCCTTTTAATGTGAACTTGGGATCAGATTCCATTAAGGGAGAGACATTCAAAAGGAGGTGGTTCCCTCTTAGTGATATCTATTATTTCATAACAGGTACGACACGAACTCTCTCATCTCTCCTTCTTAGTAATTTAAAAACAAGTTTAGGTCCTCACTCAGTACTTTTTTCTGATTTACATTAAAGGATAATGCAGTAGGGGCCTAATGTCCTCTACTAGTGTCATACTGCTTCCTCTCAAGCTGCTCAAAGGTCAAATCATCATCTCTGGATACTGCTCTGAGGTTGTTTCTGCCACCTCCAGTATCTGTGTAATGTGAAGTCCTTCTCTCTGTGTGGTAAGGTAGAAAGAAGTCCTCAACACATGAAACCTGGTTTCAAATGCTGGCTTTCTCAATATCCGTGTGATCTTGCATAATCCCTTAGGCCCCCTGAGAATCAGTTTTATTTTCTATAAAACGAGGAAGTTGGTTTCAGTGATATCTAATGGTCCTTTCAACCATTTAAATATGATCCTGGGTGGAGGAGGAGAGGGGAGACAGGTTTTATTATGCTTTTTCCCCACTTGGATTTATGAACTAGGTCCTAAAAACTAAGTCTTATATAATACAAAAACTTGTCTAGAACAAGGAAGCCAAGCCAGCGTGGAGCAGAGAGCAGAGAAGAGCGGACTGAGAG